>FXXK01000159.1:184798-327383 GCA_900184695.1 Betula pendula
AAAAGGCAAAGCAAAAAAAAAAAATTTAAAAAAATCATATATACAACGGATTTTAACCCACTTAAAACAAAGCAAAAAAATTATTTTTTTTTGCTTTATTTTTTGTTTTTGTAATATTGCTGTATGTATAATTTTTTTTAATTTTTTTTGCTCTGTTTTTTCTTCTATTTTCATTAGTGCGTTGAAATATATTTTTTTCAAATTTTTTTCATAATTTTTGTCATTTTTTTTTAGGGGTTTGAACAAATTTTCTCCAACCCGGGTTGGTGAAAATTTATCTCCAAGAAAAAATGAATAAAAAAATAGAGAAAGGAGCGTCAATATTGCAATACTTTTAACCTTTGGCATTTTTTTTTTGAAAGAGATGTTGAATATTTTAACCTTTGGCATTTATTGCAATCCGACCCTCTGCATTCTCTGTCGGAAGCTTTCCACGATTAAAGACAAAGACAAAGACAAAAAATAAAAAATAAAAATAAATAAATATCTCTTTTAAATTATCTTTTCAAACTTTCAATTGTAATAATATTTTTTAAACTATCAAACAATTGTCAATGTCTCTTTAAGATCAGTAAAAAGATAAAAATAATCATACAAATTTTTTAATAAGATAAAAATACCCTTATGAACTCAAAAAAAAAATATATATATATCATTCTTTTATTATTTTTTTAAACAAAAATCTTTATAATTTTTTTAATTGAATTTGGTCAATGTTGGTAGTTTTTTTTTTTTTTTTTTTTTTGTTAAAAAATTAGTTTTGAGTTTTGTCTAGCTCTTATGGTTCTTGAATAATATAATAATAATAATAATAATTATTTAATTTTATTTTCACAAAATAATTTTTTTAAAACGAAAATACTTTATATATTTTTTTTAAATTTTGAATTTTGCCAATTGGGTGGTAGTTTTTTTTTTTTAAAAAAAAAATTATTTTATTTTTTTTAAATTTTTAGCTTTAGTTTTTTTTAGAGTTATTTTATTTTATTTTATTAAGGGTATTTTCGTCCTTATAATACATTGACTATTGTTTGGTAGTTTGAGAGAGACATTGTCACAATTAAAAGTTTAAGAAGAATATTGTCAATTAAATAATAATTTGATGATGGTATATAGACTTTTGAAAAAAAAGAATACCAATCCCCATAAGACGCACACTGGAAAATCTCAACCCCTAATTTCAATGAGCTACAATAATTATTAAATGTGGACGATTGGATCATTCATCAATGTGGATAAATTTTTTAATAACGTACTATAATTATATTTAACATTTATTCAATAATATTGACGTGACTCATTCAATTAACTGTTAAATTTTTTTCATTTAATAATTATTAATTCAAATGTTATTGGAAAGTGTCAATTATAATATTGTTAGATAAATATTTGGTATAATTATAGTATGATCAGTATCTAATATGAGAAATAATTTATTTCCAATCTTATAATCGTCCTTTATCCAAGGTAGATTTACAAAAATTGATTGAGAAAAGGCCATAAGATTTGACGTCTAGCATGTTTCGTTCACATTAATGAAAATCCATAGTAATTTTATTTTGGAGAAATTTTAAAGAATTTTATTAAACTTTCACGTGTTTTGAAATAACTCTCTCAAAATTTAAAAATTCTTAATTTATGTTATTGAACTTCTAATTTTTTTTTTTCAATTTTTTTTATTTGTAAGGATTTTCCGTTAAATTCTAACGAAAATGTGCAAAAATGCCCCCCCCCCCCAAAAAAAATACCCCTCATTTTTTTAGGAAAAAAAAAAGAGAAAAAAAATTAAAAGAATTTAGGTAGGTTGGCTATGATTTAACAGAATTCAAAAAATACTCATTCCACCCCCCCAAAAAAAAATACCCCTCATTTTTTTAGGAAAAAAAAAAGAGAGAAAACAAATTAAAAGAATTTAGGTAGGTTGGCTATGATTTAACAGAATTCAAAAAATACTCATTCCTAAATCTTTTACCTTTATATATATATCATACTTCAATTTTTACAAATTTTCATTAAGTATAAAATCAAAATTTTCATAGAACACAACATTTGCTGTCCCGAATGGAGCTATAATAAAAGAGGGGGCAATATATAAGATAGTTAAATTTGCGGCATATTTAATAAGTACAAGCCTTCTTGTACGCCTCACTCGTCTTCTATAAATTATACTAAAAAAATAAATATAGGTAAAAATATCACTTTTATGCAAAATATTTTTTGACAATTGAATACGTGAAAAAGTTAAGTGCAACAAAATTAAAGAAATGAATTATATATTCTATATTGTTTATGATTATTATATCCTTATCTGATTGAACATATTGAACCCCGAATCATTTATTTTTCTAGTATACAATCCGATGGAAATATCTTATCCTTAAAGCTAAGAGGCAATGACATAGAAATAGTGTTTTTTGTTTGAGAGTAGAATGACAATTTTAACCTTATAGTTTTATTAATTTCCATTTTCCCACTTACGCACATGTGCGTCTTTCACTTTGAATATCCATGCAGTTGTGAACTTGTGATATTTAAGTCTTTTTTTAAAAAAAAAAAGATTGTAGAGGTCATCCAATCACAACTAATGTACAAATAAAATAAAATAAACTCTTAAAAAAAAGAAAAAGAAAAAAAGGTAAAATATGAGGTGAAAAGTTTTCTCAAAATATTATATTAAGAAATTGTGATTTTTTTTTTCTTTCAAAAAGTGTGTTCTATTTTTTTTTAATATATTTTTATTTATTTTTTTGTTTGTTTGTTTAGGATTTCCGTTAAATCATAACGGTGTGGTGCAAAAATTATCAAAATACCCATAATTTTAGATTTTTTTTTTTAAATATAAGGATATTTTGAGATTTTAATAAGGTTTGACGGTAAAAACTGACGGAATGAAGTTAAATGATACAAATTGAAAGTATGAAGGGTCAAAGTGAGAGAAATCAAAGATCAGTGGGATATTTCAAAAAGTGTGAAAGTGTGGGGAATCTTAGTGAAGTTTCCCAAATTTAAAATGATGTGGTACTATCCATCAGGCCTTGAAGCAGCTCTTGGTAAATAAAAAAAAAAAAGGTTCAAGAGTTCATGTACATTACCACATCAGTCCAATATAATGAAAGTGTAGTATATATTATTAATTAATGATTATATATTGTACATGTTATCAAGTTATTTAAATTTTTTAAATAATATAACGCTATATTTATTAACAAAACAAATCTTAATTATGAATTCAAAATAATTCTAATGGTCTAGTTAGTTGAAATATGAGGGGCAAAATTGTCCAAAATTATTTTGGGGCAATTTTGCCCCTTTTTTAACACTAACCGAATACTTTCCATTTCATTTGATCATTTTCTGTGAGAGATACATGCTTTCTTTAATATTCATAACATCCATTTACTTTCCTTCTACTAACTTAGAAACTTTAACATGAGTAATATTAGAGGGAAGATTCAGGTCTTTTTTTGTGTCCTCCAAAATGAACGGTACTTTTAAAATCATTGTTGGATTTGTGATATATTACTATTTAATTTTGATCAAATTGTAATTTTAAAAGCTATATCAATTTTGAGATGACACAATGAAAACTTGAGTTTTTCCTCTAATATTATTGCCCTAATATTAAATTTTGAAGAACTCAAACATATTAGAGGAGATTTATCGTTTATTAGAATGGGCTGTGTAGGAAATTTATGTCATTTCTAAGATGCAAAGAGACACTCGATTTACCAAAGTGATCATGTCCATTTCATTTCTATTTCAAATAAAATGGAAAGGAACGGGTTATTTATATACCACTAGTTGGGATGGCACGTGCAATGCACGTGCTTGGTTCCCAGTGTCATATATCATTACAATTGTTAATATTATAGATATATTATATTGTAGTATAGATTTAATATCTAAATTATTGAGCAAGTATATATTGAATTTTCTAAAGAAATAAAGTAAAACTATAAATTGAGTAAATATAACATGTATGCTATCTAAATTAACTCTCTTTCGTTTTTTTTTTTTCCACACAAATTCTTCTTTTTTTCTTCTCATTTGGGAAAGTGCAACCGCATTCCATTCAAATTGCACTGGCTAAAAGAGCTAAACCCATTCAATATGGTTATACTTTGTTTTATTACCAGAAGATTGGAGTAAAAGAAAAGAAAACCAAGAACGTTACAACAGCCACTAGGCCCACTACAACTCAACCTGTTCTAAGATTTCAAAGTTCTTTAAGGGCCCAAGTTTTTCAAATAAATCTTTATCACTACATTATTTCAGCAATGAAATTGGGCACAATTTGGCATTGACACTAATAAAAGACAAAATAAATAGATCCACGATTCAATTCATTCAAAATAGGATTTAGAAAAAATATATATTTGAATCAAACTACGGTTGAAATACTCTTAATAGAATAAGCACTTGCTATAATATAGTGCTTCATTAAATGGAGGCTCACATCAATCACTATCTTCAACAAAGATTAAGAATTTATTTCCTCATGAGCTTGAAATAGAGGAGGGGTTTCTCACAGTAATTTATGTTAACTAAAAATGCTTTGCTTTGCCAATAAGGAAAAACAAGAAAAAATTTGTGGGTTCCTTTAATTGTTAATTTTGCATTATCAACACCCAAAACATAAGAAGATAAAAGTTTCTCCAACTCAAAGATAACAAAATCCAGAATCCAACAACAATTATTAGCTGCTTTTAATACCCAAAAGAACACATGGTAATAACATATGAATTTTATCATAATCAGGTGCATAAGACATCAGGAAATGAAGAAATGACATAGAAAAGCAGCTGAAATCCCAGCAGTAAAACCTATAATTTACAAAAATTATATTTATCATAAGTATAATGAAAAAATAGAGAAGTGAAAGTAATATCTTAATAAATCAACTCTCATCTTCTCTTTCATTGTCTATTCTTAGAAAATCAGCTAAACAATGCTAAACAATAAATCTGCTCTAGGCAATCATGCCAAGAACACAAATGGGTGACTCTGTCATCTGGGTGAAGTATTCGAATGCCCCTCTGAAGTATATGTTAGTGCACTTTTCTTGATAAGAAAACCACTACAACTACAAGTCTACGAGTCCTCAACCTGAATCTTTGATTACTAATACTTAAATACCCAGCAAAACAAATATATATATTTCACTAGTTTAAGGATTTGTTTTCTTTTTAATACAAAAAGAAACCAAAAGAAATTATTACTTTTTTTTTTTTTTGACATTTATAAGTTTGATACTATTTTACAAGAATCCATAATAACAATCAAAAGAGTAATATGAGCAAGATGAGTCAGCAGACTTTTCTTAACTTTCGACAACCTCTATGCCTAGAATTTCATCCCATTTTAGAAGAAAATGAGTTAGTTGAATATGGAAAACTCATAACTTAGTACTGTAACATACCCCATAATCTGCAACAAGCACGAAATTTCTAAAGCAAAATTTCAACACCTAAATGATCCACACCACATTAAATTTACTTGAAATACGTAGTTATATACAAACATAGACGAAAATTACCAAATGATGTTCCAGCTTCTAGATTGATCATATAGAACAACCAAAGATGTTGACCTATATATCTAACGTACGATATTATGTTAATTAAATAATTTTTTTTTTTTTTTCCTTTTTCCAATGTTTAAGAACCAGGTTGCTGCCAGCAAGTTTGGGAGATGCAGGTCAGCCACATAGATATGCTACTTGATTCGTTAATATAGTTGGGGTAGCAGTGGGTTCAGACATTGACATGAAAGCTACTTGGCGTCAAGTTTATCCCATTTAGGCGAAATTTTTAAGTTGAGGCTTATACTATATATATATATATATATATATGGGAAAAGTCTACGTACCCCCCCTTAAACTACCACCTAATTGACAATGTCCCCCCAAACTTTTAATTGTGACAATATTTTCCCAAACTACCAAATAAATGACAATGTCCTCCCAATGGCAATAAAAAGACAAAAATAACCCTACGAATTTTTCAATAAGACTAAATACTCTTTTTTAATTTTATTTTTTTAAAAGTAATTTTTTAAAACGAAATCTTTATAATTTTTTTAAAATTTTGAATTTGGCTAATTGGGTTGGAGTGTTTATTTTTTTATTTTTTTATTTTTTATATAAAAAAAATTGCTAGTTTAAATTTTTTTTTTAAATAATTATAAATTTTTTAAACGAAAATGTTTATAATTTTTTTTTATTCTTGAATTTGTCCAATTGGTTTGTAGTGTTTTTTTTTTTTTAAAAAAAAAAAATTAATTTTGTTTTGGTTTTTGTTTTTTATTTTTTATTTTTAGCTTTAGTCTTTTTCTAGCCCTTATGAATTGTAGTGTTTTTTTTTTTTTTTTCAATTTTTAGTTTTAGTTTTTTTTTTAAGAATTTTTTTTATTAAAGGTATTTTCGTCCTTAGAAGAGACATTGTTATTTGTTTGATAGTTTGGGGGACATTGTCACAATTGAAAGTTTGAGAAAATATTGTCAATTAGGTGGTAGTTTGAGAGGAATTTTTAAAATTTTTATTTTACATAGATCCAGCGTCACATTGATCTATAGATTATTAGATTCTATACAAAGAAAGACGGTTTGATAAATTTGAAGGGGAAAAAAAAAAAACGACAGTAAAATTTTTAGGAAACTGAAACGTAATATACCGAAATTCAGGGGTACCATTAAAATTTTTTCAATAATATTCTCATATTCTTCTGACCAGACATGGTGAAGACGTGCGTTTTGTATTCCCAAAGCCAACACATCTATATCTAACAGGATCTAACAACACAATAAATTGGTTTGTATCATAGCCACACGTTTCCAACTTTATTTACTCTATCAAAAAGTGATAAGACAAGCCATCATCTCTAACTCTCTACACAGCAAAAGAAAAAAAAAAAAGTAAAAGGGAGCCATAGATCTTAAAAAGAAAAAAAGGTAGTAGATCATCGATCACTCCATTATAGTGTTCAGTACTTCATCAATGGATGCGAGAGATTACTGAAGGAGAAATTCGAGGCGGACTTGAAGAAGGAGATCGAGAAACTTCAGCGGTACAGGGATCAAATCAAGACATGGATCCAGTCCAGCGAGATCCAGGACAAGAAGGTCAGTCTCTTTTGCTTACTGATATATTTGAAAACACGTACGTGGACATTTGCATTTCTTTCAGACTGAGGATAGACAGAGTGTTGTGTATATGTACATTGTTAAATTTTGGCTCTAAATTTACTGTGGTGTCCCAATAAATGGTTCATATGCATAGCCCAGAGATGTTTGGGTTAGCTAATATTGGCCCGTGTTCACTTAATTTGTTGTTGTAAATTCGCGTAGTTAGTGGTGATTTAGTGTATTCGATAGTAAGCATGGGCATGTTTTCTTGTGTTTTTGGGCATTGACGCTGGATTTTTCCGTGGAAGTTGTCTCCCGGGAGAGGATTTTTTTTTTTTTGGAAAATCGTTGTATATTATAATTGGGTCTTAATTTTTCTTTATTTAACAAACTTTTTTTTTTCTTATTTATACTATGACCGGTATTCCAATTGGAGCCTTAGTGAGTATAACAAATCTATAAAGAAAAAGGTAGAGATTTTACCTTACTACAACCAATGATTGAAATCCCTCTTTGGCTTCACTATAGTGTTCTTTCTTCTTCTTTTCAGTATGCTCTCTCTCTCTCGAATCCCCTCTCTCTCTCTTTCTTTGGTATACGACAGAGAGAAGGGGAAGAAGATGAGGAGAAATGAGGTGTGTGTGACCAAAAAGAGAAAAAGGAAAACAAAACGCACGATTTGCGGATGAATTTGATAGAAGAAATCATCGTTCGTGTCAGAGAAGAGGAAATTGTGAGAAAATTTTAAAGAAACCAAAAACTTTTTTCTTTTTTGGGTGGAAGAACAAGCAAGAATGTGATGAACTCGCAAAAAGAAAGAAGAAAAAAAAAAAACGGTGAAAAATCGTAAAAAATCAGTAAAATATCTGTGATTTACTGAGGATAATACCACAAAATTGTGGATTAGTTTTCCTACATGTCTCCTACACGTCTTTATTCGATGGCCAAAATTTTCAAACCGGCAAATAAATGTGTGCAGTAAATGGTAAAGAATTTTCAAGTACTAAGAGCCAAAAGTGGTAATTGAGTCAAGTGTACTCGGTGAAGAAAAAAAATATTCATCAAAAAATTCTTTTGCGAGCTGAGATGAGAAGTAAGTGAGGGTAAAATAATAATTTTGCAATTTTTGGTGAAAGACAAATATGACCTTACTTGATTTAAGTAGTAAAAAAAAAAATAAAGGTTAAAACCGTAAAATTATAGCATCAAATAAAAATTACTGTTAAAAGGTCTTACGCTCTTTTTATATAGCTTTAAGGATAGATAGGCAAAATTAAAAATAAATAAATATATAAAATGACAATTTTGCTTCTACTTTTTTAACTAATCGGTTTCTTTCTGTTTCAACTTACTACTTCTAAATTTTTATTAATTACAAATCAGTCTAATAAAATGATATGTGTTCCTTAGCATATGAAAAACACATATTTTTTATTAATGCTATTAAAAAAAGCATGTGAGAAGTACATATTATTAAAAAAACATATATTTTTTTACATGCTAAGAAACACATGTCATTTTATTAGACTAGTTTGTAGCTAATTGTTACAAATCAGTTTGTATTTTTGTTCTATATTAAACTAATTGTGTTATTTTAAGACTTTTTATTTATTTTTTTAATAAGTATTATAAGACGTCACTTAACTCATAGGCCATTGCTAAAATCCGAAAGCCAAAACATAGGAATGGGGTCCCTCTCACTCCCCATGCGTGTGTCAGTGACTCAGTGGTGTTCTTTGGAAACAAGCAAAAATCACCGAGGGCGATTTTTTTCAACGTGAAAAAGGGCACCCGTGCCTCTACAACAATCCTGCATGTCTGGGAGAGAGAAGATAGATGGTCACGTGACACGAGCTGGTAAAAGACACCCATTCTTTTTTCTTTTTCTTTTTTTTTTTTTATGAGTAAAAGACACCCATTCTTTAACTCTATTCACCAAACCCAATTTCCCCTATAAATACTCTTCCTCACAACCCATATTCTGAATACCTTTAAGGCTCTTTTAATCAGAGGCTGGAGGCTCTGAGGCTTAAGCCATCCACCCCTTATTTCCTTTCCCTTCTAGCTTTCTCACCCTTTCTACCTCTACAACATCACCGAATGTTAAAAGAAGCAGCAGCCGAAACTTCCCACACGACAATCCCCCCTACTCTCTCCATTTCGCATCTATTCTCGGCCCTTCAGCACTACGGTGATTTTACAACACTCGCACTAGTTTTTTATTTTTATTTTTATTTTTTATGTGTCTTCTTGAAATTTAACCGATTATCAAATGTTTATCATCTCTAAGAAAATTTAGGTCACGCCGTTTTAATGCTCAAGGGTTTGGTTTCTGTTGTTCTCATCTTTTTGTTGATGTGTTTATTCACGAGTTAACTGGATCTGTACTTGCAGCGTACTGGAACCTCCTTCAGCTGATCAACACAAGGCGTATCTGTCGACATCAACAACAGAAGGTATAGATTTGAATCACGTTCCCATTCGCACACTAAGCGTTTGATGAGTTTGTTCTCTTAATTAAATTTTCATGTATTTTTTTGGTGGGATCTAATTTTATTTCCCCTTTCTAAATATCCCANAACCGATTATCAAATGTTTATCATCTCTAAGAAAATTTAGGTCACGCCGTTTTAATGCTCAAGGGTTTGGTTTCTGTTGTTCTCATCTTTTTGTTGATGTGTTTATTCACGAGTTAACTGGATCTGTACTTGCAGCGTACTGGAACCTCCTTCAGCTGATCAACACAAGGCGTATCTGTCGACATCAACAACAGAAGGTATAGATTTGAATCACGTTCCCATTCGCACACTAAGCGTTTGATGAGTTTGTTCTCTTAATTAAATTTTCATGTATTTTTTTGGTGGGATCTAATTTTATTTCCCCTTTCTAAATATCCCAAAAAAAAAAAAAAAAAAAACTTTACCTTCTCACTTGCTAAAAGTTATCTTCTGTTCCTTATATTAGATGCAGTCTACGAGAACAATTTATTCGGGAATTGGCAGTTTTGGGAAGAATTGGTAAGAAACATTAATTACTTTATTTATGTTTAGCATTTGCTTGAACATTTATGCGTTATATATATTTCCATTGTTTGTTGATATTAAAATATTATTGTTAACAATAGTTAATAAGAGTACAATTGAACCTTTGGTGCAGTTAAACTACCCGTAAATTTTCTCTTTTATAAATTTGCTGGATAGAAATAAAGCATGTGCTTTGTTAGTTATCTGTAGAGGATTTGAGTGTTTTTTTTTTTTCGGCATATTGTCGGTGTCTGCCTATTGTAGTTTTATTTTGGTAGGGTTGTAAGTGAACATATGGTCTCTTTTTTTTTTTTTTTTTTGGGTTTTGTTGTAAACACTTTGCCAACTACTTTGATAAATGTATCGGACCAACTTTTCATGTTTTGACTAGAGTTTACCACAAAGGTTAGACGCCCTAGAGGTAAGAACAAAATAAAGAAATTCAAGGAATTTGTAGATAAACATGGTCTTGTCGATATACAAATCCATGACAAGATGCGTTTGCTAGTGGGAACACATGTTACGTTATGGTCGAGGACGATTAGTCTAGTTGTCTACCACCATTGTGACCTACATTATGAGAATTGGACCAAGTTACCGAATGAACTGAAGTTGATGTTAGAAAACCATGTGAAGGTAAGACTTTCATTGTTTATGTGTATTATGCCACTTGCTACAAATAATATGACAAGTGTTGACCATTTTTTTTTTTAATTACAATGTCCTAGAGTTCATTCGTCCTAAATGCGACAAGATTGAAGTTGTTAAGATATTTAATGCGTAAGAGCTATTCTAGGATTCGCACATACCTAAAAAGAAAGAACTACAAAATTTATTTTGAAGGGATTGATGAGTATAATTCGGCAGCTATGGCTCATGCTAAATCCGAAGCGATTTCCAATGTTCCGGAAGGTTTTTCTCAAGGAAAATGGAAGCTAATTTGTGAATCATTTGAGAACCCTTCATGGAAGGTAAATATATATTATTACTCTAAATAGTTACTTAAGATTGATAACATTTGCATTCAACATTAAGAAAACTAATGAAAATTTGATTTTGGGTTGAAATTCTCTAAGAGCGGTGTAAAAAAAATAAGAAAAATAGAAGCCACATGACTTTAAAGCATACCGCTGGCACCGTATCATTCGTCAACACCCATCACAGGGAGGTAAGAATTATATTGTATTACAGTATTAATGTAACGTTCTTAAGTGTAATTGTTAATTATGTGTAAACAGAGTTAACTGGTGTCGAGCCACAGGCGATTGAATTTTTTAAGGACACCCACATCAGAAAAGACGAGACTTTTGTGAATGAAGAAGCTGAAAGGCAATATGTAAATAAATGAAATGTTTATTCGTAATGAATGTAAATAATTAACTAATACAAATTATTTAGTTAATTGCATTATGGCTTGTGCAGAATGAAATGAAATCAAAATTAAACTCTGATAGCGTGGACTGCACCCAAGAAGAAATTATGTCGCAAGTGCTAGATCAAGAAAGACCGCAACGCTCAGGACATGTCAGAGGCTGGGGATGTGGTGTCATACCTCTTTGGTCAAGTTCATCTCTACTTCGTTCTACCTCGCAGTTTGACAACCATGAAGAATGCAATCTCAAGATGATAGAGATGGAAACTAAACATAAAGAAGATCAAGACAAATTGCGGGAAGAGATGGAGGCTAAGCATAAAGAAGATCAAGACAAATTGCGGGAAGAGATGAAGGCGTCGGAGTTTAGGGTGCGGGAAGAGCTGGAAGCAAGGATAAAGAGTCTACTACTTCGTTTTGGAGGGTTAGAGAATATTTCTATTCACTTTTATTTTTTCACACACATATCAAGTAATTATTAAAAAGATCATTGATTATGATATGCTTTCTTGTTAAGGTGTTTAACAAGTTTGGTAGTAAGTAAATAGTAATTGACTTCTTACTTTTCTCGATTGCTAGTCCATTACGTTTCAGAGTCTTATAAATTGTGACAACACTCATGATTCCAAAGTCACAAATGATAACTCTAGAGCTTAGACGCTATGCTAAAAAAAAAACAACAAATGATTTCAAAGTGCAGATATAAAGAAAAAATGCTGCGTCAGAACAGGGAAAATTCAGGAGCCATCGAACTATCTTGAGTTTCTATTTCAAGTTTTTTGATAGTCTTTAATGGAAATTAGTATTTTTTAGTTCAAGATAATGAGAAAAAAATTGGTATTTTCAAGTTGATTGTTTTTAGTGTTTATATGTCATTTTTCTTATTAGATAGCACAAATAGTTTGATTTGTGCAAAATCCTTATAAAAATTATTCTCAAACAAATGAAATGAGTTCTGGAAAATAGCATATCACAAAAGTTATTGAGAGAGATATCATTTTTTTTTTTTGGGTAATTCTCTAAGTAATTTTGGTAGATAAATTATGATTGGTGAAATTGAGATGATTGATGAAGAAATTGTAGTGAACTGTATTGATTGGAAATGAAATTTGGGAAAAAACAAGTCGGTATATTCTTGTGGCAATATAGTAATTTTGTCTTTCCACGCTTCCTGCTCCTTTTTATTGTAGCAATAGTCCTTTTGGCTTGTTATTTAGAATTTGTTTTTCGAAAAATTGTTGTATAGAAATTAAGAAGACCCAATTTACGCCCACAAAATAAGACCATATATTATGAGAGTTCTATATTATAGAATAATTAGCTCGTATAATTGGGTTCAAATCCAACCGCTGTCAATTATTTTGGTTTAAATCTTTTTTCTTGTAGCCCTTTTTTCCATTCAATTTTTTTTTTAAAAAAAATTATCATAGAAGAGTATTTTTCCAACACATTTGACCTCAAATTTGTCTCTCACTCGTAGAAAATGCTTTATAATTGTGAGACAACTTTGTCTAGTTCTATTTTCCTTGATCACATTCTGTTTTTATTAATCGACCATTAAATTTCATCAATTGACCCTCTAGAAACTTATTCGCTACCATTACTTTTTAAGTTGCATTACTTTAGCCTATTATCTGTGATCAATATTAAAATCTTGAGAGTGCTTTTGCTAGCGTTCTTTCTCCTTTTACTCGTAATCATATTCGGCCAATATAGAGCAAGATTAAAAAAAAAAAAATTCAAATCCACCTTGGTCACATTTCCTTGTTTCATAAGGAGAGGAAAAAAGGAAGCCTTTTTCTGTAAATAAAAGTTAATGTACAAAAATAAAAGAAGGGTTGGTTGTGTGGATACTTATGAAAGATACAAGTTTAGAACAAGAAGTTTTAGGTTTAAAGCTCTAATTATTGCTAATGCTATTTAATTAAGACTCTCAATTATGAAAACAAAAAAAAAAAAAAAAATCATATTTAGTCCTTAGGTTTTTATATAATTTGAATTTAGTTTTTAAGTTTCTAATTTCAAAAGTATAGTCCCTAAGTTTTATCCAGATTTTAAATAGGTCTCTCTATCACTTTTCCATCAAAATGAATGGTTTATTATATATTACTTGTGTCTCAATTCACATGCTAACATTCATATCAACACTTAATATCAATGTTATATTATTAAGCGCCAATTTATCCATAACAAAAAAAAAAAAAAAAAAACCCAACTTAAAAAACAAAACTACATTCTTTGTCAACTTAATTTTCTAAATTTGTCGCATTAAAGGAATAACTATTAACTTTGTTGTTGATATAGACCTTGGCGTGTCAAATGAGACATACATGACAAATAAAAAATCGTTAATTTTGACGGTAAAATAATAGATGGACCAATTTCAAAACTTGAGTAAAATTTAAGGATTTTATTCTTAAAATTGAAAACCTAAAGATCAAATTCAAATCAGATGAAAATTTAAGGATTAAATATGATTTTTTCCTATAGCAATTAATGATATATATATATAGAATCATTCTCAAATACAACCAACTACTATATGAACAATAACTACAATATTGTAACGCCTTAGTGAAATTAATTAATTGGTAATTAGTTTTTTGATTCGTCTCTCAACCTTAATCCACAGGAAATAAGACTCATGGATATCTTTACTCCCTTAAAAAAGAGAGTTTATGGAGTATCGGCTTTGTAACCAACTATAACGCCCCCAAGTAAAGCCAATTGATTTTACTAACCCGGAGTGCTACACGGAGTACCATCTAACCAATTAAACAGTAACTGACTGAATTTACTACATAACACTAATATTCAAAGTAAATAGCAGAAAACAGAAATAGTGTATTTGAGTTAATTAACAGTAAATCATTGATAACATTATTTATCATCAATAATACATTCAGAGTTTCCAAACAAACATTACTAAAACATTTAATGAAATTTAACGTCTAAAAAGATAATATTCCATATGATTTAATGAAATTCACTAACGGCAGGGTTAAAGATAAAAAAATGGTAGTTTGAAGTGGACGTGTGGTAAAAGTGTCAGTTCATTGAGCTATAGTGATAGAGGGTTGTAGTTCATAGGGGAAAAAGTAATTACCCATAATTATTAACTTGCAACATACTAACATATTAACTAATAAGTGTAACATAGTAATTAGTAACATATAAGTCTAACATATTATAGTTATTAACTAGTGACATATTAAATAGTACTAACATTTAAACCAATAATTGCAACATCTTCACTAGTAACATATAAATCTAACGTTTACAGTTTTTAACTAGTACTAACATATTAAATATTAACTAATAATTAGTAACATATTAACTAATAAATTATACTATATTATGTGTCATACATGACTATGTAAGTAACTAGTAACATATTTTCTGGCCGGATGAAGCTTCACGTATTTGCAGTATGGTCATAAGTCCTTCGGGCCAATCTGATAAACTGGTATGTCGATGTAACCCTTCCGGTGTCTATTCTGTAAGAAGCGCTTATCATCTGGCAAGGGAATTACTGCAAACCACTATGGGGGAGAGCTCGACGGGTCAACAGAGGAGAGGCGTTTGGAGGAAAATCTGGCAGCTTAATGTTCCGAGTATGGTGAAGACTTTCCTATGGCGAGTCTGTCACAACTCCCTTCCCACGCGTGTCAACCTCCATAAACAGAAAATCATACTGGATCCGAGTTGCCCACTGTGTGTTAAGTTCCCGGAGACCCTTGGCCATGTTTTATGGAGCTGTCCGGCAGCCACTACTATGTGGACGGAATGTAATCGCAAAATACAGAAACTTGCAATCATGGAGGATGACGGCTTCCTGTTAGTTCAACAGTGGATGACCCACTTGGAAGACGCCGATCTGGAGCTGGTGGTTTTTCTAGCTCGCCGGCTATGGCTCAGACGGAATACTGTGGTTTTTGGAGGCAAATTAACTGACCCTGTTCTTGTTCAGCAGCAGGGGCAGGATGCTTTGGAGGTATTTTATGCCTCTCTCGCCAGCTCTGGTTCTCATGATGAAGGCTGTCCTGTCCTAGCTCCAATTGTGTGGAAGAAGCCTGCGGATGGAGTCATAAAAGCTAACTGGGACGCGGCCATTGACATGCTGAATTATCGAATGGGTGTGGGAGTAATTCTCCGTGATGCACAAGGGAAGGTGGTAGCTTCGATGTCATCGATAGTTCCTTTTGTCAACGATCCAGCAACTGCGGAGGGAGTGGCCCTTTGGAGGGCAGTGGTCCTTAGCTTTGATTTGGCAGTTTCCAGACTCCACTTGGAAGGTGATTCCAAAGAGATAGTTCAAGCCATGCTACAGGAGGAGCCTTGTTGGTCCCGTTATGGTTACATGATCGAGGAGTCTCGTAGTAGGCTTCTTGGATTTCAGGATTGGTCCATTTCTCATACTCGCAGAGAAGCAAATGAAGCTGCTCATTTGTTGGCAAAAGCGGCAATTACGTATTCTTTGGATTCTGTTTGGCAGGGTTCTTACCCTGCTTTTCTTCATAACACTGTACTTGCTGAGCAAGGTTATGTTTATTGATCTTTTCTAATGAAATTCCATTTCAAAAAAAAAAAAAAAAAAAAAAAAAAAAAAGTAACTAATACTAGTATATTATAACATATTATAATTTTTAAGTAGTACTAACATATGGGACGGAACCATGATTTTTTGTGTGCGGTGACGAACTTATATAAATATATAAGCACAAAGATACTTATAGTCTCTCTATATGTATGTTATACTTTGTTTGTGTTTATGTAAAATAAAAGCAAATAAGTCTTAAATTTAATTTCATATTAAATCGTAAGTCATTACTGTATACAAAAGTCACATGCCTATAAAATTATCTTAGAAGAAATTAAGAAAATTTTCCTTTCGAATACACAAGTTTCATATTTTGCTATAGATCATGTACAAAAAAAGATCCAACAAAAGAACTTAGTTTCTCCTTTAAATTATGCTCAATGATGGTCTTTAATGCAATCTAATTTTTACAAGTTTCATAGCAAAAAAAGCTTGTTCTATAGTCGTAGTAGAAACAAAGAGAGTCAAATTTATGAGGTTTCAAAGAAATTTTTAAAAACTTTTGGGGGCACATTCGCCCCCCCTCCCCTTCACTTGGGTCCCCTTGACTAACATATTAAATATTAACTAATAACTAGTAGCAAGTTAACTAATAAGATATAATAACTATAAACTATATTATATGTCATACATGACTATGTAAGTAACTAATACTAATATATTATATATAATTATAGTACAAAAATATAATATGTAACCATATAAATGATATAATGCATATTATATAGTATACTATATAACTTTTGTCTATTAAGTAACAACATATTATTATATAGAACTAGAGAGTATAGATTATAATATATGTATAATGTGAATAAGTAGTAAGTCTAGTATACTACATATAACTATCAACTATATGTGTGTGTGTGTAAAATAAGGTTATCTCATAATTTTTTGCCCAAAAGTATGGAAGAACGCCAATAAACGATTTACACAAATAAGAAATGTAAACTCTTTTATACCTTGTAAAATTTTTTTTTTTTGTCAACTAAAAACATTTTAGGTTGACATATATTTTACACCGCATCAAATACTCAAAAATAGGAAAAATATTTCCTAGAAAATATATTCTTTCAAAAAAGTAAAAGAAAAGGGATATAAAAATTCTAAGCTGAAAAAAGGAAAATAAAAGAGAGAAGATGTGGACGAATTAGAAACGCAGCATATGGCACCAGTTAACGAGGGGTCACAAACTGTCAAACCCAAGAACCGGACGGTCACAGTTCACGTGGCTTCACAGCCTCACCATTCTCTCCGAAAAACGCGCCTCCTCGCCTCTGGACCCCACATGACCTTTTCCCTTTTACCGGTTTTACCGATACTCTCTCTCTCCCCCACCACTATAAAATAGCTTTTCCAAAACCCCCCAGCCTAGTATCCTACCCTCCATTCCATCACCATCACCTCCGGTCGCTTGGACAACCGCCTCACTCTCTCTGCGCGGCTTGGCTCGGCTCCCTCCGCCGAGCTAAATTGGTAATTGCGAGAGAGAGAGAGAGGTTAGGCTTGGTTTGTTACGAATTCGAAGGAACAAAATAGAAATGGCGGTTTCTAGGATGTCTTTCGGACTTGTGGCGGTTGCCGCTGCCGTTTTTGCTGTTCTTGTTTTCTTGCCTGCCGTTCAGGCTCAGTCCCTCGCTCCCGCTCCTCTCCCGACCAGTGATGGTTAGATCTCTGTATCTTTCCTTGTCTCGAAACCTTACGAATTTAATCTATGTAAATTTTGATTCAGATCTGAAATTGTAATTTTTATCGGACACAAATTTTGTTGACATCCTTTCAAAAAATTTTAATTTTTGGTTTGTGGCAATGTGGATCTGATTTTTTAAGATTTGGAGAAAATAATTATGTAGAATATAGAATCTCTATATTCACTTTTTTGTAATTATTGGACATGGGATTTTATCAAATTGTGCAAGGTAAGGCAAGGAACAGTCATGGGTATGTTTTATATAATGAGTAGTTATTCAGGTAAGTCCATGCTAAAATGAACAGTATTTCAGTTTGGGTCGGATGAGATTAAAAAAAAAATATATTTTTTTAATACATAAAGTTCACAAAACACTATTTATGTGCCTGGGCTGAAATACTGTTTATTTCAGCCTAGACTTATATTTATATTTACCCTTTTATAATTATTTTTGAAAAGAATTGTGTTTTGATGGTGGGGTGGGGTCGGGTTAATGATCTCGAAAGTGTGATTTTTTTTTTTTTTTTGAGGTTTTTTAATCGTAATTTTTAAAGATATACTTTCATACGATACATTTTTTGTGATTTTGTAGTGCCACATGCACTTTAAAAAAATACTCACTCTACTTGGTAATGGTTTTTAGATGGTATTTTTTTTATTTTTTATTTAAAAAGCATTTTATGTGATAGAAATGTGAAAATAGTTTTTCAATTTTTTCTGTTTTTATTTTAAATTTTTGTTTTGAAAAGAAAAATTAAAGGGAAAAGGAAAAAGTTATTGATAAAGCCATTTAATGTTTTGAATTGTTTGATAAAGATTTTGGAAAAAATGTATTTATAAATCATTTTCAAAATTGTTAACAAATTCGGCCTGCAATGTTTACAATGTTGTAAGATAAAGACAAAGACACAACACGATTAAATTATATCTTTTTTCTTTTTTCTTTGTTCCTTCTTGGGATTGATTTATGTGATTCTACAATGATTTTTTGAGGATTGATGTGAATTGGTGGTGGTGAGATTGTGATTAATTGTTAATGTGCGTGTTCTGTAGGGACATCGATCGACCAAGGGATTGCGTGCGTGCTGATGTTGTTGGCCTTGGTGCTAACATACCTGATTCATGCCGCGGACATGCCCTAGAGGCTAGACCTTCTTCCAGATTTCACATGAAAATGGAATGGGAATTGCTTATGGTTTAGGTGTTCGGAGGAAACGAGGTAGTGGACGGCTTGGAATGTGTGTTTGATTTTTTCTGTGATGGGTCTGGCTGTGTATGTAGTAGAGTTCTGACTTTTGACAAATTTGTTGTTGAGGGAACTTGGCTGTTGCCGATGTTGGTGGCACTCTAATTTATCCTCTCTTTTCTAAATGATTCTTTTCCATTTCTCTTTAGGGATTGCCTCCTTGTTACTTGCCTATTTTTATTGCTTGTTTTGCATTCTCATCATCATAAGAGTGTAATAACTGATAAAATGAAGCATAACACGCAAAAAGAGGGGAAAAAAAAAAAGGCATAAGTCTTGCTTTGTTGGAATAGGATCCTCTTTTCAAATGAAACAAGTATCTATTTTATAGCCTAGATCTAAGGGTGTGAGATGGCCTCAGCTGCTCGTGAATTTGACTCAGCTTGGTTATGTTTGATTTAGTCTCTGTTCAAATAATAAATAAGTCGTTTGTAAACACAATAATCTTCTCAAATATTAAATGAGACATATTCTTATAAACTCGACTTAATTCTAATAAATCTCGTAAGCTCGGCTTGTATAAGTTTAACTACACACACAACGATATATATATATATATATATATATATATATATAGTGTAAAAATACTAATAGTAAATACTAACTATAGTTAAGTGTTAACTAAGTATATATTTAAATAGAGTGCTGCCCGAGAAAACACTCTCCCCTCTCTCCTATTAGGACGAACATGCGGCTTCTCTTCTCCCTTCCTTGTCACTTTCACTTTTCCTCCCTAGTAATACTTGGTATCTTCTCTGTCAGCTTTTTCGATTTCCGTTTTAATGGTTTTGTATTAGATCTAGATCTAGATCTAGTTTCTTCAAGCTTATATCAACTTGTCTCAGCCAGTATCTCCATTTTTCATCACTTCTGCGCCGATCAACCATTGAGTCTTGCATACCAGAGCATGTCTACAATGCTGTGCTTCTCTGGTGGAGATTTGTTTGTTTTTAGTTTTTTATTTGTTTTTTGTTCTTGTTGTCTTGGCCTTTGGGTCGAAAATGTGTGTTGTTTCTTGACCTTTAAGGTCAAAGAGGAGTAGATCGGTATTGGGACTATCTCTCACAACCGGAAAAAAAAAAAAAAAAAAGTTGATGAGAATTGAGAATTTGGACTACTCATGTCTTAGATCTAGTCTACTCGAAGTAGATTTGTTCCTTAACTGGAGTTATACATGGGTTAGTAAAAGCGGAAGTCATAGATAATTTTTCAATTGTAAGATTTTTTGTTTAAATCTATGACTTTGTAATTTTATAGCATTGTGCTATGTTTATTTAAACTTTATGTTATTGATTTGTTATCAATGAAATATAAAAGATTTTCATTCAAAAAAAAAAAAACCTAAATATAGATTTAACTATAGTTATAGTTATACTAACTATAATATTTTTAACTATAATTATATACTAATAATTAATGTGTTAGGTTCTGTTTGATTTGCATAATAGACCCTTAGAATAGAATGAGTATTCCTATGAAATAGTCATTCTTTTATTTGGTATGAACTTATTTCTAAGAATATTTATTCTCATGAAATAACTATTCATTTACGAAGAACAATAGCGATTCTTTCAAAAAAAAAAAAAAGAGTAATAGCTATTCCTTGAGAAATTGAGAACATTTTTTTTTTTTTAAAAAAAAAAAAAACATTATTTATTTTTATTTTCTTTCTAATTTTTTTTTTAAAAAAAGTTAAACCCTTGAATTTTCGTGGATGACCACCCACCAATGGGTGGTCGGCCACCCATAGAGGAGCATGGGGTGGTCACACTACCTTTGAAGACCCTCGTGGTGGGTCTCCAGGGGTGGTACGATCACCCCCGATGCATTTGGGAGTGGCCTAGCCACCTTTGATTGAACTCGGGGGTGGCCGGGACCACCTGGAGCACCCCAAGGGTGGTCGCGACCATCCCCAAGCGTTGTCGGGGGTGGCCGCAGCCACCCCTAATGCTCATCTAGGGTGGTCTTGGCCACCCTCGACAACCCTCATGGGTCCACCACAAGGGTCGCTGAGGGTGGTTCAGCCATCCCCGTGTTCGACTCAAGTTCGACAGCCCCAAACTCAACTCAGGTCAGGTCAAATACAACCCTATCTAAATTAGATTTCATGGTGTATACGTTGTCACATAGTAAAAATATAGTAAAAATGTAGTCACGTTGGTACCAATGTAAAAGCTATGCTTCTACATTGGTGGCACTAAAATGAGAAATGGATACATGAAAAAAAGGAAAGCTTTGTGCAAAAAGAAATGCTACTTTTTTTCTTTTAATAAATGAGTAAGAACAAGTACAAACAATCACCAAAGTTACAAATATGAAAAATTATAGAAACCAAAACACAAAACCAAAAAGAAAATCAAATATTGATAGTAATCTAGCTACAACTCCAAAAGGAATTCTAAAAAGCGGAGAAGGCAATCGAGAATACTGCCAGCGAAGCTAGTTGTAGTAACCCATAGTGGACGATGTGAGTATCAATAAAGAAGATCTATTTGAACTTTGCTCTTGAGCAGCTTATGAGAGAGTTGGGGAGACTAAGAGGTAGTTGTATCGGAGTAGATGAGACACCATCTGCGGCCGAGAACTATCAAGATCAGATATTTTTTAGGTTCAAATTTGGATCTAAAATTTTTGGTGTACCAAAAGAACTCTACAAAGGAGAGCCAGAGGTATTGTGATGGAGGGAGGAGATCGGCTGTAGGAGAACAAAAGGAGTAGCAGTGTGCGTAACCTACGCACGCCACAATAGTTCATGAGGCACATGCGCGAGGGAGGGAGCCGGTGGATGGTTGAGCGGCGGCCAGTGGAGGAAGCTCATGTGGGTGGTGGAAGTTGTGGATTTCCAGTTGTTCTAACCTCTAATAACTCAAACAAAAGACTATAAAAACTAAAGAATAAGAAAGAAAGGAAATAACAAAGAGGAGTGGAGGAAGCTCATGTGGGTGGTGGAAGTTGTGGATTTCCAGTTGTTCTAACCTCTAATAACTCAAACAAAAGACTATAAAAACTAAAGAATAAGAAAGAAAGGAAATAACAAAGAGGAGATGACGGAGAGAAAAACATGAGGGTTGGGGTGGGGAGAAGGACTCTTTCCTCCTCAGTCCTCCCTGACTGAGATCTGAGAGGGGGAGGGGGGGTGTTTGCAGAGAGATTTTGCAAGAGAGAAGAGGCAAGTGGTGCTAGTTGAATAATAAGAGAAATGCTACTTGTTCACATGCCCAAATGATTAAAAATCTCACTCAACATGCTTCTGCTGCTCTGCTGGTATGGAGGAGTCCACAACCTGCTAGATCCAACAGTTCAGAGATTATATATGAAAAACCTTCCATTTGCTATGAGCCATTCCCTTGTTTTCTGCCTCATTTACTACAATCATTGATATTCTTGATTTAAGACCCAAACACACACACATACACACACACACACACACTTCTGACCTTCCAAATGAAATTCCTACCATAACCAATTGACAATTTTCTCAAATCATAATGTGTTGTCAACAACAAAATGCTTCATGCATTTGCATATCAGGTTAAAGCACAAAAAATTTTTGCACTAGGTACCAAGTTTCTCATCATTGAATATCAAAACAGACTTCAGTCAAAATTTAATCTAATCAAGCTTCCTTGCTTGCTGGTTTTGCTTCCTGCTGTTGCTGATCAGCTAGTGAGAACTTCTTGACTTTCTGTTGAGAGGAAAAAGAAAAGAAAAGAGAAACAAGAAAACAATTTCAAACACAATTAAGGAAAAGCAAAACAGAGCAAAAGCAATGTGTGTTTGGCCAGTAATCAAGACAAAACAAAGAAATAGAAGGCTATTGACTTCACAAGAATTCTGTGCCAAAGACATTTCTTTTGTTGGCCTGTAATCAAAATGAAACAAAGAAATAGAAGGCCTTGACTTCACAAGATTATCGAGAACAGCAGAAGACACATTTTTTTAACAGTGATTTGCACTTTGAGATATCTTCTTCATTCAAAATGTGCACCCCCTCCTGAAGCTAAATGGTTGTCACCATGTTAATATCATATCAAAGTTTTCCATCACTGCAGTGTCTCTACTATCCTACCTCGATAATCTATTGATCTTACAGCCAAAAGTCTCACATTCAAAGGGTGTGCTCAATTAAGTTCAATTCAAAGTTCAAAGACCACCATCTTTCAAATCCCTAAGGTGCGGCAAAAACAAAAGGGTTATAGGGTGCCTGTGAAGAAGAGGAATAAGATAAGAAGCTAGAATACCCAATAAAGAAAGAGAATTAAATGAAAAATCATTTCTCTTTTATTTCCAGCATAAATAAGACAGAATCAGAAAAACGGGGGCCAGGAAGAGTAGTGAACGCTCTCTAGAAGAAAGGACATCCTCATTTTTCTGTTACCTTTGACAGAAAAAGAATAAGAAGGTAACTATAAAGCTTGAAAATGGGTCAGGAAACAATAAATACAGTAGTTGAATCGAACAGAAGAGGAGCAAGTAAAGGTCATCCCAATCAACATTCTCAAATGTCAGTGCTTTGGCACCACGCCCACATTTTCATGTCAAATATTTCAGCTCAATCACGCCACCCAAATACTAAGACCCACTAGTTTTGTTGGAGTAACATAAGTTAAGCAATACCCATCTAACAGCATTATTGAAAACAAATAAACCAATCACCAAATCTAAAAAATTCCCAATCACACGAGTCTATAACTTGAATTCTGCTTAGTTCCAACAAAGCAAAAAGAGCTCACAAATCCCTTATTCATGACCAACAGGCTATCATAAATTCATAATCATATCAAATCCTACTTCGAATCCGCAAATTTTCATAGCCGTGCGAGCCACAAAATCCTCAAATAGCAACAACAAATCGTTGATTTTACACACCCAGAGAGAGAGAGAGAGAGAGAGAGAGAGAGAAAGGTACCTTGTTGAGCACGCACTCTCGCAATGACTGCAAGAGGCGGACGCATTTGTCTTGATCGTAAGGCGATTGGGTGACGCAGTTGAGCAGGTCGAGGGCCTCCTGCGCGCACACAGGCTGGCTCTGAGCACCCCCAGCTTGATCCATTTGGGTTTGGGGTTTTTGAGTAGTCTGAGAAAAACCCTTAATAGTCTGTATACGTCAACCGTTTTGTTCTCGAGAAAATTTGGGAAATTTTGACTGCCACTCTGTGTATAAGTACGTGTATTTGTACCTGCTGTTTTTCCCAAACAACGGGCTGGCACGTTGATAGAAACTCTGCGATCATCTAGAAGTTTTAAAAAGTAAATTTTGTCAAATTTTAATAATTATTTTTAATTAACAGTATTTATTATTTTTAAAAATGATAAATACTAAATCTATTATATAAATATATTTAACTTCCGTTTGATTTGCGAAAATATTCCTTCTACTCATGGGGCAAATACTTTTTTCCTCTGTGGTTTAATGATTTTATTTTTAGTCACTTTAGTTTTATTTTGTATCATAGATAATATTTTTATTTTGGCGAAAAAAAAAAAACAGAGATGGTATCTCTGTCCATCTTCCGCCCAATTATTTAACAGAACTCTATGTGTTTCAGTGTTAGATACAAACACGTGGTTACGCCTTAATAAAAACAAAAATCAAAAATTAAAATTAAAAAACTTCAAAAATAAAATTGAAAAAATAAAATAAAAAAGTGAGGAGGGGGTGGCTTGAGTTACCCCTTTTGGGAAAATAAGGGTGGCCGGCTACCCCCATTTTGGCAATGGGTGGTGGCAAAGCCACCCCCATTTTGGTTATAGGTGGTGGCAGAGCCACCCCTTGGCCAGTATAGGAGTGGTTCAACCACCCCCAAAGAGAAAAATGAGGTGGTCGAGCCAACCCTAAGAGCCCTTGGAAGTAGCTCAACCACCTCAGGCCGACCAGTCTAGAGATGGTCGAACCACTTCCAAGGGCCAAACTCTAGTTCCCCCCCCTTCTTCTGGCTTTGTGGGGGTGGCCGAAACATCTCCAAGGGCCATGGGATGGTTTTGCCACCCCCAGATCAGCCGTCCTGGGGAGGCCAAAACCACCCCAGGCCAAACAGAGGTGGCCGAACCACCTCCATATCCCCCATGGCCAAAATAAAGGTGGCCAGCCACCCCCATTTGCCAAAAAGGGGTGGCTCCTCCTCTTTTTTTTTTTTGTTTTGAAGTTTTTCTTTTAATATTTTAACTTTTTTTTATTAAGGCATAGCCACGTGTCGGTGTTTAATACTGACACGTGAAGTTCCGTTAAATAATTGGACGGAAGATGGACGAAGCTATCATTTCTATCTTTTGCCAAAATGAATGTATCATTTATTATACAAAGTGAAACTGGAGTGGCTAAAACAAAGTCGTTAAACTGCATGGGAGTCAGAAGGATTTACCTCTTTTTTTATTTGGTAGGGACATATTCCTATGAATAACTATTCCTTTATGAAGAGGAATATATATTCCTTTAAAAATATAAGATAAATAATTATTCCTTAAAGTATTGACAATATTTTTCAAAAAAAAAAAGATCATTTATTTTATTTTCTTTATACCTTAAAAATAAATAAATAGCATTTGAATTTCAGAGGTCAGCCACCTACCGTAGAGCACGGGGTGGTCGCACCACCCCCAATGACCCTCTTGGTAGTCTCCGAGGTTGGTGCAACCATTCCTAGTACATTTGGGGGTGGTCGCGACCACTGTCGGAATACCCCGGGTGATGGGAACCAATGTGGGCCTACTTTTAAAAATTCTTTGCAAGTTCCAGATGGGCCAATTACAAGACCAAGAGCCAAGAAGATCAGAGAAGCAATGCAAGGATTAGTGCAATTCACGTGGGATGAAGCTAGCAACAGCCCAACACTCAAAATGAGCTTGAAAGAAGGAGAACTAGTCTTGATCCACTTGATTCAAGCTATTGAAGACTTGACTTAAAATAGAGCCTATTGTTATTGAAGGCTTTCAACTTGGTTAAAGGCTTTATTTTATTAGTTTAAAATAAATGGGCTTGAGGATGTTTGGCCCATATATTTCTTATGTTTTATTAATTAGGGTTTCAAAAGAACTTTAATTGTTCCACTTGAGGGTATTTTGGGAAATTGGCCTTATTTTGGCCTAGGGTTATTTTGTAGGGAGTATTTAAACATCTCATAGCCACCACTTAAAGAGGCAGACATTATTTTGAATTTTAATTGTGAGTTAAGTTTACTCCTCTTGTTCTTGATTGAACTTTTGAACTTATCAAAGGTAAATCAGAACCTTTGTGGTGTTCTTCCTCATAATTTGGGTTCTTGAGACGGGATTTCAACGGGTCTAGATTTGAATATAATCTAGGTTCTTGAAACGTGTTTTCAACGGGTCTAAATTCTCCATCCATAGACTTGAATTTGGCTTTCTTGGTAAGTTTTCAAATTGATTGTGGGTTCATCGGATTTCTCTTCCTGCGGGTTCATATCACCGGGGGTGGCCGTGGCCACCCTCAAGCATCATTAGGAGTGGCCGCACTACCCTCGGCTTTTACAGTGGGTGGACGACCACCCATTGGGGTGGTGCAGCCACCCACGGTAATCCTTCCATTCAATTTTTTTTTTAAAATAATAATAATAATAATAATTTGAGTTTAAAAAAAATAAAACAAATAAAGTTAAATTTTTTTGGTAATTTTGATTTAATTCCCATTAGAGCATATATGTCACTTGTCACCAAACCAAGGAATGAATAACTATTCTATTCACCATCTTCTATTCCCAATAATGACTATTCATTTTCTTAGTGGAATACTCATTTCACGTACCAAACAAGGCTTTAGAGATGGCTTCACTGCCTCACTTACCCCTAAATTATCACTCATTTTGCAATGTCTCCCAAAGTTCAAAACCTCACAAGTAATTTTGTGACGAGTATAAACCTTTTAAAGAACTTTTAAAAAATAAAACTATTTTTGGATAACCAAACTCATAAAATAAATCCACTATAGAAGAATGAGAAATTACATGATGTTCATACTTATAAAAACTTTGCAATTGACACTTCCTTGTACTAGACAAGTGACTTACTTGCGTGCTACTACATCAGTTCTTCTAAAACCTCTAATCAATTCTTCTACATGATCTCCTTTATCGAAAGTCAAATAGGCTTCAGTTGTTTATGAACGATTTTGATTTATTCCAAAAACTTTCATAGAGAATAGATATGAAAGCTCTAAAATCTAAATAACATCTCTTAGCTCATTGAATTATAGACTTAGAATCATTGAAAAAATCGTGTCTAAGAATTCCCTTTAGACTTTAAAAACCCTAGGCACAAGACAAAAAAATAGAATCTGATTTAGTATAGATTCTAAGGCGGTGTACGATCGAGCCCATGAGTGCTCGTATGAGTCTAGGTTAACTTAACAAAACACGGATTCCTGGTGTGGCACGTCCGTACGAAATTGTTGGCGAGCTTGCAGACGAGACATTCTATGGTAACCTCATTCGTATCTATTGCAGCCGAGTTTGTAGACAAGAGACACTGTAAGTCTTCAAATTGCACCTTGGTTGTACTAGCTACGGATGAGACTTCAAACAAGCTTCTCGGTGAGTCTTCAAAGTGCACCTCACTCGTATCAGATGCAGATGAACTTCTTGGTGAGTTTTTAGAGTGTAGATCTTTCGTACCAGCTGCAGATGAGATTACAGTTGAGCCAATCTAACCATCTTCTTGAGAAAATTGTTAAGCCACAATTACAAGTAAAAAATAACCATAATAAAATCAAATTACATCAAGAATTTTTAACATCAAATTTAGCCAACTTAAAAACTAACAAATATGAAATCAATTACAATCAGATTTGAATATAATGAAATTTGATAATATATTCTAATAGACGCCGTCTCTCTCGCCACCATAATTACATCTTGAAGCTTTCGATGTTTGGGAAAGCAGAGGAAGGTGAAGGCTGGCAAGTGAAAGGATTGAGGAGAAGGATATCTTTGGTGTGTTTGTTAAGTGTTTAGGGAAGTTTTTGTTTTGTAATAGTAATAAGGTGATTGATGTGATATAAAGTATGAAGAATGTTGTGAATTTTTTGTATGAAAAAATTAAAAAAATTTTGTTTTTTAGTGAGTTTTTTATTTGAATTGTAATAAAAAATAATTGATATAATAGAAAAAGTTAAAAAAAAAAAAATTGTTAAAAAGTAATTGATGGAATATTAAAAATAAAGTTAATTTTGGGGGAGAGAAAAATGGAAAGAGGGTTGAAAGTTTAACAAACAAAGCCCTAGAGACTCATTGAGGACCACAAGCCAGTCATAAGACGAGCCACAGTGGAGATTGCAGCAGAAGGCAGCATTTGAGAGAGAGAGAGATCTAAGACAGAGTGAGAGTGATCTATAATTGTTTTTTAAAAAAAATAAAAAAAAAATTGTTCAGAGAAGCTACAATAGCAACCCAAATTTAGGTTGGTAACGTAGCTCGTTTTTATTTTAGCCTATGGATAGATAAGTTCATATGGGGTAGTTTTGGAGGGTTCTATCTAATTTTAGATAGAAAAAGCAAATACATAAACCAATACAAATACTCTTATGGAACTTATTTTATAGAAGAAATATGTTAAATCTTTTCTTTTTGCAACCTTTTCTTCAAATCATGGAAGAAATACTATAAAGTTATTGATCGAATAACTAGAACTAAATTTCTTGTAAATCTAAATTACTTCATCCTTCAAAACTCATATGTATGATAGTCTAAATTAAATAAGGATATAAATTAGCTATAAACTTGTTTGTATATAACTAATTGATACAAACCAATATATTAAAGTGATATGTGTTTTTTAGCACGTGAGACTATGCACATATTTTTTTAATAACATATGTTTTTCATTTGTTTTTTTAATAGTATTAATAAAAATAAAAAATAAAAAATAAAAAGTGATTCTCACATGTTAAGGAATACATGTGACTTTATTAAACTGATTTGTATGAATTAGCTACAAACCGATTTGTAGCTAATTTCTATCCACCAAGTAATAGCTAATTAAAAAAAAAAAAAAAGGTTCTACCCTAACAATAACACAATATGAGGTGGATTGAGCCGCTAGGTGATCAAGTTATTGGTTAAATAGACTTAGCAGCAAATCTGCTTATTTTATTTTGTCCAAACCATAGCAAAAATTTCCAAAAATAGCTTGCATGGACAGCAGTTCTCTTTCCAGTCTCCACCTATATCTTGTTAATTTTGGTAGCATTTTGGTAGCTGAAAACGCTCCTCTCTCCTCTACCTATCAAAAACAAACCAAAACAGAAAAACAAAAACCAAAATACTCTTCTTCTCTAAAAGTAGAGATGAAATGCTCGTCTCAAATATATAACTGAAATTTCCCATTAATAAGCATGTGTTGACTCTGTCACACCCTCATAATACATTTCCATGCATGAGCACAAAAGCAGACCTCATTTCATTTCAGAGTTATTTTTCACGTTGTGTTGAAGGGATCAAGGAAACTATACAATCCCCTTCCCTCAACACAAAGGCTCAAAAAATTTGGAAAGAAAATGGGAAAGATGCATCTTAGTTTGCTGGTGTTGGCAGTTTTCGTTGGCTGCTGCTTTATGATCATGAATCCAGTAAGTGCAATGATACACATTGTTGGAGGAGGACATGGCTGGCGTCTGCCTGTCAACCAAACCTTCTTCCAAGAATGGGCCAAACCAAGAACCTTCGGTGTTGGCGACAAACTTGGTAAGAATTCAATGCCTTAATTTGGCCTCTTCCAAATTAACCTCCCATACCCTTTTTTTCTACACATGCACTTTGTGTTTATATTCTTGGGTCCTTGAGGGATTCAAAACTTTGACAAGTAACAAGTCTAATGATCCATTTTGTACAAATAAGAACTACTAGTGAGGCTATATATGAACAGAGCCGCTCGCTGCTCGCGAATAGGCTCGGACTCGGTTTGTATAAACTTGGTTTTGAATTAGTTCAATTATTTAACGAACAGAGCTTTAATAAAAAAAATTAAACTTGTTTATTAAACGAGCTGAACTTGTATAAACTTGATTTGACTCATATAACTTTATTTTTATAATTTTATAATATTATTTTTAATTTTGTAATAAGAACATGTTAAGGTTTTTAAAAGATAAAAATGATTAATTTTAAGTCTTGATATAGTTCCATGTCTATTTGTGTTTATTTGAGTGAGTTTATGTGTATGTCTATATATGTGTATATATATATATATATAGTATATGAAAAAGCATGCATGCAATTTCCGACAAATAGAGACGAGACAAAGTCTAAGTAGTCGAAGTTGCAGTTTTCGCATACAGGCCGGAGCACGACAGTGTGGTAGTGGTTAACAAGGAAGACTTCGACGCATGCGCTCAAAAAAAATGTGATTAACGAGTACCAGAAAGGACCAACAATTATCAGCCTCCCACAACCTGGGAACTATTACTATTACAGTGGCGTTGGGAAGCACTGTGAGGTCGGCCAAAAGCTCAACGTCACTGTTGTTAAGGGACCGGGCTCCGGAGCTCCTTTCCCTCATTAAATCAACATTTCAAACCCAAAATTAATTAAGCTTGTAATATTAACTCTATCGATCTTTGTTTTCATCATCTGAACAAACATAAGTAATTCTTAATTAACAGCTGAAGCTTGGAATTGTTTCTGCTAGTTAATTTTATGTATAGATGGAATTATTTCATTATGTTATAATTATATTGATTATATATTGTTAGATTTTATATATATTGTCCCACATTGTATTTGTTACAATATAAATTAAGAGTAATAAACAATGTTAACCTCCATGTCTACTTTGTGTCCACTAAAATTTATGAGGCTTTTAAAATTATCATTAGATCAAAAGTCAATAATGATCTATCATAAATTTAATAGTGATTTTAAAGGCCACATTAATTTTGGTTAACACAAGCTAGGTAGACATGGAGTTAACATATATAATTACTCATAAATTAAATGATTAAATATATCTCTTCCTATAAGCTTAAGAGTAGGGGTGAGTAAAACCCGGCCCGACCCGCATAATCCGCGCGCCCCGCCCCAACCCGCCCGGCAAATCTCGATTTTTCTTTGTTTTTTTTCGAGTGCGGGTGAGGTATTTGAATACCCGTGCGGGTCGGATCGGATATCGGATTGTATTTTGATTTTCGGGTAAAACCCCCCGCCCCGCATGAAATCCCCTTAGTATAAATTCCATATTTTTCTTCTGAGAAAACCCTAAATCCCCCAACCCCAAACTCTCTCTGAGACTTCATCTTCTCCGAATCTACTCCACGGTCCACCCTTTTCTTCTCTGCTCTTCTTTTCTCCTTATCTTCTTTTTTTCTTCTCTTCTTTTCTCTGCCACACCGTCACCTGAATCACTCTCCTCTCTTCTTTTCTCTTCTCTTCCTTTCTCTTCTCTTCTCTTCTTTTCTCTGCCACGCCGTCGCCTGAGTCACTCTCCTTCTCTGCCATGCCCACGCCGTCGCCTGAATCACTCTCCCCTCTCTTCTTTTCTCTTCTCTTCCTTTCTCTTCTCTTTTTTCTCTGCCACGCCGTCGCCTGAGTCACTCTCCTTCTCTGCCATGCCCAGCCGTCAGCTGTGAAGCACACTTCGTCCCACAGCCACGGCCACGCCGTCCCACTGCTACGGCCAGCCATCGGGCCCCTCGTCCACTCCGTTAGTTCTGATCTGAGATCAGATTTTAGATCAGATCTGATCTCAGATCAGATCAGATCTGATACCAGATCACATCAAATCTGATCTCAGATCAGATCTGGTTTGATCGGGTATTTACCCGCCCCGCGCCTCGCCCCGCCCCGCCCCGCATACCCGAAACCCGGCGGATTACAGTTAAAACATGCGGGTTGCAGGTTTCCGGTTTGCAAATCCGAGCACTGCGGGTCGGGTGTCGGATATCCGCGATATCCGACCCAATCCGACCCGTGCTCACCCCTACTTAAGAGTCCCTTTAAGTTTGCAGTTTCAAAAAGTGCAATTAAAAAATAACGATTTTAAAACGTGTGATTTGAAAATGCAATTAAGTATTTAGTAAAATTAAGGTTTAGCCTTTAAAATTGCAGTTTAACTTTTAAAATAGTGTGTTTTTAAAAACCCGCATCCTTGCATGCAATTTGAAAACACAATTTTTTCTATATTTTCAAACCTCAATTTTTTTAAATCGCACTCCAAAAAAATACATTTTCTGTGATTTTAAATTGTACTCCCAAACACATTCTAAGTTTTTAGGATAAGTGGGTGCATAGGTCATAAGTTTGAACCCTAACTCCACAATTCAAACCTCCATTTCAATTAAATATTTCACGTATTGAGCATCACTCGTTAAAAGAAAGTGTGAAATGATTAAATTCACTCATTCTTATTAGCTTAAATTTTTGGAATAAATAATGATTATCAAAACAAAAATATTGCGTTTGAAATTTTTCTTCGTCTTTCACCTCCCATTTTAATATTTAAGTAGGCCTTATAGTTCAATGTGTGATTTAATATCGGTCTATATTATGAAAATGAGCATGGTATTCAGCATATATAAGGCCAATTACTAAGTAGCCGGAAATTGCAGTTTTCCCATACAGGCCGGGGTCGAACAACGTGGTAATGGTAAACAAGGAAGACTTCGAGGCATGCAGTCAAAAGAATGTGATTAACATGTACTACAATGGACCAACCATTCTCAAGCTCAATCACACTGGGGACTACTACTACTATTGTGGCGTTGGGAAGCATTGTGAGGCTGGCCAAAAGCTCCATATCAATATCGTCGCCGGAGATGGCTCGTCGGGAAATCCTTTCGGCTTTAAACTTGTCTCCAAAGATGCTGCTGCACCTGCACCCTCTGCACCTACACATAATGTAGCATCAGTCACATCTGCAACGCCCACCATTCAAAATTTTAGCATGGTTTTTGGTTTATTAGCTTTCTTGCTTTCACTCTTACCGTGAATATGATAACGTACGTCGACTTCTAACGTATGAATGTGGATTGCTTTGTTTTTATTCATTCATCCGAGTGTCAGCACTAAGGAGGACTGAAAATCGGAGTTTGTTGCACGTTGTGATGCTGGGACATGTCTATTGTTGTTCCAGAAGTTAAATAAGTAACATTATAGCTAAATGTTTATTGTAGAGGGAAGATTACTTGTGTGTTTGGTAAACCCTTTTTCGGGTTTTTATGTTTTTAAATAGTAATAAGAAGTGATTGATATGATATAAAATAGAAAAAATGTTGTGAGTTTTTTGTAAGAAAAAATGAAACAGTAGTTATGTTTTGTAGTAGGTTTTTTGTTTGGATAGTAATAAAAAGTTATTGATGTGATATAAAAAAATATAAAAAAAAAATTGTTACAAAGTAATTGATGAGATTTAAAAAGTGAAGTTGACTTTTTTAGATAAATAAGGAGAGTAGAGGGAGTTGCCGAACCACCGCTGGAACTCTATCGGGCCACTATCGGGCCTCACCAAAACACCGCAGGACCTTTGCTGAATCATCGCCGAAATTCTGTTAGACCATTGTAGAAACTCAAATGTTTAGGTTAATTTTTAAATTTTTTTAAAAGATATTAATACTTTTATGTTTCGAGTAAAAATTGATTTTATAGTTTAATATGATTGAATGATAATATAAAAATATTTGTGATTTTTCGTATGTGCCAAACACCGAAAATGATTTCAACGACAAATGTTTTCTTAAAAAATAATTTCCTTCAAAACATTTTATGAAGCCCAGTTCTAAATTCCAACCCAACACAATGAAAACGAATATCTTTCAGTGTGGGCTGGACTAGAAAGCAAATTATGAAGCCCAGTTCTATGTCATATGAATGCTACCAAGCCCATAACTTTGTTACCCTCTTTGTTCATAACCAAGCCCATATATACCATGGGCCTCTAGACTAGATTAAGAAGTGACATGTACAATTGGACGTCAAACAAATAGTGTAAGCAAGGCCAAGTGAGCTGAGACAAGCATGAGCATAGAGCTAGTAATTTTGACATTACTTGCAAATTTGATACCAAGTTAATACGAAATTAGTTGATTAAGGTTGAAAAATTTAATCTATTTAAGTAAATAGGTCAAATTAAGATTGACTTATATAATTTTCTATTCATGCCTCGACATGACCCGCGAATTGGATACGAACTCAAGATGAAATTATCAGATTAAATTAAAGAATCTTACCCGTTTAATTTAATAAGTCGAGTTATGATTAACCTTTATAGTCTTATACCCAGGGACAAACTCATTCTTCAACCAAGAGAGCCATGGCCCTTCTTGGTTTTAAAATTTTCTTTAAAGTTTTTTTTTATTATTATGTTAAATATATATGTATTTTTAGACTTCAAAATTAAGTTTGGCCCTACTAAAAATACATTTAACTTACTCATTTTTACTTTGAGTCCTCCACATGAAAAATTCTCGTTTCGTCCCTACTTATACCCATACCTAAATATGACTCGAACTCGACACTCGAACACAAATTGTCAGTACCATCACGTGGGCACGAATGATCCGGTTTAATGCAAGAGCAGAAGCCCAAGAAAAGATTCATAGTGCATGAAGACTGCATTTACTTTTTTTTTCCATGGAGAAACACTTGTATTTTCTCTTTTTTTTTTTTTTGTTTGTTTGTTTGGGGAGAAAGACTTCATTTAATGAAAGTGCAGAACCATTTCCCACAAGAAGCTTGGGGTTTTATTAATATCTCTATCAGAATTCATGAGATATCGATGTCTCTATAATGAGCATACCTACCCAAATTATAGATATCACTACAAAATATCCCCCACAATTTACATAAAATTACTTTTGCTGTCGGTTGATCCACCAACTGTGCATGAGGAGTCAAATATGGAGGGTCCCGGAGCCACTCCTCTTTATTATGTTTTGTGCTAATCGTACGATACTCGTACGAGTTCGATGGGTTGATTCATGTGCATGGATTCTGTACAACGACGCGTAGATTCTACATAATAGCTAGAGCCTTGACGCCCCAAACTTCATGCATTTATAATTGAGAAACGCTACTTTATGCGTTGGCCAATTAATAAACTAAAACTAACTATCCCACTTCCTATGCCATTGAAACAAATAAACAATAACTCACCATAGCATAACACGTATATATATATATAGATTCCCTTTTTCTTCATCTTGTGGGATGGGATGGCATCTATGAAAGTGTTCGAAGTATGGACCCAATTAGAATTTATTATCTGCGGCCAAAGTATAAATGAAGTGTTGTTCTTAATTTTTAGGACCCAATCAGAATTTATTATCTGCGGCCAAAGTATGAATGAGGTGTTGTTCTTAATTTTTAGGCTTATATATATAAAAGGAAAAAATTTCAAAATCGTGGGGGTGGCCCCCCATTCCGTCTCTGGTTCAATGGGTCAATTTGTGTTGGGCTACTGTCAACTTTAGGGCATGCCTTATGCCAACGAAACAACAAATGACCATAGCATATTTTTTTTGAGTAATGCTAAAAATTATTTTTATCTTATAAGTGTCTTATAATCAATGATGAAACTAAGGAGGGGCATGGGGGGCTATGACCCCCTTCAAAAAAAAAAAAAAGTTATTAAAAATTGTTTCCTGTTAGCCATTTTAAACAAGTGTTAGGCATATTGTGGGTATTAAAGAACTTGGTTTAGGCAAACCATCTTCTAGGAATAAAAGAAAGAAGTATTTTCTTCTTTTATTTCACTAGAAGATGGTTTATCTTCTCCTGTATATATCTTTTCAGTGTTGAACTCATTAGTTCCCAAAAAGTTTTACCAGAAGTTTATTTTCTTAAAAACCAAACTACTCCATAACAAGATTAGATTGAACTCTACCAATTATTGCTTTAAAGGGGTCATTAAACCTTCTTCTTCGTCTAAAAAGGGTGAAGAAATAGGACTTTGACTGTCATTAAGTAGACGTATGTGTTCTATGTCATCTGCTAATAACTCCAGTTCATAAATTTGTTTTAGCCCCAGTAAAATTTTCTTTTTTATATAGTCTAGCCCTTTTGAAATTGAATTTCTAGTTTCGTCCATGTTTATAGTGCTGACATTGCAATCCTAACCAACTTTTAAGCTAATTCTTATTTGAAAAAAAAAAAAAAAAAAGCATTTGTTAGTTAAGACTGCTTCATCAACATTATAAAATAAAAATGTGATATATATTATTCTTTTTATTAGACTTTAGATAGATTATTATTAGATTTTGATATTTTTACTACCACGTTAGAGAGTGTGCATTGAAAGTGCATATAGCATTTCTCTTCATTTTGCCGTAATCGAACCAACCAAGTCATTGTAATGACCCCTATAACGCTTGGTTGTCACCTTATTTTAAAAAATTTAAATGATGTAGTACAATGTATACCGTTAAATGCAGTAATATCTAATATAAACCATGAAATATCCTATACCATCTTGTAGAGGGGAACTTGAACCATAAAAAAGAAGCAAATAATTCCTCATCAAAATGCCATGCACATTCTTGGTGACCATCTTTACTGAAGAGAGAAAGAGAGAGAAGATTATCACGAATTAATGTTTTGGCCATTAATAAACTTAAACTATCCCACTTGCTATGCTAGCTAGTTAGGCATCATCATAAGTAGGATTTATGAAGCCTAAACTCTTTAGGGCATGTCCTATGCCATTGAAACAATAAATGACCATAGCATAACGTGTGTGTCTATATGTATATAAATTTATTATATGCGGCCAAAGCATGAATAAGTTGTCAAATCTAATTTTTATGTAATTGAAACAATAAATGACCATAGCATAATGTGTGTGTCTATATATATGAATTTATTATATACGGCCAAAGCATGAATAAGTTGTCAAATCTAATTTTTAGACTAATATATATATTAAGGAAAAATAAAAATTCATAATCGAGGGGCGGCCCCCATTCTGCCCTTGGTTAAATGGGTGAATTTGTTGTAATGGGCTACTATCAACTTTAGGGCCTGCCCTATGCCATTGAAACAACAAATGACCAAAGATTTTTTTTCCTTTTTTGGTTTTTGAGTAATTTTAAAAATTACATTTTTATCTTACAATTCTAATTTTTCAATTACAACCAACTTTTAGATCGGTTTTTGTTTAAAAAATAAAAATTTAATAGTTAGTTACGATTATTTCGTTAACATTGTTGAATAAAAATATTTAATGGTTAGACTACTATAAAAATGTTCAATGGGTGCATTTGTGTTGGGCTACTTGTTGGGCTAATGTTCCGACATGGATGTCCAATAAGAATGGTGGAAAATTTTACTCTTATCCTTCGTAAAAAAAAAATAATAATAATAAAATAATAAAAGAAAAGAAAAGAAAGATGAGTCCACATCAGCAGAAGAGGTGATTAATATGTGGGACCGCAATCACAATCATATTCGCTTCAATACAGAGATGGTTGAGCTGGATGTGGCGTGGGGACCATGGGCCCAAAAGGCCCAAGTTGCACAGTTGCACTGCTCGAGGTGGAAGAAAACCGTTAACCTGAAACAACGTGTACGGCAGCGATGGACTGTTTGTGGGGTGGCGAATAAGAGAGAAGATCTTCTGGGTTGTTCTTTTTCCCTGAATGAATCTGTCAAGCTTTGGCATCTTGTGGCAACAACACCTGTTACCTCTAGAGGCAAAAAAAAAATCCTATGACTGTGTGGCGCGGCCGGCCGTCGCCTCCTATTGGTTTTGAAAGGGCCCAGGGCCAGGCCCATCAGCAGCATGAGTATAAGGTCAAATCCCATGAATATGATGATCATGATTCATAAAAGAAATGGAACAAAAATCCCTCTACACAAAACAAAATTTGAGGTCTAGATTCCCCACCAGATAATGACACTCTTGCCAGTCAATTTGCAATCCTGCATATTGCCAACAAGTAGATTTTATATTGGCATATGAGTTAAATGAACTCTTTAAATCTCTTTCATTTTGTTTTTAGAAATTTATAATCGGATATATGAAAGAAAAAGAAAAGACTGATTAAGACCGTTAGGGTTTTGTATTTATACGGAAAATGTGGTAACTAAGACTAAATAAGAAAGATAATCAATCATAAATGTCGGAACAACTGGCTCAAATTCTTTCATGCATATAATAACCTAGACTAAATAAGAAATAATAACTTTAATAATTCAATTAATATTATAACACTTCCCTCTAATACAAAGCTCAAAACAATCTCCACAAAATGGAAAGGATTTTGAGGCATTTCTTGTCATAAAATGCATATGATTGTAGGGGACCCAAAAACTTGAATGCAGAAGTGAAAGACACAAGTTGCTGTCGTTTTGTGTCAAATTGGGCTGAGAAGTTCTGAGAAATCCCAGTTTGTAGGCGCCTTTGCGATATAGCCCTGCTCTGAGTTATCACTCTCGCATTACAAATTAAACCTGCAACACTAGCACCCCTTTGAAGGCTTGACCTACAAAAACAGACACATCTCTACACACCCTGGCCTCATGCACCAATCCATCTGTTTGATAATCATTTTTTTAAACAAAAAGTAAAAGCATGGGAAACTTCACTTCAACCTTGGAAGTATAAGTGGATTTGCATCGATCACCCCCAAGTTTAAAAATTTTGCAGAATACTTTTTTTTTTATGTTAAAAAATGCCCTAAATACCCTTCTTCAAATAAAAATTCAAAAACAAAAAAAAAATGCATTCTTTGGATTTTCACTTTTTATTAAAAAAAATGAACATTTTGAGCATTTTAACAAAAAAAATGGGTGAAATTTAAAAAGGTAAAAAAATGCACGGAATACCGATATTATAAATTTTTAAACTCCGAGAATATGATTACAAAACCGCTTCCGAAGTGTAAATGTTTTTCCTAAAATCATTAATAAATAACTTCAAACCCAATTAAAACACTTAAAATCGGTCGCATCAGAATAAATTTTCGACTAGAAAGAAAAAAAGCACCGACAAAAAAACATTTGCCCACGGTTTTTATCACAAAGATGCGTACGTAGGTATATAGCTAGGAATTAAAGCCTAAAAAATAGTAAACAAATGGAGTGCATGGACACATACAAAAACAAAGAAAAAGACACAATGGTATCTAATTTTCTAAGAGCATGTTTGTCACGTCAGGTAAGCAGAGTGGGATGAGATAAGTAGGCTGAAAAGGGTTTCTTCATATGCTACAAATAAAATTAATTTTAGAAAAAGTCTTGGCACTTGGATGAGAGCCATAAGCTTACAAACCTTTGGCTTTTGCGAATCATGCAGATAGCCTAAAAGGCTAAAGGCCACGGATAATTTTCTGATTTTGCTGCAGCGGTGCAGTGAGCGAGGGGCAGAAATATGCCAAAATCTGGCGGCCGCATCCGGCATCCCTGCCATGCACCCCAGCTTGCAACGGGGACCATTTCATAGATTTCATCGATCCAAAGCAACTTCAAGTTATTTATACAGATTTGAAGCTAACCTAATTGACAGATTGTCGTTCTAGGTATAGCGAGCAGCAGGGATAGAACTAAAAATTCAATTTTTAGGAGGGGCCAAACAGTATAAAAAAAAATTTTAAGGGACAAAATAAGAAAAAGAGTAGGGATAACTTCACTAACCCTTAGATTGTCACCGCTTTTGCAATGTCCTTCAAAAGTTCAAAATTTCTCAATTTAGTGTATTGAATTTCTAATTTTTTTCAATTTCTCTCTTCCATTAGAATTTTTCATTAAATCTTAACGGAGTAGTGTCAAAATTCTTAAAATATCCAACATTTTTTTAAGAAAAAAAAAAAGAGAGAGAAAATTGCAATGATTTAAGTGTTAGTCAGGATTTAATGAAATTTACAAAAATTACATACACCTGAATCTTTGAAAAAAAAAATTTATATCTTTTTTTGTTTTTTTTTTTTTATAAAAAACAAGGTTATTTTGAAAATTTTGAAAAGATTTAATAGAAAATCTTAATATGATGAAATTAAAAAAATAAATAAAAATTAGATATATTAAATTGAGAGGTTGTGAACTTTGGAAGATATTGCAAAAGAGTAAAGTGAAAAACTTAATTCAACAAAATCAAAATCAAAATCAAAGGTAGGACCCCCCACCAGCCCTTTTAAATCTGTCCCTGGCTAGCGGAGCGGCTTCATATATATATATTTTACGTGCACGTGGATCATAACATCATTAGTAACGACTTTTAAACTTTTAACGACGACTTTTGATCGTTGCTAATGACCAAATATTTTTGGAGTGGGACTTTAACAAGATTAATGTCGTTGACTTGTGACTGATGCCCACTTTGGCAATAGCGATGAAGTTTTGATTTTACCTACAGACAAACACAGGAGAAGGCTGGCCCCCAGATGGAGCCTCACCTGATCGATCGAGGAAAGTCCCAACCCTAGCGTCCAAACCCTATTTTGATTCTATGAATGATGATAAAGAAAAGAAAAATGCCTTCTCAAGACATAATTATTAATGTCCATCTTTTTCTAACGTGATGGCTACCTTTTAATTACAAGATCTTTCTTTTCAGAAAACCAAATTTCATAAAGACAAAAAGAGTGCTGCTACCATCTTTTACATTTTGTAATTAAGTAAAAATTTTAACTTATCGGTTGAATTATCAATTATAAAACTGTTATATCAGTTTGTAAGAAAATTATTATAAAAAAAAAAAAAAATTATTATTTTAATTTTATAATTCTTTTACAACTTGTTACAGTGTCAAAATGTAATTGGAATGTGCTGAAAGGTTGAATGAATAATAAAGCATAAGGTTGATGTGTTTCCTCTCACTTTTCTTGTGCATGCATATCCTAAGACAGAAAGAGATAGATCTTTATTTGTCGCTATCAACATGTTGAAAGTGGGTATATTTTGTGTTTGTTGAACACAAATCTGCCCTCTAAAAAGTTCTAATATGTTTAGTTTAGCCTCTAGATCTCAACATTTAGGCCTAATTAATAATGTGAATCTGACTGTGACAACTGCTTTTATATATATATATATATATAGGAAAAGCATTTTTTTTTTTTGGAAGTAAAATGTAAAAAGAAAAAAGAAGAATATCTAACTCATAAATTTACTGAACATAGAAATTTGTGTAGTTTTGTGGGAGACAAAAAAGGATATATACGTGGATGACAGCAAGAGGATGAGAAATTTAGGTCGGCTACAAAAGACCCAAACCTGGAGGAGAGAGAATGTGGAACAATAATAAAAGATGGAAGGACAAATCTTAGTTATGTTTCTTAAATCTTTTTTATATATAAATATATATATTAATTGATGTCGGAAAAGGGTTAGGAAAAAAATCTTACATGTTTAGGTATAAAGTTAAAGAAAAATTCTTAAATATTTATTAGGAATTTTTATAAGGGATTAATTAGTATATTTTTATTATTTTTTAAAATCAAAATCTTACAAAATTTAATGTCTTAAAAATGTATATTTTATCTCATTTAATTATATTCTCTAACAGGAAATTTGTTTTGCAATAAAATGATAGTTTAATGTAATTGAATATAACAAGTGACAATTCATGAGAACAACTTATAAATGAGAGAAAAAAAAAAAAGCAATTAACTCCTTTTTTTTTTATTCTATTAATCTACATTTAAAACGATGTTATCACTTTCAAAGTACTAAAGATAAGTGAACTTTGCTAATGAGAGACCATATCGTAGGCCAAATGAATTCTAAAAAGACAAAGTGAACCGGTTTGTTTTATTCATCTCTAACCGTGACTATCATTTATTCATTTTTGGCTCTTGTTTGTATATGAATCAGACACATGTCCCTGTTGCCATGTTTGTCACAAGACATACTACACCAAATTAACCTCTAGTTAGATATATCTTAGTTAATTAATTAAATAACCCTATATATAAATATATAGACCCTTCCACGTCAGCTATATATATTTATTGGATTTTGCCCTTTTAGGTGGCGAATAGTAGGGGCATGTGTGAGTGGTAGACGCGCGTGGGTCTCTGATTTCAAAGTTCCAGCTTTAGAGCCCAATGGACGCTCCTCTCATTACCCAAAGCAAAAAAAAAAAAACAAGCCCAGTCAAAGCTGCTTTTTGAAGCTTTTAAGCACTACACACGGTGGGATTGTGGGGGCACCCAAACGTGGAGCGATCCCTTCCCTCGTACCCATTTCCTTCAATTTCGTTGGGGGAAAATAAAAAATCTCTATGAATCTGACACTCGCTTCCCCTCTTTCCTCTTCCCTCTGCTAAAAATATCGTATCTCTCAATTACAGTTTTTAGGGGCTTGTTAAAATATTTTTTAAAAGTCTTTTTAAGAATTATTTTAAATTTTTTTTTAAATTTTTTTAATTAAATTAAGACCCACTTTTCATTAAGAGGTGGAAAGTGGGCTCCAATTTAATTAAAAAAATTAAAAAAAATTTTAAATTTTTTTTAAAAAACCTCTAAAAAATAGACAAGCATTTCTCCGATTTTATCGTAACAGCCATAACTGTATGCCCTGCTGCTCACAATTCCAATATCCTAGCTACATCACTATAACCCTACCACGTGCCCAATCCGTATTCATGTCAGATTTTCTCTGTTTTTTCATTCTCTTGGGTACCAAACTTCTCTTTCCATTATCCTTTTATTTTGTTTTCTCGTTAGATTTTTTTGAGCAAATACATAGGTATTAATTTTCTCTTAGGTTTGTTTGAAATATAGGAGGGTTTTTTTTTTTTTTTTTTTTTATGTTTTTATGAAAAAGGGGGTTTTTGTGTAACATAAAGATAAAAATAAATTTAATTTTTTTGCTAGTATTTTAGATTAAAAGTTATTTGTAATGTTTTGACTTTTTCTCTCTTTTTTTGGTACAAATAAAAAAAAAAAAAGATTATCAAACGAGCCGTTATTGCCCTTTGCCCAAACAAATTAGACACAACAATTGATGAGTTGGTCAATGCTTATTCTACTGTACTATCCAGGACATGACTCAGGAGATTATACCGTGAGTAATGTTAAAAGTTTTTTTTTATGTCATTCTAAAAGTTATGTAATTTTAAGCTTGTAATATTTGATTAAAATTTAATATTGATCAATTATAATTTTAATAATAATTTTAAAAGTCACATTATTCTTAAAGAAACACAAAAGAGGCACGAGAGAAACTTCTAAAATTACTCATATATGGTGGACCCGAAGAAGGAGGATATGCATAGGGGTTATGGCTTAGGTTTTGTAAAAAAATTATATCATGTGTATTGTAATTATTTAACGGTTGAGATTTAATTTACTTTCTCTTTCTTTCTTATAACAACTTCAAATTAAATATCCACCATTAAAAAAATTACAACACACATACTATAATTTTTGTACCGCACCTAAGCCAAAGCCTGTATAGGTAGGAGAAAAACAGTGTGAAGCTATGCTAATTACTCCTATAATTGATTCAATAATTTTACTTTTGGTGCCAAACAATATATCAGACGGCAAAGATCTTTGTGTTATTAGGTTAATTTTGTTTAAATGAGAGAAAAGTTAAACATTTATGTGTACAAATTAATGTTTAATTGCATCATCGTGAAGATTTATACACTTTTTAAATAAAATAAGTAACAAAATTATGCAAGCGACTATAAAACCAAGCCTCATATATGTAATTTGAATGCTCTTTCAAACCCTCGCCCCTCTTCTCTCAAAAAGCCCGTCTTTCAAGAACTCAGATTTCTCTTCTTTCTGCTACAGTATCATCCTCACCATCCTTGCGTAAATCCTCTTTGGTTTTGCATTTATTTTTATTTTTATTTTATGGAAGTCAAATCTACCCCGCTCATGTCTCTCACCACGCGCCCCTCTACCACCATCACTGACCTCCGCTCCATCACTGTCACGGCATGTGTGAGCTACATGCGCCGTCGACCCTTTTGATCTCTAGCAAAATATTTGTACTTCCCTTGCTCATTTAGATCTCTATTCGTACAAATATGTGTCCCTTTTGGTTTATGGAGAATTCCATATCCAAATCCGATGTCCATTATGCGTTCACCATCAGATCGATACAACCAAATCTAACGGATATTACGGTATTGCTCATCTTCAGTGACTTTGGTCCTATCATCTAGATCGTCGTTTTTCTTGTTGGGACTCTTTAGTCTTCTTGTGCATAGTTATAATAGGTGTTTATTGTGGTAATTCATCTATTGTTTTGTCTCACAAACAATCATCTTTGACGGCCCCTTAATATTGTCGATCCCTCAAGCCCATTAACAGTTTTTTAGCTTTAATATTCATAGTAGGGTTAATATTGGGGTATCCCACACCTCTTGTTCGTTCTAATGTAATCTCACTTAAAAATAAAAAATAAGAAAATTATGCATAGTCCTCCTTTTGGGCTAGCTCTCATTTGAGAACTTTCTTTATGTCTAGCCATCTACTTACAGTTATATCCTTATAATGCAAACAAAAACAAAAAAAAGTTATATCCTTATAACTGAAATTATTTTATGAATAGATATATAATCTAAAAGGCCCTTGAAGGTCTATCTATACCCATCTAAAAGTAACACAATCTTTTAAATTTGGATTTATTTCCAACTAAAAGCCATAAAATTAAAAGTTTCCACCCAATGGGTCCCTTCATACCACTTGTATTTACTCATCTACACCCTTCACATTATGTGTTCCATCAACCAAGCTCCACAAAATCAAAATCATAAGAATGTCGGTAAGAATTCAAAATCAAAATCTTGAGAATTCCTATTTTTATTTTATTTTTTTAAATTTTTGGCACGTGAGTTTATAAAAAAAAATTAATAATAAAAATTATAGTATCTCATTTAAAAAGGGCCATTAATTACCTAGCTTTCAATCGTGCAAAATTTCACAACCTAGCAGTGACTATGTACGGAGTGAAGCAATTATAAAAACTTTTTTGCAGCTGGCCTGACTGAAATTATACTATTTCTGGTCGGGCACAGTACACCATATAAAATAAATCGTCAAAGCCCATTTAAGGAGGACTCACAAAACCTCACCTTCTCCAGCACATGTACACTGCATGTGTATTTATATTTTTCAATTCAATTAATTTCCAAAAGTGTGCTTTGTGTCACGTGCATCTGACACGTGCCCTTTGCAAAGTTAAAACCAGAACGGAACAAAACAAAGGGAACACACGTACCCAAACTCAGTCCGTCACCGTTACTGTAACGGACTTTTTTTTTTTAATTGATATTAAATAATTAATATAATAATTAACAAACACAAAAAAATACAAACAAAAAACAAAACACCGAAACTGAAAACAAAAAAAAAATCCGATATTTTTTCATTCCCGCCGGTACAAAATTTGCCGACTTTTGGCAATACGGGAATCGTGATTCTACTACTCAGACCACAAGAGGGTCTGACCCGAATATATCGCCGATATCTTGGAAATAGTCATCCACGTGCAATCTCGAGAAACCGAATCCGAAATTCTCACACGAACTGAGAAACATATCGCCGCAATATTCTTCCCCAAAAACGCTGCCCCTGAGACTCGTCTCGTCGAATGGATCCGGTACCGAAGTTTGGAAGTCAAATATGTTGTTGGGTATGAACGAGTCGAGAGCTGAGTACTCCGAAAAATCCGAAAAGTTCTCGGACACGCAGGACTCGTCTCTTGCGTCTCGGATTTCGGCGATTCCTTTGGTACTTTCCGTGGTCTGCGACTCGGCCTCTTCGTTGGAAGGCGAGGGGCACCGAAGCACAGAGGTGGGAGAGCAAAGGTTGTGGTTGCTGTGAGACTCGTCGCCGGAGTTGTAGCCTGAGATGATCTTGGCCGGCGTCGGGGTGGCGAAGTTGGTGAGCGCGTCGGGGCCACGCAGCTGGATGGCCGCGTTGTCGTATACCATGGCGGCCTCTTCGGCCGTGTCGTAAGTGCCCAACCAGAGCCGTACACGTCGCATAGGGTCTCTGATCTCGGCCGCCCATTTGCCCCACGGCCTTTGACGGACTCCACGGAACTTCTTCGTCGCCGGCGGAACCTTCATCGCCCGGCGACTCGCCGGAACCCGAGACCCACTCTTCTTCTTCCTCACGGTACTGCTCCTCCTGGAAACGTCGTCGTTTTCTCTGGGGCACGACTCGATGGTTATCTCGTTGACGAATTTCTTGACCCTCTGACGCGCAAAGCACGCTTGTTCTTCTTCGTCGCTGGACGAGTCGGTGGCATCGCCGTCAGTCACCGATATCCGTACAACTCTGCGTTTCATGGCTTCTGGGACGTTTTGGTGGACGGATTTGAGAAGCTTGGTACTGTTATGGTGCTCAGTGTATTTGACTTGAGGTATAAGATTAACGCTGTGGTTGTTCATGTTTGAGAGCAATTGGCTCAGAGCATTGAAAGGCAAGTGGGTGAGTGAGTGAGTGAGAGTGGGGTTAGAGTGAAATAGGGGAAGGGGAAAAGGTGGCGTTTGAGATTCCTTTGAGAGAATAAAGAGACAGAGCTGTAAAAGAAAGCTGTGAGAGAGAGAGAGAGAGAGAGAGAGAGCAACTTCAAAGAGAAGCTTGAAACGGAGAGAAATCGACCATTAATGGATTTTAATAGTCCTTCAAAAGGGTTTTTATTAAAGGACGAGAAATTTCAACGAAAGTTGCACAAATAAAGGCGCCGAGAAAAAAGAGTGTGAGCGTGACTCTGAGAAAGAGAGAGAGAGAAATGTGGGAACAGAGAGTTGCCCAAAACAGTGAGTACGAAAGGGCAATGGGAGAGACAAAGAGACCAAGAAGTAGTAGTTTCACCACTCACTCGTTGAAAGAAAAGGGGAAATTTCTGGGAAACTTTCAAAGCTAAAAAGGAAAAGAGAGGGGACGGTGACCAAGGCTTTTCTGAGAAAGGAAAGGGAATAAATGTTCCGAATCTGGGACACGTAAAACTTTCTCTCCCGACCGGTTTCAGTCAGCACCGAACATGCACTTTGCTATTTCCAGAACCTTTCAAAATGTTTCTCTTATGGACTGTAATCTTCTTCTTGATCGGAAACTGAAAGTTTTAGAAAACAGAGTAGTCTGGTTGAGAACTCTGAGAGAGATAGAGAGACAGAGAGAGAGTGTGAGAAATGAGAGAGATAAGACACGCAGAGAATTAAGCACTGTTGCGGTGGACACCGATAGCACCTGTTTTATAGGATCCCAAACAGCCGTAATCGGCAAACCCGGTTTTAGTGCCATTCAATTATATATTTTATTTTATTTTTTATTTTTTTAATTATTTTTGCTTTTGTAAATTTATTTTTATTTTTTTGAAGAGAGTACGTTAAGAATGATAATTAAACTATTCAAATTTTCTCATTCCATTTTTTTTTTTGAAATAAATCTCGAATATTTGAGTTATCCTTTAATCAATATGATTTTTTAGAAAATTATGTTTATTTTTTATGGTTAAATAAAATGCAATAAATATTAAGATAACAAATTTAAACAATCTTTTTCAAAAACCATAATTATAAATTTTGAACTCAACGAAGTTATACTAAAATTTAGAGAATCTTTTATCTCACAGTACATTTGAAGATATTTTACAAGGCGCCGCATAAGTAGACACGTGTAATCAACAAACGTGGCAGATGGAAAAAAGGAAGATCCAATGAGAGTATGGAGAGGATGGGACTGGCTGCTGACTCAGCAAAAGATTTGTTCTGGGAAATAGGGATTTTTTTTTTTAAAAAAAATGTTTTATTTTTTTTTTCCTCTGGGGTCTTTGGAATTAGGGATTCATGTCACGTGACATGAGAGAGACTCTTCCCCCTTTGACTGAAAACAAAAATTTTTAAATGCTATGTCACTCTCTAAGTTTTTCCTTGTAAAAAATTTTGTCAGTATAGGGAAATGTTATGTTACTTTCAAGTTTTATGTTTAATGGCGGAGATTTTTTTTAAGATAGGGTCATTTCGTATATTCATTTATGTCAGGTAAATTTTAAATTCACGCAAAATGTCTCTTCTACACAAATCAGGTAAAATTTCAATTTTATTGATGAGCAAAGTCTCAAAAAATTATTTACACAAAAAAATTTAAATATAAGATTTTATAGGAAAAATAATAATACAAGTCATCGTTCATGTCTATTTTGTGTCAATTAATAGTGACATGACTTTTAAAATCACTATTAAATTAAAAAACAATAATCATCAAAAACTATACCCTTATCATTTGAAAATGCATATAACATTTCTTTAGTATTAATGTCCATTGAATATGCCTCCTAACTCTTCACTAAACTTTCCTCGTTGAATTTATTCCCTAGGGCGTTTTGGTCAGAGAATGGTAAAAATCCGTACTGGCTGTGATTTCTTTACCATTTAACCTCGTGAAATTGTGAATTTTACAGCTAAGTGTAACGTGGGAGGCAACCTAGAATTTGGAGCCAATAATATGAGTAGGCTGGTTTAAACCATGCATGCTTGTTTTTTACTTATCCTTCTGCCAATTATAAGTGCTCCACTGCTAGCTTGCCTCCTTTGGTGGGCTTCCACCTCTTGGTGTTGTCAAGGAAAAAGTCCAATTTTTGGTTGGCAAAACAGAGACGTTTTTCAGGAGCCAGCATTTATGTTTTTAACTCGTCAGCGCTCGAATCATCAACAAGAAAAGAAGCTTGATTCAATCCCTGTGTTTAAATTCGTCACGTGATCCTCATTTTCGGCTCCATACAAGGCCGGGCCGGTCCGTTCAAACAGTTAAAAATTTATTTAAACAGATGGATATAAAAAAATCTCGGTCCCGAACAAATTAGGGCATAAATGATTGCAATTTAATTTACTCACATTTACAGTGGAGTAATAATTAATGGGAATTTTATGTATCTTTTGGAGGTGACTACATAACAAAAAGAAAATGACATTATAAACTCTGCAGGTTGGGTAGAAATGTGTATATAGAGCAATAACTCATGCTATATTTACAGCTAACCTTCATTGAATATTCTGGATCATATAAATATATATATTGCTTTGTAATAATTCAGAAAACTGTACAAATGCTTAGTTGTTTACAATTAATAACCAGCTTTATATTCCTTAAAATTGATAAAAATATAAATACTTGTAGAATAATATTACAGTTTTTACTATAAGTTTTACCATTAATATAGGGGCCTTATGGGTCAAAGCCATTAAGGAAATAATTATGAAATCTGTCACATTCTTGACAATTTGTTGCCTCATTTTCTTCATTCATCTAAACTTCCACCCATAAAAAGTAAAAGCTCGAAAACCAGGAAATAAATTTAAGAAATAAATTTTTTTTTTATTAAACAAAAAAAAAAAGGAAAAAAAAAGGTGTCAAACTTGGAGGAACAAGGTGACAAACCCAACTTGCCATGCTCCCTGCCCTAGTTAATGCTTACCAGGTAAAAGCCAGATCATACTCTGGTATTTAAACTTTGTGGTATTTTTCACATGGAGATAGTTACTGTCATATTAACACACTTTCGGTCATTTTCAGAGATTTTGTTGTACAATTAATTGTATTCTCCAAAAAAAAAAAAAAAAAATCTGTTTTCGAAATGAAAGAGCAATTTCCTTGCATGTCACATGCTATATGGTTTCTTTCCTTATCCAAATATATACACAAACAAATACATAAGGTTTTTATTTTTAAGAAATAATTAGCACATTTTTCCTTACCGAAATTTTAGCTCTTCAAAATTCATGTATTGTTTAAGATTGGAAAATAGCTGATGTTATAGCTGATTCCATCTCTTTGATTCCGGTCTCTTTTACTTGGGAGGCTCGAAAAGTTAACAGAAGTGTTAACTTTTGCGCTCATCACGTGACATATTGGATCGCGGCTAGAGTTTACTCTAGCTGCATTCCCACTTATTTTTCTCCCCTTTCCTCTCTCCCTATTCGTAGTGGCAAGGACCCTCCCTGTCTAGTCCTGGCTCACTAGTGCTTCTAGTGCTTGTATTTCTCCTGTTCGATTTTATGCGATGCAGTATTTACAAAAAAAAAAAAAAAAGAAATAAAGAATCTATTTGTTAATGCTTTTAATTAAAGGGTTTTTTTTTTTTTTTGTTGAAAAAAAATGTTCTACTAAATGATATAAATGTGAAAACAATTTTGAATATTTTTTTGTTTTAGGTTCCTTAGTAATTATGTTGTTTTGAAAACTGAAAATAAAAGTTAAAAAATGAGAATGATTTAACAAACAAAGTTACTATCTTCGAATGTTTGACGAGCTTTGCCCTTTTGGGCCAACCTACCCAAACATTTATGGGATGATGTCATTGAATTACTAAAGGAAACGAAAAAAAAAAGAAAAAAAAAAAGAAAGCATAAATTATAATTTTTCACTATAAGCTATAAGATCAGTTGTAATGTAATGCCCTTTAAATATTAATTTTTAAAAAAAAAATGAATCTCTAGACTATTGAGTCAATATATCTTTAAATTGTCTTTAGATTTTGTTATATTTAACCTTAAAATCCAAGTACTCTTCACCTAATTAATTCGCTCACTAATCCCATCTTTAAAACTAAGGTCAAAGATGATAAAAATGAAGAAAATTTAATTGGGTGGGGGGGGGACACAGCACAACTATTTTAATCGTTTAGGTTGTTGATTAGTTTATTTGTACTATTTTTAAAAGTACTCTCTAATTTAGGAAGATAAGGTACAATTTATCTGACAAAATTTATATTAAATAAATTATAATATTAGCCGCAAGACACTATAAGTGGGCCGGGATTCTAGTCAATGGCATGCATGGGCTGTTTGCTAAATTGACTGGGCTGTAAATGCGATCCAGACACGTCTCGAACAGCGTGTCAAGCACCCAAAGCCGTCCCCGTTTGTTTCTTTCCCTCACTGCGTACGTTAATATTTTAATGAAACTTGGCTTCTTTTTTTTTTTATATGTTTCAATGTTTTTTTGTCTTGATCGCATAGTTGAGCCTCTACTGTTATTTTTGTAAAGGGTATCTTTTGGTTTTTATTGGTAGGCTCGTATGAGTTGGATTTTTGGTGTCACTTGGTGATTGGTTGTTGGTCTCTCACTATCTCTCGTCTAGCTTTCAACTCTTAAATAAAATTTTTGCACTAGAGTGGGAAGAATTTACAAATCAAACTGTTGTCCTATCATTTGCCGGTTTGTTTTTTAACCAAATTTGGACCATTTCTTAACACTTTGCTCTTAGACAGACATTTATGTTTATATATGTACTCTTTGGTCATAATGAGTTAGATAGCGTAAGAACTACTGTGTTTATGATAATTTCTTTATAAATTGATGTGACTGTTCATAATTAAGAGTGTATGATTGATAAGTTAATCGCTAGCTAATTAATTTGATAAATCATATTTTTTTTTTCTTTAATCATTTTACTAATTATGGATTGTCACACTTGTAGTACCCCGAGCAGCAATATTCTTGTAAAAAAACTAGATTGTTGATGATGCAGTTAATCATACGATCAACCTTGAATGATAGACATATGCAAGAGAGGGTAATAATAAAGGTCAGAGATTTGTTGGGGGATCCCAACAAGAATATCTTCGATGATTGGGTTAACAACGATGAGTAATAAATTGTTTGTCAGGGGTGAAAATATATCCGATGTTTAAGTTAGAAAGGGCAAAAGGCTGAGAGCTAGAAGAGTAATTCGAATGTTGGTATGAATATATCTTGATATATAGCTTGCATAGCCCCTCTTAAGTGCAATGCCTGCAAACAATTTACAGCCTTAGGGCCATGTGTCATTTGCTGATAGGATATGACCCTGACCAAGCGTGGCGTCAAATCCATATCCCCTAGTGAGATATGTCCTTAGCCAAGTATTGCCTACTAATGAGGTAAATAACTCCTATCAATCGTGACATCATATTTCTTGTCTGTTGTTAGTCTATGATCCTATTGCATGCTTATTGGTAGGCTAAGGACGTTGTATGGTTCTCCGCCAAGATTAATGGGACAATTAGTACGAAATAGTGAGTAGTTATCCTCTGCACCACCTCCTCGGTCGTTATCTAATTACCCATAAAATATCTAGAGAAGAATATACTATTTTCTGAAAATGGTATACACATAACTACCCATAAAATTTCTTTGATCAAATCCTTTTGTTTAGATTAAATTAATCATGTCCCGCAGAAATTGCATTACTTTTTTTTTTTTTTTCAAACCAACACTTGGCTGTAGATAAGTCCAAAAAAAAAAAAAAAAAGACTAATTAAAGCCTCAACAGTAGCTAGCATAACCTTCCAAACATGTAGAATCTACCAACTTCAGAATAGCAATATACTTGCAGATCCATGATTGTTTATAGAGCTAGCTGCATCATTGTCCAGATATTAATTTGTCATTACATTCATGTAATTAACTCAATCATACTCCACCTAGTCTCAGAATCGAATGAGTGTTCCAAAACATTTGTACGTGCTAATTAACAGACTTCAATGAAATTCCATAAATATTTTTTTTTAAAAAAAAAATGAAAAATGATTCTAAGGCGAAAACTTACAATTGAAAAGTTGCAATCAGTACGTTTAAAAGCGCAGCAAGACCAAAAAATTAAATCTTGAGATTAGCAATATATATATATAGAAATAATAAACACGGTGTTCTAAGATGAACTCAAAGGCTTGATTAAGAGAAAACGGACATGTGGATTAGCAAAGACAAAAATAAAAGGCTGTAATTTTTCCTCGGACTTTTCCCCGAAAACAAGTCATATGAAACCACATACGAAAATACAAACAAACAAATACATGAGAGAAGTCGTGGTCCGAAGACGGAAGACCCTATATATATATATATAAATAAAGAAAAACATGGGTTATGTTTGTTTGGCATCTTAAACTACGGGATTTCAATCAATTTCTTATTATTGGATGCCTTAATTTGTGTGGTAGATTAAGGATATATTAGAGATGGAAGTCAATAAGTATATAAATTAAATATCATCCCCTCGATGCATTCTTTGAGCCACAAAATCCAAATATATTAAAGGATAAATGGTGGTATATTCATGCCTGCCCATAGTGGGTGATTCACCGTATCCATGAATGTATGTTCTTATGCCAAGTCAACAAGCACTGGACCTAGAACCTCTAGGTTTTGTGTATAATTAGACAATCATAACGTTTATGAAACATATATAAGAAATTCAATCTCAGAAAAAGAGAAAAGAAAAAGAAAGAAAGAAGATTATAATAATAATAAGAAGAAGTAATATATATATATATATATATATATATATATTGAAGGAAGTACGTCTTTTCCCATCTTTTATTGAACAATAGAAAGAACCTAGCTGGCTAGCCTTATGATCCTTTCTCTATAGACAAAGTTTTTTTTTCCAAAAACTTCATTTATCCCTTTTTTATATATATATTTTTTATTTTTGTAATCATATTTTTAAGGTTTAGAAAGTATCACTGTCGGTCACTATCTTTTAAAAGTTTACAATATTATCCATCTGTTACGATTTTATATTAAATTATAATAGAGGACTCTAAAATATCTAAAATGCCTCTATTTTGTTTCTTTTTAAAAAAGCAAGTTAAAATTTTTTGGTGACTCATGTTGTGACAATGGTTGGGTCACTATGTGTTACAAGTGAATGGGTCTCACTGCTATATTTTGTTTTTCAACTTTTTTAATTATTTAATTAAAGTGATTTTATAAATTTTATATAAATATAAGGGATATTTCACTTATTAATCGTTTGATTTAACTCTAAATTTTAACGGTAAAAATGACATTGTAAATTTTTAAAGATGACGACTCGACATTAACACTTTTTAAAATTTAAAAATATTATTATAAAAGTGATAAAATATAGACTATAAGTGAAGTTCCAAAAAGTGTTTGATCGATGTTACTGGAAAATTTTAAATTTGAGAAAGTGTAAGAATTTATACTGCACAACCAAACTCATCGTAATAATTCTTCTTTTAACAATAGTTCTAATTCATCTTATTGATCCGGAATTTTACTCTTTATAATTAATTAGACTCTCAAAACTTCTTAAATGGAGTCACATGTTTCTTTTATCGGACTCTAAAATATCTCAAATGAGTCAAAGCTGTCCAACTCTTTGCTGTAAGTGCTTTTAAGACCCACCACTATAAACTTAAATTGCATTAAAAATGTTAGACAAAAGAATTAAGCTAATAAAATAAAAGCAACACATTCTCTTCTTTATTTGTCTTTTTCATTGAAAGAATCTTCAAAAATGCACTTTTTGATACCTCATAAACTATGTATATGAACTAAATATTCATGTTAATTATCACTTATTTTAAAGGTTAAATTAAGATAATAATAAATTTAATCACGTATTATCTCAAATCTTATTCAATAAGTGAGGCTTGAATATTACAAAAGTATCAATTATTTTAAAAAAAATTAAATTTAATCATCTAATTAATTTTTTAACAACGTATAATCGTCCAAAATTTTGGGACATTTTGATTTTTTTTTTTTTTTCTAAAGAGTAATTGTTTTAATTTTGAAGGAAAGTTTTTTTTTTTTTTTTTTTTCTGAGAATTTTTAAGGAAAGGTTAATGGTACATCTATTTGCAAAGAAAAAAAAACAAAGAAAAGAAAATTTGTGGTGAATGTTAAATTGTTAATAAACGAACGGTGGGTTTTGTCTCGAAAGCCGCAGACAGTAAATGACCGGCACAAACGAGGTGGGCCCCGTTGACGCCTTAGGTTTTGAACAGTCCCCGTAACGGTCGCCGTTCACGCTTCTTGAGCCCAATGACCGACACGTATGCACTGCCATGTGACGGTGACGTGTCCGCCGTATGTGACGTTAACTCTGATATTTCGAAGGAGGAAATTGTTATTGCCAAGGATACTTTTGGCTTCTTACAAGGACTTTTTTTTTTTAAAAAAAAAAAATTATAAATAATTTTTTCTTCCTATGTAGCAATACAACGGAGTAGAGGAAATGGCATCTATCGAATTTAGGCCTCGTTTAATAACGATTTTGAAAATAAATTTTTTTTTTTTTTTAAAAAAAGTTATTAATAAATAATTCAAAACACAAAAGAAGTCTCATTCTCAGCTCGTTGTGTCAAATAATCATACGAATTTTTCATTTTATAGAATAGACAGAATATATGGAGCCCATAATATTTTAAGTATTTTTTTTTTCTATGCCCATAATATTTTACGTTGATTTCTATTATATTATATTGATATTTTTTTATGGATGTTTCTGATAAATCATAGATTAAATATACATGTCATAGAAGTTTGAGACTTCATGAAAGCAGTCCAAAATAACTGACTAATGACTATATAGTTTCCCAACCAAAAAACAAAAAAGGAAACAAAAAAGGCATTGCTATTAGTTTTTTTTTTTTTAATTTTTTTTTATTTGGATTCTTTAACAATTTGCTGTCCTAAAAATTCTAGCACCAAATATTAGAGCGTTCTTATAAAACCCATCTATCTAAACAAGAAGGCAAACTGTTCAAAACTTGTTCAAACATATAAGATTCATGGATTCACTCACATTTAATGCTAAAGAAAAAAGAATCCTAGATCCTCGAGCCGATTTCTTATTCTAGAAGGACAAAATTGTCCAAAAAATTTAAATAACAATTTTATCCCTTCAAAAATAGAGAATCGAACTTTTCTCAATTTTAAATAAAATAAAAATAATTCGAAATCTCGCTAAAAAGGGTAAGAATTCCGACAAAGAACAACTAAAAAATAAATGTCTTTAGTGTTTAACCCCTTTTTAACTTTTGGGGAAGAGAGACTGTTGTTGCAAAATGAATGGTTGGCTGTACTGGAAAAAAGTGAATTCAGAATTCAGAGACCTCAAATGAAGGTTTGAGGTGGTGGGCAACGTTAGGGGGACAAAAGCATGTTAGGAATATATGTTACAAAAGGGTCTTTAATGGGTTAGGTCATTTTCTCCCTATTATTAATGTCCTAACATTATTTTTCTCCCTCTTTTTAAGCAGCATTAGTTGAAAGTTGTGACTTTCTTTTAAAGCATGGGTTTCTCCCCCCCCATCATTAATTGTAGCAGTATCTACAATTTGTCGACTTAAAATGCAAGTTGCGTCTCACAAAAAAATAAAATAATAAAATAAAATGCAAGTTGCGTCTCACTTTTTTTTTTTTTGTCTTTTTGGATTTTCTTCCCACGTGTTATGTTTGGAATGTTACAGTTTTCACTATAATTTTCTTTTTTTTTTACTGATTTACGTGACAGATCTCATAAGTGCCGCATGGTAGTAGTATTATATGGGGTAAAAAAAGAAAAAAAAAAAACTTCATATACCACTTTTAATTTTTTATTATTTTTATAATTATATCTTTAAATTTTAAAAAATATCAATTGAAAGTATTGTTTTTCAGAAAATTTGTAATGTCAACATTCACGAATTCATCATTAAATCAAACGGTTGATGAGTGAATCTCCAAAATACTCATAAGATGTTTATAAAATTACAAAACTACTTTAATTCAATAATTATTATTTTTATTAAAAAAAAAGCTGGGAGTATTTTGGAGATTTCATTTCTTCCGTTTGAATTTAATAGTGAATTTGGGTACGAGAGTTTACATTGCAAACTTATAAAAGATGATAACTTTAAATTGACACTTTTTAAAATTTAAGGATATGATTGCAAAAGAGATGAAGATCATGGATGGTAAGTAAAATTTTTCACAAAAAAAAAAAAAAAATTATAAGTAAATGTAATTATTTGTTGATTGATGTAATAAGTGATAATTAGATTATCACGTCAGTTTGTAAGACAATTGTAGTAAAAATTGTAATATACATAAAATTACTCTTTTACTAAGAGTATTATAACTTTTACTATAAATCCTACAAACTTATGTGACCATCTATATGAGTGTTATGAACGTGATGTCAGTTTATAAGAAATTTATAATAAAAATTATAGTATGTCTAAAATCGCCCTTAAAGTGTTCAGATTTAACTGTATATTAAAAAAGTCACTCCAAAATCATTTGAACAATGAACATGACTCGTACATCACCTAAAGTCCACAAAAAGTAACTGCTTAATGGAAGAGATTGGAAGCTAAAAAGCTTGATAAGTACGATTAAATTATAAAAATTAGGAATGATTAGTGAATCATTCGTTTAAATCCCTATAATAATAATTTCAGAAAGATAATTAATAAAGTAATCAAACTTTAGACAAAGCCCACCTAAGCAACTGCCTGGCTGTCCATGTGGCAAGTCTACAATGGCCACATCATCCATCCATTAGTGAGATATTTTGGTGGGGGAGTAGAGACAAGCTCTTAAGCACATTAATGGTGAACAAAACAGCAATCAGAAAGGCAGATTTTCGGGGACCAGGTGTGCACGACTCCTTTGCCGGGGTTTTTTTTTTTTTCCTTTGAATTTATTTATTTTCTGCATCATGGTTTGCCCGTGCAAATTTTATATAATAATAATAAATAATAAAATAATAAAAAGACAAGTGTGAAAGTGAATGCTCCAAATGCAATGGTGCTGGACATAAAAAGACATGGGTCACAGTGCCCCATGGAGAAAATAATATAGAACTGAGATACAACTAAGATTGCTTTGCCTTTTTTTTTCTTTTTTTTTTTTTTCATTTTTATGGGGAACAAAGCCGCAATAAAAATGCAGCAGAGATAGAGGAGGTCACGGTTTTTGACTCCTTAGTTTCCGGGTCATAAACGACTCGATCAGTCTTTTTTTATTTTTTATTTTTTTGAAAAAAAAAAAATAAAGCACTTTCATGTTCTTGGGAGCTTAGTTAATTCATTCCATAGTTAAGAAATCTTTTTTCCTATCTAATATTTGATGGGATAATTGTAAAAATTATTGACAATAAAGAGTGTTAATCTCCAGTACACTCTCTGTTAGTGTAAACTAGAGTCCAATATCATTAAATAATACAAGTTTAGTTAGTATTAGGAATTAGAGTCAACTTGTTAAGCAAATAACCTACGTTTAGTGTAAAAAAAAAAAAAAAAAACCCTACGTTTAGTGAATATAAATCATGGAAAATTTTATCCTCCAATGCTACAAAATTTTATCCTCAACTTGTCAAGATCTAGGGTTCTGTATCTTCTAAAATCATACCCTAATTTATCTTTATTACAAAATTATTTTCTAATAAATTTCAACGTAGACATTGTTAGCACTTCACATATAGGACCACAAATCCAATAAAGTATAATAACAGAAAAAAGTTTTTTTTAACAAGTCTAAAGTTGTGCGGTAGAAGACTTCTTTAACAAGATCACTTACCAACAATTATCATTTATCTTTCTATCTATTTATTATCATTTATTAAGACCGATTTGTCGGTTCTTTCCGGCCCCAATTAGAGTATTCTAGTATTTTCTATTCAAAATGAGCTATTATATTCTCTTCCTCCCACACGAAAGTAGTTAATATTTGTAGCATATTTTTGTTTTTCTTTGTGGGTACCCATCATTTTCATAACATAATCTTATTAAAAATGTATGTTAATTTTCCAATTTATCCAATTTAATAAAATCGGATTAAAATTTTTTTTTTTCCACCCAATTTAAAGGGAAAGAAAAACATTTTCTTTGAAAGTTTATAAAGCGATCCCAAAATAGTGAAAAGATTCTATTATTGTCATTCAATTGGGAAGGAAAAGAAAATTTTGATTGATTGATTGATATAATTAATTAAAAGTTGTTCAGGTTGGAAAATGGAGTGATTCTCCCAACATTTTGTAGGGAACTGGCACCGACCTTTGATTTGCTGTAATAGCCATGCATTCTTTGAACGTGGCCAATGGGTTTTTGACTTTGAATAAATTTTAGGTAAAACAAAAGTCATTTGATTAAAATTGAGAGGTCTATGACCGTCTGACTGTATGTGGGAGGTGCACCTTTTCGGTGCCTGGAGATGAAAAAGCCTACTCTAAAAAAGATTTTCGGCAAAAGATAGTGACAACTGAGGCTATGTAGCTCTTGTGGGAGATAGCTGATTCGTCTCAATTTATTACACATTATTTTATATAATACTCACTACTAGGTCTCTCTTAGGCTTCTACCCTACATGTTTGTTTGGGGAAACGAAATTTAATTTTTTAGAGTTTAAAACTTTTAATTTAATTTATTAAATTTTTAATTTTTTATAATCACACCCACTTGTTAGCATTTTTTGTTAAATCTTAAAAATATATATATATATACATTTTATTAAGGTAATTTTATAATAGTATAAAGATTTTTTTTTTTATCTTTTGACTGTCTAATTTAACCTCAAATCCTAACGGGAGAAGTGAATTTACCCCAGTTTGTTTCCATGGAAAGTTGTCATTTTTTTTTTTTTTTTTTTTGGGGAGGAAAATTTGAATCACGTTGTAAATGCCCTGAATCAGGTCAATTTTGCACCCACTTGGGTTTTTAGACTTATTAATTTCTCATAGCAAACCTATCCAGCAGTAGATAATTGAGTATGCACTGTCACTATTGGCCTGGTTGGAGAGATTTGAGGCATGAAAAGCAGCCCAAGGAAGCAGTAAGCAGGGCCACCCACCCAGGGCTTTTCCATCATCATTATTGCTCTAACTTCTCTTCTCCTCCTTTCATCTTTTTTGTTCTCCCTCCCCCCGTCCCTGTCATACAGAGAAAGGCCAATTATATATCAAATATGTCATGAAATCATTGCAGCAGATACACCTATCATCTTTCATCTTTCATTCATTTGCGAACCAACTTCTGGACTGTCCACTGGCTTTCATTACGAGCCTCATTGTTCTGGTTTGGAAGAAAAAAATAAAAAAAACAAATTGAACAGAAAATATTACACTAATTTTAAGGGCTTCGAGCCCAACTCGTGTTTTGTATCTAAATTCTAGTGGTATATGACCAATGTAACTATGTTGCATAACATTTTTGAAAAATATTTCATACGTTGAAATATCTCTCCTGTCCTCAGAAGTACAAAAGATAACGTGAAAATGAAACTCATGAGAAAATCTGAATTTGTATGATGTTTAATACTAAGTGACACAGGCTTTAGTTTTGGTGTCATTTTAGGTCTAAAGTTCAAATCTCCTTGAGTAGGAACCATGCCTGCCGGCAAAGCTGAAATCTTCCCAACTCAAGTAAAGAAAGCACTTTACACAAATCTGAAGTTTGCGTAACATGAGTAAATACACAAAATAATCCTACCTAAAAAGAGTAACCGTCGTTTAAAAAGAAAAAGAAAAAGAAAAAAAAGAGCTAAACTCCGAAGTGCCAAATGCCTTCTGAAATGAAACCTTTGAGTAAATCAAATAATTTGTAGATATTAACAGTGGTTGGGATATGTCTCTCTCTCTCACTTCTTCCATCTTTCGCATTGCTACTTGATACTGCTCCTACTTTTCTCCTATATTTTTGGGTTACAATTTGAATGGGAAAAAAAAAACAAAGAAGAAGAAATATTAAAGTCACCGAGAGGAAAGAGATTAATGATTTTTGGGCCTACGTAAATCAGACGATGGAAGTTTGATATTAGAGCTCGATTACAACATTGAAAAGTAAGGTACATTATTTTTACTCCGTCATTGTCTAGTGGGCCACACGTGCAGAGTACGTGAAGGTCCAATTTGTAATAATTTAAAAGGCCAAAAGCTATTGGGAAAAGAAGCCCACACTGAGATAGCTGAGCCTCTAGCCCATAGCATACTTCTGGGTCCAGCTTCTCGCCGTTGTCTCGTACTTGCTCCGGTCACTCTTGTACATATGGGCAATTTCCGGCACCAGAGGGTCGTCGGGATTTGGGTCGGTTAAAAGTGAACAGATAGAAAGCAACACCTGAACATTAAAAAGCAACAAACGTCTCCCAGTTTAGAAAAAAAAAACCCAGGCGACTCAAAATTACCCACCAAACTAGATCAGAAAGGAATATAAGTTACCTAATGGATGCAACAGGCCAAAAATGCAGAACTTACAAGATAATTATACAAAAAAAAAAAAAGTATCAAAACAAAGACAGGAATGGATCGATGAAGAAGACAATTAGAGATAGATTTCCTACCGAATTATGTACCCAGCCCAAAAATGCAAAATTTACCAGATACAAAAAAATGTGTATCAAAACAAGGACAGGAATGGATCGCTGAAGAAAGTTTCATCTAATTAGTCATTTATGTCTTTACAAGCTTCAGGTCCATTCTACATTGATTCATCAGCACTTAAATTAGTCATACAACATTATGGTATTAAGGTAATTTCAGTTAAAAAGGGAAACAGGGTTTGACTAGAGCAACAACAATCACATAGCTTATATATCTCTCTATCTTTATATCTTCAGACACTAAAGGAAGGTACCATACACATTCAAAGAATACTCCATCTTTTGATGTCTCATCATCACCTCTCAATGATGGCTAACATTTTTTGTTATGGTCCCACACGAAAATGATAGATTCATAATAGATAGATAATATATATGGAACAGAAGACAATGGGGAAAGCCATATCCATAGAACATTCAAATGATTCGAAGTTATATTTGAAAGATGGAATGCATCATCTGATATGGTAAGCCCTGTATGGGCTATAAAAGAATGACCTTGGATATGGTAAGGGCAGGGCTCCACTGCTCCTTCAAAATATCAAGACAAATGCTCCCATTGCTATTGATATTGGGGTGGAAGACCTTTGTCCTGAATGCAACCTGCACAAACCAATCCAACGGATAGAAAAATGTAAACTATCCAACAAATTTCCAATAATCTCTCACCCAATATAAAAGCTTAAAGTACCTTATCAAAAAGCTGAAACAAATATATATATATTTTTTTATAAGTAATCGAAATATCATTAAAAAGCGAAAGGTGCAATATGGGTATACAAGAAGAAAATGCTGAAACATATATGAAATAACCAAAGTGCCATTTCACAATTGCTAAGCTAAAGATAAATCAACTAAATAACCAAATAAGTAGTAAGCAAAAAGAGTACGGCAATGTATAAAAGAATTTTGAGTTTGTGGTCTTATTCAAATGGGTGAAGGGGGATGCAAGTTTTTTAAGATGTACATCTTTCATAGAAAGGGAAACCAAAATCATCAACAATGTTTTATTTGGTTTGTTTTATGATAGTTCAAATTTTAATTAAGTGATTCAATTCACTCTTTTTTATTAGCTTAAGTTTTAGGGGCAACTAGTGATTTAATGTGGTATCAAAGCAGTGATCTTGAATTCAATCCCGGACTATAATTTACCTCCATTTTTAATCAATTTTATCTTTTTTGTTTCATCAAAAACTGAGAAAGGGGGGACAAGAATTAAAGGTTTGTCCAATAAATGAAAGATAACACATTTCAATTTCCAGACAGTAATAACCATTAATAGAGAAGTTGCATGTACCATGCACTACAATTTGCAAATTCGATAATGTAGAACACATTTATTTCTTCATTTTTACATCACTAGGGGAATGTGGACTCTTGGGTTGTGATTGTTTGGGTTTATATACAATATGCCGAGAATGGTAGTAGAGCTATTGGGTTGTTGGAAGGGACACTTTGGTCAACATTGTAGTGGTGAAATTTGGAAGGCAAATCTGTGTATATTGTGCTATCTCATGTGAGAAAGGAATGTGTGCAGTTTTGAGGGGTGTGAATTACAGGTAGAGAGGATGAAGCTTTTGTTCTTGAGGTCTCAGTCTTATTGGGTGACAGCTTACAGCTCACTCTCTTTTTCTAACTAATTTGAGTTGTTAAAAATTGGGAAAATCTCTTGTATACATCCTTAGTACTGGAGTTGCGTCCTTGCTCTTTTTAATTAAATTTACCATAGAAAGGAAATAAGACCATATTCTAAGGCTCATTAAGGGATGATCGTTTTATGTGGTACATGTTAGTTATGTTAGTTAAGGCAACGGCACATTTCTGGCATTGCATCTCTCATGTTTTCGTAGCGACTCTAAAGGTAGTGACATTTTCTTAATGCTAAATTACACGGAACCCTATGTTCCGTGTTTCTCATGAAAATAACATAGGATGGAAAAATTGTCACATGATGCATACCTATATATTAGAAGTAAAAATATTCTCCTATCACTAAGCTAATACTGGATAGTAATTTTCAATTTCTCATTATCTCCTATTAAATGAATAGATATAATCAAATGTCAGAAAGCAAAATTACCATGGAACATGCTAGTGAGCATTTACTTTATTATAGAAAGATATATGTGGCAAAGCCTCTTTAGGCTCCAAAACATACTTCGCACAATGAGACGTTATCAAATATGAATAACACAAACTTGTAAGTAAACATATGTGCAAGTTCTGGAACCAAAGAGTTGTACCCTCTAGACGATACTCCTGATCCAAATTGCATTTATAAAATCTCTCAATTATGAAATTAGGTAGATTTGAGCAAATCTAAGCTCACAAATATCTTAATATTCTTATCATTTAAAATTTCAACCATATGAGTTCAAAGATTAAAAAGAATCAGTAAGGCTCCGTTTTCTTTCTACAATTTTTGGAAGATAACTGAAGGTACACGATAGATCTTCCCCAAACTTCATCATAAACCATCCACCAGTCCAGGTGAACATTGTTTGGGACAATCCCAAGATATTTTTACTGAAAACTTGAGCCCAATTGATATAAAGGCGTATATTGTGTTTGAAATTTTTTTTACATTTTTCATAAGCAACACTAACATATCATATCATATATCAAAGCTGCAAATACAAGAAAACAGTAATTCTTTTCTAACTAATCTCCATATAGATATTAACTCACTTTTCAGTGATAACTAGAATTTTCTGCAGTACATGTCTTCACCTAATATATCATATAGGGAAAGTAGCAATACATCAAGTAAATTTGGCATTGAATACCACCTAACTATGGCCCATTTTTCTGGTTCATAGTCCACTACGTATATACAAGAAAAAGAAAATGAAAAACATTATTTTTAATGAAAATGAAATTTACTATGATTAAAACTACACAATTAGAAGCCGAATGAAGTAAAACAATGACTTTTATTGTAGAAAAAGTATGAATCATCAGATGGAGCTTTACTCCTTTAGCAAACATGAAACTAAATAAGTATTATAATGAACAAATAAGGTTTGACGATTTTAAATTCTGCATCCGATTAGATCACCTTTACATAAAGAAAGAAACTAGAAAAACACGAATAACCCTTTTGGCCAATATCTAGTCCTCATCCCAGCAAAAAGGAAATATTGTTTCTTAATGGCCTAACAACCCAGTGATCTTGATTTCAAGGCATAAGATGAAAATATAGTTGGAACCCAATGATGGCCTTACAGCCTCAGTGATGGCCGAGCTTCGTTATAACTTTTAGCTTGCAAGTTAAAGGCTTCAAAACTGATTTGAAGAGATGGAACGAGAAGGTGTTTGGCAATGTAGAAAGGAAAAAGAAGATCCTTCTAGAAGAGTTACATGTTCGTGATGTCCTTGAAGAAAGAAGGGATTTAGGTGTTGAGGCGAAAATGAAGAAGGCAGAAGTTGTTAGTGAGTTTGAGAGATCTACTCTCATGGAGGAGGTAAGTTGGAGGCAGAAATCTTAAGTGTTGTGGCAAGTATATGAAATTTTTTCACACAATAGCTAACTCCAACAGAAGGAAGAACTTCAGTGATTCTTTATTGATTGGCGGTAAACTTTCTACTTACTAGGTAGAGATCTGCGAGCACATTGTCTAGTTTTATCAAAAGCTATATACCAAGCAAGGTAGTTGGACACCGTTGGTGAATGGTCTGTCCATTGATTCCATTGAGGAGACCAAGGCTATTTGGTTGGAGAGAGATTTTGAGAAAAAGGAGTGAAACCTATGAATGGTGATAAGGCATCGCGCCCGAACGATTTCTCTATGGCGTTCTTCTAAGCTTGTTGGGATGTGTTAAGAGTGGATATCATGAAGGTTTTCCATGACTTCTATGACAGAGGTAAGTTTGAGAGGAGCCTTAATGCTTCGTTTATTAATCTCATTTCGAAGATTCCTGGGGCATCTACAAATTATTGCCAAGATTCTAGGAAATAGGCTTAAGAAGGTGTTGGGGAAGATCATCTCTAAGTCGCAAAATGCATTCATAAGAGGTAGGCAAATCCTAGATCATGTTCTTAATGCCAATGAATGCCTTGATAATAGATTAAGATCTGGTGAGCCGGGTGTTATATGCAAAATGGATCTAGATAAAGCTTATGATCATGTTAATTGGGACTTTCTGTTGTATATGCTAAGTTGTGGTTTTGGGGAAAAATGGTACTTTTGGATAGCTCATTGCATTTCCTCGGTGCATTTCTTGGTTTTGATGAATGACACTCCAACAGGTTTTTTCAGTAGCTCCCGTGGTTTGAGACAAGGGGACTCCTTGTCCTTGTTGCTTGTCCATGTGAGTGGGGAGCTGTTGTCTGGTTTCTCTATGGGTAACATTGGTGGATTTGTTTTCTTATCACCTTCTATTTGCTAATGATACTTTGATCTTTGATGGTGCTACTCCTATTCATCTTCCTCATTTGTGTTGCTTATTCTTTTGCTTTGAAGCTACTTCAGGCTTAAAGATAACTTGGCCAAGTCAGAACTGGTTCTTGGGGGAAATGTTAAACATGTGGAAAGGTTGGCTGGAATTCTAGGTTGTAGGGTTTCCTCTTTGCCAAGTATCTCGGCCTACTGTTGGGGACTTCCTACAAGACCAAGCATATGTGGGACAGTGTTATTGAGAAGATAGAGCGACGGTTGGCTAGTTAAAAAAGTATGTATTTGTCCAACGATGGTAGGGTTACCCTTATCAAGAGCACCCTTGCCAATTGGCCTACGTATTTCATGTTCGTCTTTTCTCTCCCGGTGAGTGTTGCAAACCATATTGAGAAGCTCCAGCGTGATTTTTTATAGGGTGGGTTAGATGATGAGTTCGAATATAATTTGGTTAGCTGGTCTAAGGTTTGTTCGCCGCTCTCTGAGGGAGGGTTGGGAATTTGGAATTTGTTGGTGTTCAATCATGTTCTCTTAGGTAAATGGCATGTTCTCTTAGATAAATGGTTGTGACATTATGAGCTTGAGAGAAAGGCTTGCTAGAAAGTGGCGGTAGACTCTAAATTTGGCAGTTCATGAGGCGGGTGGTGTTTTCTTGAGCCTTCTGGAGCGTTTGGGGTGGGGTTATGGAAAAATATTATGAAGGGTTGGGAGAATTTTTCGTGTCATACCAAATTTGATATGGGAAATGGCTTCAAGATTAGATTTTGGCATGATTAATGGTGTGGGGATGTGGCCCTAAAGAAGGCATTTCCAGATTTATTTGGTATTGCCCATGCAAAGGATGCCTCCATTGCAACTCACTTGGAGTTTTATGGTGGTTCCAATCAGTGGAGCATGAGCTTTACCTAGAGCAGCTAATGATTGATGTCTTTGCCTCATTCTTCCAGATGTTGTATTCAGCTAGAACGAGATGAGGTTGTGAAAGTAGTTGTTGGTCCCCTCCAAAAGAAGGTTGTTTAAGGTTAAATCCTTCTTTTGTTCCTTGGTTTGTAGTGAAGGTTGCCGCTTCCCTTAGAAGAGTGTGTGGCGGACTAAGCTCCTTTGAGGGCGGCCTTTTTCGCATGGTCGGTAGCTTTAGATAAGATCTTTATCATGGATAACCTCAAGAAGCGACTTGTCCTTGTGGTGGACAGATGTTGCACGAGTAAGAGGAATGGAAAATCCATAGACCATCTTCTTCTTCATTGTGACGTGACTTATGCAATTTGCTTTGCCTTCTTCAGTCATTTTGGACTATCTTGGGTTATGCCTATACATGTAGTCAGTCTACATGCTTGTTAGTGGACCTCCGACAGTCCGCGGAATGCTGTTATGTGGAAGATGATGCCTACATACCTTTTATGGTGTTTATGGGAGAAAGAAATGACAGAAATTTTGAAGACCAAGAGAGGACTTTGGAGGACATTAAGTCCTTATTCTTCAAAACTTTATATTTGTAGACAGTTGCTTAGGTATTTTCTTTGACAATTAGTTATAGTGATTTTCTTGTTCTTTTCGCTCCTTCTACTTAGGTGGTTCCTTTTGTATACTTAATGTGTACTTAGGAACACCTTACGCTTTTAATAATATATGTTGATTACTTATTTAAAAAAAAAAAAAAATCAAAGCATACTACAAAGATAGGGGTCACAATTATGTTCCCCAATCCCAAGTTTAAATTGGACCTGTCAAGCTAGGCCATGTATGCTTACAAAGACTTCAGCTTCAATACTAAAGTACATAAAGGCTTTGAATATTAATACTAATGGATATATAATGATCCCAATATAAAATGAGCCATACATGTATATTGATGTGACAGTCGATAAAAGAAAGAAAAAATTGTTTGAACCATTTCAACAAAATTAGCAAAAAATAACTGGAAGCAACAAAGCAAAGTACTGTTACGGACCTTAGGTGGTTTAAATGGGTAGTCTGGAGGAAAATGAATAGTGACTAGAAAAACTCCACCCGCATAAGGGCTGTCAGGAGGACCCAAAATTGTTGCTTGCCAATGGAACATGTCTTCAGCAACTGGGCCTAAGGATTTATACATCAACACAAGCAAAGACAATAAAAGTGAATAAAATGTTGCACTAGAAAACCTGAATAAATGTATCGAAATATTTTAAATAATCTAAAGAAAAAGCCTTAACAGGGAAAGAAGAAAAAAGAAAGGCTGGAAGATACCCAGACATTGACAATGTAACAAAAAACACAAAACTAAGTAATTGCCAAGAAGCATTATTTCTGCAGCAACAAAAACAGTGCCCGCCCACTTAGAAAATATACTCATGCTGCTACATTATATATGCATTGGGATTAGCAAATTTTTTTTTTCATTTTTTGCGGTATTGGGGGCAAAAGAGATGAAACCAGAGCTCAATGGACACCACATAATTTAAAAACCTTTCTTGGTTCTACAATGTTAGAATTCTCAGCATGAATGACAATATCTAGGATGATCTCTGTTGTCTTATTTGCATTTACGGCAGTGGTAAAGGTTTCAAATTAAAAGCCCATTACATGTAGAGAGTTTTAATGATGGAAGATATGTATGGTTTGCCAATTGAATCAATCAAAATTAGCATCAAACAAAGTTACATTCTATTCTTATTATGTGTCATTTATGTATCAGAATATCTACGCTAGATATTTTCTAATCTCCACCAGTTTTAAAGTACTTTTTTTTTTAATAAATAAACCAAAGTCATTAAAAGCGCAAGAGACGCGACCAAGTACACATGACGTATACAAGAGAAGAACACCTAACAAGCTCAAGAACGATAAAAGATAGAACAAAATCTATAAAGCTAAAGATATTGAGAAGGGCGTTAATAGAGATCCACTCAAAGTCCTATATTAACTCCAAAAGTAACAAATAAGGCCCCATTTGTTTCGACCTAAAATATTTTCTAACATAAAATGTTTCAACCAAAAACATTTTTCAAAAAAATGCAGTTAGGGTTTTTGGCGACAGAGACGGGGTGGCGTCTAGGGTGTTGTAGTGTGTGAGTGTTCACCAAGGGGAAGGGTTTGAAGAGAGGAGTTGTGGATGGAAAATGTTTTACGCCTTAAAAAAATGCCAAACCATTTTATGGAAAGCAAAGAAGTGTTTATGGTTGACCAAAAACGTTTTTTAGTTGACCAAGTTTTCCAAGTGTGGCAAAACACCCAAAACTACTGAAAAGTTTTACATCGAAACAAATAAAAGCTAAATATGGTTGAATCAAAAGAAACAACTTTATACCTTCTTTACAGATACCTAGAAATCTCACTACCCATAACATCTTATCTCCTTACTGAGATTGGTTAAGTTCCACCAAGGATAACCTATTCAACACTGATGATTGCACTAATATGAAGAAGTTATACAAATAAGGCAAAAGATGCTACAAGCCACGCGGAAGGTCAAGGTCGTCAAGAAAGCCATGATGGCTAAGGAGCAGAGCATTCAATAAATTATAAGGATAGAAAAGGATGCATATAGTTAAATGCAAAGTATTGGGATGAGGCCTTTTAGACTTGAATGTTAGTTAGAGAGAGCAGTATCCATGGGGCACCATTCTCTCTCCTTCTTCTTCTTCTTTTTCCCTAGGAAATTCCAATTGCCTCAATCAAAAAGCCAATATTATACTTTGAAACGCAATGTAAAAAGACATTATAGCCTACTCTTTTCCATGAATAGTCAAATACAATCTCATGATCAACATGATCACATATCTTTCTATCCAGTTCTAGTCCGTATAACAAATTATGCGGTTTATACAGCCAAGAACCATTAAAAAGAAAACAATTTAAGAGATGTAGGTACATGTAAAGGTACATAACTGTATCGAAAGAAATGAACAACAATCTAACACACACAAAATGTCAAACTAAGACCAAAAGAAAAAAAAATGGCAAAGACGTCAAATTTCATCCACCAACAAAATTCACACACAAAGTTCATTATCCACACAACCATCCAAACAGATCGCACCGCAAACCCTGGCTAATTCAGAAACGCATCCCATTTCCACAGTAAAATGAAAACAAAAAATAAAATTAAAACTTCGGCATCACACAATCACGGAAACCTCACAAATCAAGCACAGGAAAAAACTAAGAAATCAACGAAATCACAAACAGAGAAAAAAAATTAAAAAAATAATATGCGGATCGGAGTTGAACAAGGTTGTACCAGCACTGCAAGACGTAGGAGGATCCTTCTGGAGATCCTTGAGCTCCTTCAAGATCCGCTTCGACGCCATCACCTACAAAATTTCCAAACCTAAATCCTCTCAATCTCTCTCTCTCACACACACACGCATACGTACATACATAAATTAACAGAGATAGAAAGAGACTATGGCATACCAGAGATCCTCCTGGCAAATGATCACTTCGAGCTTCTGAGAATGGGAGAGAGAGCTTCTAGAGTGGTTCGAGAAAAGGCGTTTTATATATATATATGCTGATCAGACGGCGGAGCTTAGCTTTAAGTTTGGGTTGTAGGACCCGCTTTCTCTCTTTTGAATTTTTCTTTTATTTTGGTAATTTGGTGATTATGGAATAATCTACCGGATTAAGCATTTCACTTTTAACTCTACCCACGATCCTCAGATTTTCCTGTAGATTTTTTTTTTTGTCTGATACACTTAACTTAGCCGCAATTCTCTACAGGATTAGAATCTTTTGTGGTTAATAAAGAATAATAATAATAAAAAAAAATCTTCTTTTTATTGTAATTCTACCATGGACTTTCTCAAACTTGAACCTTTTTCTTTTCTTTTTTTTTTTTTTTTAATTTCTTCTAGATTCTTTTTTGTCTGATACAATTAATATATATACTATCATTTGGGTACAATTGTCTACAATAAATTTTTAATTATTTTTTATAACTTAGGGATTGTACTAAACCAAATCACAAAAAAATAAATTGTTTGAAAATTACGTTTTTAAAAAATTACGATTTGAAAACGTAAAAAATGAGGTATTTTTATTAAAACGTAAAATTTTAAAGATTAAACTACAATTTTAAAGGCCAAATCGTAATTTTGTCAAACGCGTAATTGCGTTTTTAAAAATTACTTTTTTAAATTATATATTTTGAAATCGTTATTTTTAAAATCATACTTTTTGAAATCGTATACTCAAATGAACCCTTAATTATACTCTTCAAAAAAAAAATTGCTAGACCTATAACTATTTTACAATTTATTAACATGTATTAATATATAATTAGAATATGTTAAAATTAATTTTAGTGGCTAGCATGATTCTAATTACAAACTACCACGTGTTAAGCAAATTGAGACAGAATTGTAAAAGAGTTGTCGTTGGTGTAGCATTTTCAAATCTTGCACAAGATGTTTTTCTTTATTTGAAAAAAAAAAAAAAATTACCACAAAATTTGTGCACCCACAATTACCATAAAGAAATATTATACTTTTTCCACCAAAAATGGTTAAGATTAAAAAAGGTTACAGCCTTAAATTAAGGCCTGGTCATTTTTGACGTGCTTGACTTACTTTTCAGGTCAATGGCCACGTGTTTTTGAACTTTCTCCCGTCTACAAAAAGTTGGATGATGATAAATTGATAATGATGATTAATCCTAATGGGATGAGGTCTCAAACCATCAAACGCGTATCTGTTGACTGCACAACAAGATAGAATACAATGTTCAAACTTCAAAGTCAGCTTCAAACCGGTCTTGGTGGTCTTCTCTTTCTCTAATGGAGGTCTTCTAAAACTTAACAAAAAAGTGATTGGGACATATTTGTGAATGTCCAAAATGTTGATGATAGGTAATAAATGCACTATGGCTCAATAAATGCACATCCCATATTATACGTTACCTTCATAGCAAATGCTACTTTAAATTTGCCTTCACCTCTCCAATGTGTCTTCCCTATTCTAATGGGCATGAAACGGTGTCGTTTTACCATATAAGCATATCTGAAGAGTAATGCTACACATATGTACCAGTCTTACGCGTTGACTTGGCATGCCTCGCATTGTCACGTCAGTAAAAAAAAAAAAATTTGTATCTACTCTCTCTCGACGAATGTAATTAGGTGAACTCTCTCTTGATTGTTTGTTGGTGTTGTGGACAGTGATGAGAGTGATCTTTTTTCTTCTCATAGAAGTACTTGGAACAAAAACTTTCAAACCATGTCTTCCCAAGTCCAAATGTGTCACGGTATTAAAATTTGCAATGCTAGATGACTCCTCCAAGACAAGTTGAAGAGATCACTATAACTCGAGATTTAATCCAGAGCTGATAAATCTTCTACTTATAAATTCAATATTCAATGGGATGAATTATGTCTCGACAATATTGTTATATCTTATCTTTATCTTATTATCTTTTAGTATTTACCTTTTAATTGTTTTCTTTTAGTGATAATGGGTTAGCTTTTAGTGATAATAGTAAATAAGGAGTGTATTTCCATGGAGATGTCTATAAATAGTTGTCTTTTAGGTAAACATATGTTTTTTGCATTTTTATTTTAATATTGTATCTTCCATTATTATCTAAAGTAGGAGTCTATCTCTTATCTCTAAGTATGAGTGGTGTGGTTCCATATTTAAAGGGTAATTATTGAATAAAGAGTAAGCATAATTTAATCTCAAACATTGTGTTTGAAAAAGTCTAGTTCCCTTTAATGAATCTAAAGGATCTATGCTCTCTCAAAACTTAACAAATTATCTCATTACTTGTTTTATGAAATCATTTACAAAATAGAATGGAACCTGGTTTTAACGTGGTATACCATGTGTATACTCTGTTAATGTCGTGTAGTTCGATTTTAAAGGGTGATTATTGAATAAAGAGTAAACATAATTTAACCACAAATCTTGTTTTGAAAAGGTTTAGGCTTCCTTTAATGAATCTAAAAAGTCTAAGTTCTCTCAAAACTTAACAAATGATCTCATTACGTGTTTTGTGAAATCATTTACGAAGTAGAATGAAACCTGATTTTAACGTGGTACACCATGTGTATACTCTGTTAATGTCGTGTAGTTCGATTTTAAAGGGTGATTATTGAATAAAGAGTAAACATAATTTAACCACAAACCTTGTGTTTGAAAAGGTTTAGGCTTCCTTTAATGAATCTAAAAAGTCTAAATTCCCTCAAAACCCAACAAATTATCTCCTTACATGTTTAGAAAAATCATTCACATAACAAAATGTAACCTGATTTTAACGTGATATACCATGTGCATGCTCTATTAGTAATAGATTTTGAAAACTCTATTAGACAAATCGTCGTTGCCAACATGAGGGCCCATGCCATTGAGAAATTTGCTAACAATTACAAATTAAAAATAAAAATTGCTTGGTCTTTGATATTGCCAACATGAATCTTGAGAAAAATGACAGTGTTGTTCACAGACGCTTGGCCTGTCGAGGCTAGTATTAGCATTAGTATCACAATGCCGATGATGCTCTTTATCACCGTCATACGTCTTTCTACGCTTTCCATTGATAGTACATATTTAACCTCTAATTCATAAGGCATGATTTTCGTCCAATTGAGCTACCATTGAGATAACTATCAGCACCTTGAGCAAAAGGATTGTATGAGCTCAATTTATACAGGAAATCATGCAGAGAAAACTAAGGCTCGTGGACCAATCGTCGTGAAATAGTCAACAAATGTCAGAATACATACCTAACGCAAACCAAGCAAGAAGCATCATGATACCACATTAAAAAATAATAATAATAAAAAAATACAACAATGTTCGGAATAAAGAAACAACAAACGACGAATAGAGTGACAAATACTGCGTACCAAACATATTCTTAATGTCTCATTTTCAGGCAAAACAATGAAGTAGAGTTGCCGAGTTTGCGTTTTCTTTTCGTCGATTTAGTGTTTCCTTTTTATGTGTGATGGGATTGTTGATTGCCAATGCAAAACAATTTACAGGTTCCTCTAAGCTTATGCTTAATAATCAAATGGGGTGCTGTCATTTGACCAAAGAAAATTTTTCTAAGGACGCATCATAAGTTCATCGCTCCCCTGATTTTAAAAAAGTAAATAAAAATTGATACCTAATGGGAAGAAAGGAAAAAGAAAAATTATAAAAACATGTTAAAAGTAGGGAAATATAAAGAACAAAATTGCTATAAAGATAGGTATAAGTCGAACACATGCCCTCCCTGGATCAAATTAGATTCATTTATTGCTTCAGCATCATTTCATCTCATATATACGTTATTAGAATACGTCATCATGTAATATTGGGGGAAATTTAAGGGATGGCAGAGACTTATCTTATTTTGTAGTCCTTAGAGGGCCTTCAATGGGCAACAAATTTAAAAAAGAAAATAAGTAAAAATTATTTAAAATAAAAGTCAGGCATTTACCATGCAATTCTTTTGTTCAAACACGTTATAATCATTCCACCCTATGAAAAAATTGAAAATCATGAGCATTTCTTTAACAATTAGTTCGTGGAAAGGAAATCATCCAGCTCAACGTTCCCAACACAACTCAAAAGAAAAGAACCCAGATCAACCATAACAAATCTAAACAATCTGGAAAGAGATGAACAAAAACAGCCAAGATCACAAGTACAAAAGGCTCACAGAAAAATTACTAGTGAATTTCATCTAATCTATAAAATCTAAAAAGGATGACAACGGATGCTGCCAAGACCAAGCATCCACTCAGACGATGATCGGGCTCTCTAAACTAGTTTTGCTTCATCTTATTTCCTAATGTTTTCATATGGTATACCCTTTGCAATGCACCATTTGATTGCCAAAATTCTTGTTATAATTCACAGTTGTTTTCAAGCAAAATAAGCTGTTTTTAAAAAATTAACTAATTTCTTGTTATAGTGCCCATCCATTATGCTTAAGTTCCTACCATGTATACCACCGGTGGTGATGGTGGTGGTTCAGTGATCTCAAAAAAATTCTCATGAGGTCCAGGCACGTACTAAGGTATGGGTTCGACTCTCCGAAATGGAGAATCATTCACTCAAACCATGGCAACGTTCAGATAGAGTAGCCACAATTGGTCGCCCCCTCCTGCCTGCCTTTTTTTTTTTTTAATTTCTTATTTCTTATGATAAGAAACCCCTTCAAGGCAAAGCCACTTTGTGTATCCACTCCTGTCAGGTAAACCTCGGACCCATGTAAATCACCTCCTACTTTTTTGAATAGAATAGAATAAAAAATAAAAATAAAAAGTTCCTATCATGTACACTATAAGCCAAAAGGGCAATGCTAGGTTTCAACACAAATCCTTCTTCCATCTTTCCAAATTCACCATCACTATTGGATTTGTCGGTTCCACACATGAGACCCATATAAATCTATAGATCCAAAGGTAATGATGAAATTTGAGAGGATGAGAGAAGGATTTAAGTTGAAAACCTAACATTTCCCAAGCCAAAATAGAGTATTGGTCCTACAAGGTTGAGGTCATCACTCAGAAGGAGCCATCACTGAATTATGGCCAAGCAAACTGATTTTCAAGCAATTTTTGCATAAAAGCACTAGCTTAATTTCAAAGCAAAAGTCTGTATTAGATTCATCTTACAACTACACTATTATCCTTTCCCTAATTACAAAATTCCTAACAAGAAAAGAAATACATAGTGATTGAATATCAAAATAATCACTCACAAACAAAAAGCAAAAAATAAAAAAGAGAACGAATTTGAAAGGCAATTAATAATCTAAAAGCAACACGAGTGGTAATACCGATTAAGTTATACCAATTTGATGCCAAACTATCCGGACACTACAGGAACATAAAGGATTTTACATGATTATAACTTTTGAAACCTTAGACTCAACTGAACTTGTTTCTCAAAATAAGCTTCTGTCATACCTGGACCTCTCTTTAGAATCAACAAAATGTGACCAGCAAGGAACTTTTCTATCAGTCTGCCATTATTGATCCGACACTGTTTTGGTGTAAGCCGAAGAATTGTGATATGCAAGTTTCCACAAGTTGTCAAAGTAGACCTCAACTACTGCATCAAAAAGAGTGCAAACCCATGTGCAGGACATCGCAGGTAATAAATTCTTAGTAAGTACGAGGTCGATACACAAGAAATGGTAGACATTAAAGTGCAGAAAAGTAAATTGAGTTGTTTTTCCACTAAAAAGTAGAGCAATGGAAAAGAATATTAAGTAAAATAAAATTGACTAAACTAAACTAATTAAATAAAGCTAAAAAAGTTAATGGGAAATACTAAGGTTGCAGGGATTCACTTAGTATTCTATTACGTATTCCTGAGACATATTTTTAACTCAACTAGGTAATCTGAAGATAAAACAATTAAGCACTAATCAAATATAAAATAAATTAAACATGGGTCGGTGAGAATTTGATTCCAATAACATGTTACAATAAATTAAGCATTCAATATATTTTCGAATCATAACAAATTAAACAAAGTAAGCATTTAATATAAACAAAAATCATAATGAATCAAAATACTCTTATCAACATAAAACTACTTTCAAATTAAAATTATCTCCAACATTCAATTATTAATCTATGAAGAACATATAAGATAGTCTAAAAAACACATAATAAAAATACTAAGCTTCACCCCTAGCCCTAACTAGAAGATTAGCTACTCATAGTTATGAAAATAAATTCTTTAATTAAAGTGCAAAACATTACTGGCCAACTGGCTCCCTTGCTGTATTCAGCCTTCTAGAGAGAGAAAGAGACAGAGCACCAAAAAAATAATTAGAAGCCTCCTCTTTAGTATGTTCGTGTGGTGTTCTTTTATAGGGAAAAATCCCTTCTTTTTTTTTCTTTTTCTTTTTTAATATCTTCTTTCCTTTCTCTAGTTCATGAACTCCACGTGCTCTCCTTGTTTGTTTAGGATTTCTCTTTCTCTTTACTGCTCAGCCCAGGTCTTCACGTTGACCTCTCTCACGCATGCTGCAGCTCTATAAACTTCTCTTTTGTACAAATTGTGAAGTCACGTTGACTTGCTTTTTTTAAAGACCCACCTTAGAGACCAAAACACCCAAAAATGGTCCCACCTTTGAAAATCCTTCAAAATTTTATGGCCTGCACGGGATGATGTGGTTTGGACTTTAACAAAATTTTGTCTTTTTCTTTTTCGAGTCTTGCTTTTGGCTCAGATTGGCTTGCATTTTTTTTCTTGTTAAAAATTATGACAATTCCTACAAAAACACAATCTCTTGCATTAGTACATCATTTTTAAGATTAAGATTAGTGATTGAACAATATTTCACAATTAAATATAAAATGCAAGAGTTGGTGTAAAACAGTTATGATAATGGTTAATTAATTTAATAGAGAAAATAGGCACATTTAAGCTATTATCATCAACCTTCTTTGCAATTCTTGGACAACCAACAAGATAAATACCAACTTCCTTCACCTCTAACCATTCAATAAAAAGGACACCTTATAACATGGGGCAATGACCAACCGACATGCTGAAACAATTAGAAGCAAATTAACAAATAAATATGATTTAAAAATTGTTCTTAAATTGTTCTTAATCTGCTGCTTTGCCTGTTCTTCTCTTTGCAGGGTTCTCACTCTCACCTCTTTATCCAAATTACATGCTACTAATTAAAAATTCATCCCACAAAAATATTCCTACCCAAATATTACTGTTCTGTTTCTAGTCCCACAAATAGCCAAAATGGAGCAGCCAACAATACCTAATTGTTTTTGGTATAGCAGGATAACAGCTTAAAAAAGTCATCCTCATCTGTATTCCTTGACGAACCTGATCTAAAAAATCTCAGTTTGTGTGAAGCCAAACAGATTTGTTTCTTATAATGAAGGGCCAAAAAGCCCAGCCAATAACATATAATACATATACATACGTATTTTTATCCACGAAAAGGAATAATAAGTGTTGGGAAATATTTCAACTCCAACCAGCCCACAAAGATGACATCTCGGAATTGACGCACCTCGGGAGCGCCATGAGGGACCTGCCATGTTATCCGATAGGTAGATGAGCCTCGGTCCCGATAGTGCAAGACCTTATCCAGATATGATAAGGATAAGAGGAGGAAGAGTCTATTCAAAAAATGAATATTATTGCAATTAGCGTTAGTCCTGGACAATCCTGGATAAACTCTTATCCCATCTAATTGAGGATAAGAGTCCCATTCGGATTCCTACTGACAGTTCTATTCAAATTCAGATAAGAGAGTTTTATTTAAACTCAAATAAAAAGATGTCTAACCTATAAATAGGCCCATACCATCAGGTATCAACAAACTAGAATCTCTATACTCTTACTCTCTAAAGAATTACTTCCCAACAAGCTCCTTTGCTTACGTTTATTGTTTCATAGCGATCGAAGAAAGTACCAACTACAAGGACCAACTAATTTGGCTACTCCAGAGGAGAAACTGTATATCCAATTAGAGGAAAACCTCATCTACTTTCTGTAGAGTCTTAGGAGTTTGGCAATATATAGCATAAAGATGACAAAATAAGAAACTAATCCTGGTACATTGACCTCACAAATGGGATACCATAGCTGGCCTTATACTAATGGCTAAGCCAAATGTGAAAATTTGTTTTGATGGTTCCTTCCAGGGAAGGCTATTAACATGATAATCTGAATGGTAAATTATGGCCACTCACAAATCCCCCCCCTCCCCACTTGCTCTCCAGCAATTCCTATCCACTTGCAGGTAAATACAAGGCAAAATATCCACAAATACTATTTTTCAGCAGGTTAAATTTGGAACAAAAAAAATACTACTTTTGATAGCCAAAGTATTAGATTAATTTTTTTTTTTTCCAACAATGAGAATAGAACAAAGGTTGTGCAGATCTTTTGAGGACTACCAGAGGAAATCGAATGGAAAAAAAAAAGAAAAAGAGAGAAAATTTACCTTTGTAGATGGCTTGGATGTTTGTCAGTGGTGGTGCTGGTGGTTTGTCGGCAGCGGGCATGTGTTTCGTCGGTGGTGCTGGTGGTTCATCGGCAGAGGGCATGTGGTTCGTCGGTGGTGTACGATGCTTGTGGGCTTGCAACATATGGTGGTTCGTGACATGGCATCACATGGGGCTTTCCATCCACGATTTGGCATCACCCGAAGCTCGATGATGTACGGTGGTTTGTGATTCAACGTCACATGAAGCTCGGCATTTGTTGGGTGGCTGATCCGTCGACAGAGAGGCGCATGTGTGAGGAAGGAGAGGGAGGAGCACGGTGGGGGATGGAGCAGCTCTGAACATTTTGGGGGAAAATTTGGGAAATTGGTAGAATGAGATGAAAACGGCAGTTTTGAATTTATTTTTTTTTTACAAAAAGGTGGCTGACATGGTGTGGTTGAATGGACAAGGCCATGTCAAACTTGTGGGATGAATGTGGGATAGATTTTTAGTATCTAGCATTTCTCTTTACAAAAAGAACAATGATTTTTCTTTTCTTTTGTTCATTTTACAAAGTAATTGATTTGGGACAAGAGAGAAAGAGACGAAAGCAAACTAAAGAAAGCACCAAGGATTTCTCATCCTTTTCCACCACCATTGACATATTTGGGAGGATCATGCCTTTGGTTGCTGATGGATCACTTCAATCATAAGTCCTTATCTTTAGAGACCTTCTCTCCATGACCAGCATCATCTTTAGCAGTATCAAAGACCACGCTTCCATATTCTTCCATTACATTTAGCTCATCAACTAGTAGATGAATTCCACACTTCTTCACTTTAGCTGCTTTCCGAAGTTCAATAGACAACTCAATTTCATCTCCACTTTCCATCTCAATTTCATTTCTAATGAGTGGCGTCTGGTATAGAAAGACATGATCTTCACAAGTTACAGGACCAGGAAAGAGTGTTGGCCAAAGAATGTGCTCGTAGCCTCTAGTTTTATTATTGATTGTCACGTGAGGATCAAGACCACCCATCTTATTGTATTCTTTGTTGGCTGCATAAACAGCACAAACAAGCAACCGAAGGATTTGACCATTTGAAATTGAAGGCACATGGAAGGATATCGAAGACCCAATTCTCTGATGGCTGAACCAATTTGGAACCTCACTACCAGGGAGGCAAATGACACGATACTGATCGTCACGCATGGTTGACTGACACTATTCAAAAAAATATGTTCACATCATAAAATGAGAGAGAGAGAGAGAGAGAGAGAGAGAGAGAGAGAGAGAGAGAGAGAGGAGGGAGAGAGAGAGAGAGAGAGAGTAGAACCTGGAGATGACTCCTAAAATCATATGCTAGATTGTTACACCCTTCCGTGTGAATGATTGAAGTAAATTCCAAATTCTCCAAGCCTTGAATCTCGGTCAATTTGTGGCAATTACGAAGGTTAAAAAATTGGGAACTTTTATGGTTCGGCAAAATTGAGAGTCTTTCCACTGATGTGCAGCCACTTGCATCCAAGACACCTACACTTGCGGGGAGTCCTGAAATTGATTGAAGAGTCGTACACTCACCCAACCACAAAAAGTACAATTTAGAAAGGTGACTGATACAATCTGGTACGTTACGAAAATTGTTTCTTGATAAATCCAAATTCCGGAGTGAAGGTAAACTCCCAAGATCAACAGGAATCCCATCTTCAGATAAATTGCGCTCAGGGAGATCTAGTGTTGTCAAAGAACGTAATCCAGAAATGGAAGCCGGTAGCAAACTTACTGGGCTCAAGCTTTTTGGTGACATCCATGATGAGAGAAGTGACAACCAAGATTTTGAGGATTGATCTTTACATCCGGATAATAATAGAGTTTTAAGATTCTCCAAAAGACCAAAGGAGGGTGGTAGTTGCTTAATAGCAGTTCCGTCTGCAAGCAGCTGCGTTAAAGCCATCATATTCCCCAATTCCTCTGGTAATTTGTCAAGTTTTAAACAGCCGGACAAGTTAAGAGTTTCAAGAGATTTTAAATTCGAAATGCTTCGTGGAAGATTCCTTAAGTTCTTACATCCTTGTAAATTTAACGAAACAAGTCTTTTCAGATTTCCAATGGACTCATGAACTTGAACCAAGCTTATGCAACCTTCAAGTATCAGTATCTCCAGTTGTGGCACTTGAGAGAAGTCTGGTGATCCAGTGAGACATTTGGAATTGCTGAGATTAAGGACCTTCAACTTGTTGAGTATCTGTGAAAAAAAAAAAAAAATTATACATTTAACATTAATAGAGAGGGAGTGGTAAAAACCCTCCTTTATAATCTTCTTGTTCCCCCTTTTCCCTAACTTTGAATAGAAAGAAAGAAAGAAAAAAAAAAACAACATTAATAGAGAAAGAGAGAGAGAGAAAAGCATTGTAAGATTGTTATACTTTGTTCTTCTCCCAAACTTGTTTGACATTACTATGTTGCATGTCAAGAATAACAAGGTTCTCTAGATAAAAATTCTGTGGTAGACATTTCAGAGGGCACTTATGCCAACAAAGCCATCTTAGCTCTTTAGAGAGATGTTCATAGGATCCTGTGAGATTTACAGCATTGATTTGGAGCAACCTCAACTTCTTCATATTTGTAAATGCTTCAGTTTTCAAATTTACATCTTCAAGTACAGAGAGATTTAAGATGAGAGCCTCCACTGTTTCCGATCCCTAGCAAAATAGATAATTGGATTAGCAATGCACATCCTTATCTTGTGTAAAGCTACAACAACTTTGAACAAGAGTAGGCCTATATATCCTCATAATAATTTTTTTAAACGAAAAAACTAAATTGATTCGGACATTATTAGAATTTCTTAAAACATGATTACATACCTTTTTAAGTTTTGTTAAGTATCAGTTGTTAAATTGATTTGGAAAAGATTTGGATTTCAATTTATTCAATTACAAGTTATATTGATATATTATTCAACTATGATGCACGCTTGGCAAAAAGGCAGAATGCTCATATATATGTACATAAGACATATATTATGTGACTCTGAATGTGCATTTGTTTATATATATAAATGAATATGCATCTTACCGTATGTTTGCGTAATACATTTAAGACATCTTCACGAAACCACAACCTACTGCGTCTTCCTGGCAAATCAGGTGACTTTTCACGAATAATCTCTCTTCCCATATCTCGAATAAGATCATGCATCCTCAACTTATTTTCACGATCAATTGTCACAAGGGATCTCTGAGTGAGAATATTGATACCAATAATTGGAAAGAAACCACATCCAACAAGTATTTTGATGACATATTCTTTATCCATACCGACAAAGAAACATGCAATATCAAGAAATATGTCCTTTGTACTATCATCTAGTGATTTCAAACTTATCCGAAGTATTTCTTGAATCTGGTGGTGAGGAATTTTTTGTAATTTTTCCAATTCGCATTTCCATTCACAAACGCTTCTTCCTAATAAAAAAGAACCCAAAACTTCAAGAGCTAATGGAAGTCCTCTGCAATACTTCACTGCACCAATGGAAAGATCCAAGTAATCATCTTTTGGATGACGCATGCTGAAGGCATTCAAATTGAAAAGTTGAAGAGACTCCTCCCCTCCCAATTCTTCAACCTTATATTTTCCATGTACTCCAAGTTTAATTAGCATATGTTCATCTCTAGTTGTTGCAATGACCCTACTCCCCGGACCAAACCATTCTGAGCTTCCGACTAATGCGTGTAATTGTTTCATGTCATCCATGTCATCAAGAACAACAAGAACTCTTTTTCCATGAATTCTTTGCTCAATCAAATTGATTCCTCGATCAATAGTGTCAATCTTCAAATTCATTTTTAATATATCATATAGAAGTTGTTCTTGTAACCGAACTAAACCATTAGGTTGTTCTGAAATTTCTTTAATGTTTAAAAGGCAACTACTTCCTTCAAATCCATAACATATTTCGTTATAAACAGCTTTTGCTATGGTCGTTTTACCTATTCCACCCATCCCGTAAATGCCTACAATGTGAACGTCACTTGTTCCAAGATTTAACAAATGTTTAACCCGATCAACACGAGTATTTATTCCTATTGGGTGTCTAGCAACATTCAAGCCAATGGGTTCCACTTCACAGGAAACTTGTGCAACAATCTTCTCAATGAAACTTGATTCATACCTGATCATTATATCAAAGGAAAATAAAACACTAAAATAAGCACAAAGAAAGAAAAAGAGGAAAGAAAATTATGAGTCATTAGCATCAAAAGGATGTTGTCATCTCAATCATTTGAGACTAATATGTCATGGCAAGCGATTAAGTTCTATCAAATTTATTAAGAATTTTGTTTTTAATATGTCATGGCAGCAATCTTCTCCATGATACATTCTTTTTTCCTTTTCATGAACATAGCCATTAACTATTTCATGCAAAATACAATTATAGTATTATCATTCCTCTCTTGTGTGCGACAATTTAATTAAAGGGAAAAACCATATTTAGTCCTTAATTTTCTTCTTATTTTGATTTAAACTTTCTAATTTTAATAATAAGATTCTTAGGTTTTGTCCAAATTTCAAAAAGGTTTGTATGTCATTTTACCATCAAAGTTAATGGTTTGCCGTCTACCACATGTCTCATTTGACATTTCAGCGTCCATGTAAAGAGCCCAACATCAACGCCACATCAGTAGGTGCCACATCATCAATACAATAAAAAAACCAAAAACAAAAAACAATACAAGTTAATGGTTTGCCGTCTACCACGTGTCTCATTCGACATTTCAGCATCCATGTAAAGAGTCCAATATCAACGCCACATCAGTAGGTGCCACATCATCAATACAATAAAAATACAAAAAAACAAAAACAAAACACCATGTGAAAAGCTTAACCTACTAAAACCGTCCGTTGTCCTTTAGTATCTTCACCATTATTGCGGCCGGTGGAGGGTGCGTTGCCTAGGTTCCCAGTTAACTCCAATTCCACTCACATAACCCATTGAAAGTACAACAAATAGCAACAAGAAGCTCAGCAATATCCACAACTTTCAACAACCCATAATCCCTTCACCAATATCGAATATAGATTTTAATCATTGTTTCACATCTAATTGCATATCCCTCGCTACCAAGCCAAAAACAAAAATGCTACTTAGATTGGTCCAAAGCAATGGCACATATATTGCACTAAAAGCCAATTTCTTTTTAGCCTTCATAGCTGTCCAACCTAACATGTTTCCTCTCCCTACTCAACCACCCCCCCCCACCCATCCTGCTCGTGCATCAACATCCTTCTTTTCCTTTCATAATTTTCCAGGTTAAAGAAACTATTGGTAACCAAAATCTACAAAACAAGAACGCTAAATAGGCTGCATTGTTCTCTACCTTTCAACAGTTGATGAATAAAACCAACTCTGGTTTCCAATCCCTGTATTAAAGCCAACCCTTAGCTTTAAATTCAGTATCTTATCATAAGACCCACATAGTTTTTGAGTTGTTTTTCAGCCTCCAAAAATCTATATTGTATTATTGGTGAAGGGATTATGAGGTTGTTGAAAGTTGTGAATTTTGTTGGGCTTCTTGTTGCCATGTTGTTGCTATTTGTTGTACTCTTGATGGGTTCTATAAGTGGAATTGGAGTTAACTGGGGAATTCAGGCGACACACCCTCCGCCGGCTGCAACAATGGTGAAGATGCTAAAGGACAATGGGTTTAAGAAGGTTAAGCTTTTCACAAGGTGTTTTTTTTTTTTTTTCCTTTTCGTATCAATGGTGTGGCACCTATTGATGTGGTGTTGATATTGGATTGATGACATGGATGTTGGCATGTCAAATGAGACACAAATGGTGGACGGCAAATCATTAATTTTGATGATAAAGTGACAAAGTAACCTATTTAAAACAATGACAAAAAAACCTAAGTACCTTATTGTTGAAATTGAAAATTTAAGGACTAAATCAAAATCAAACCAAAACCCATGGACTAAATATGATTTTTCCCTTATTTAAAAGGTCATCCTATACTTCATAATTCTAGAATCAAGATTTCTCACTAAGTTGCATGATCTTTATATACTACTAGAGTGGGCAAGGAATAGAAAACGATCAACAATTCAACTTTAAAACTAATTTTCGCCAATCCATTTTAGCTTAACATTAATTTTTATCAATTTTCACACAATTTTAAAAGAAAAGAAAAGGACAAAAACATATTTTTTTTAAAAAAAGCATGAAAAAGCAAAAGAGACCGTAGCATAATACCCATTTGCAAGACTCTCGAGATTCCAGCCGGAACAATTCGCAGCTTCAGTAAGCGCCACTCTCCACCTCTGCACCCTCTCCATATCGGTCTGAAACCGCTCTTCATGCCTAGCAAATGCTTCGGCAAAAGTTCCGGCCTGTTTTCGGACATCGGAGGGGTCCACGTGATAAAATAAGGGAAGAAGAGTGTGGCCTGTGGTATTCCTACAATGCACAATCTGCACAAGTTCATCAAGGCACCACCGGGAAGAAGCATAGCCTTTGGAGAAAACCACAATGGAAATCCTCGATTCACGAATCGCATTGAGTAGTTCGGTAGAGATGGTCTTTCCTCTTCGAAGCTCCTCGTCATCTCGGAAGGTACGAATTCCGACTCGCACCAAGGCGGAGTAGAGGTGATCGGTGAAATTCTTGCGGGTGTCTTCACCTCTGAAACTCAGGAAAACGTCGTAATTCCAATGGGGTCTGGAAAAGGAGGTACTTCTGGTGGTTGAGTTTGATTGGACTGAAAAATGAGACAATTCAAATTCTTTTTATGGAAGTGAAAGTGAAAATGAAACTTTTCTATAAGTCTCTCAAATGGGTCTCTCTGTTTTTCTCTCTCTCTCTCTCTCTCTCTCCCTGAGAATTTGAAGATGAAGAAGAATCTAGTTTTGTGGGAGCATTTAGATCACATAAAAATTAAAACAAAACAAAAAAATCCCAATCCAAAATAATAATAATAATAATAAACGCATTAGAAAATATTTGACCAATCAATATGCGGCAAAACAGTACCGTCTTTGTTTGGGTCTTCGACGGCGAGAACCTTGCGGGCCTGGTTTTGGCCTTGAAATTCCGGCTCCAGCTTCCGCTTCAAGCTTGGTCTAGCACTACTGGTTTGGCCGTCGTGGCGATCCATGGGTGTTTGAGTGATAGATGCGGGCGAAGTGAGAATGTGCGGGGAGAGAGAGATTTGGTTGAGAGGGACTGGAAATGGTAGAAGGGAAGGGAATCGGAATAGAAGAGAACCGGTGGGAAGTCTTTTCAGGCCGGAGATGCTCTGTTTTTTTCTACGCAGGCGGGAGATGCTCTGTTTTTTTTTTTCTACGATGGCTGGAGAGGCTCTTACTTCTATAGCCTTTAACACTTTGTGTCCCATCACCGGAAAATTACTAACAAAGAAAGAACAGTCTAAAACTAAGGTAGAAAACAGGGTTGACCACGAATTTAATAATTCAGAAAGAAAAACGAATGCAATTAACAAAAGATTGACTCTTCCTGCAAAATTATTTGATGAAAAATGCTTTTTTTTTTTTTAAATTATTATTAGATCTGTGATCCTGTATATGACCACATAAAAATCACATATCTAAATAATATATATACATTTTTGATACATTTAATAATAAATATGTTGTCACGTATTGAAATCTATTCTCATATTATTTAAAACATTACATCACGTAAAATTGTTAAATACAAAAGAACAAGATTTTGACTATGATGATTTTCCTCTATTTTACTTTAAATAAAAATATTCTTATTTATAAGAGATGATATTAACTAAAGCAAAAAACAGAAAATACAAAGAAGAAAACATTATAAAAATAAATAAAAATAAAATAAAATAAAAAATTCAACATTGAAGGACAAGACGTTTAATAAAATTGTAATAGTATTTAGTAAATTGATATATAACTGTCATATAACTTAATGATATGATAGTAAAAATTAATCATTAGATTAGCATTGGTAAAAAAAAAAAAATTAATAACAGATTTTCACTATTACACCATCCCAATTATATAGCACTCGTATTTATCGTATAGTAATCTGTTAAATAACGTACACTTAATAAAAAAGTAAGTCTAATCAACACATAACTAAAGAGAAATAATGATATGCACTAAAAATCATTGATTTACTCTCCTAAAGGGGATGAACGTGCGGCTTTTCTTGATATGAGGAAAAACGGGTTTCTCCTTCCCTTTCTTTGTTACTTTTCATTTTCTTTCCTGATAGCAGTACTTAGTATCTTTTTTATAGGTTTTTTCGATTTTCGTTTTAATGATTTTGTGTTAGATCTAGTTTTTAGATTTAGCTTTAAATCTAGTTTCTTCAAGCTTAGATTTACTTATCTCGCCCGGTATCTCCGTTTCTCATTACTTTTGCGACGATCAGTCATTGAGTCTCACATGTCGGAGCGTGTCTACGATGTTGTGTTTCTCTATTGTCGCTTCTTGTGAAAATTTGTTTGTTTTTAATTTTTAATTTGTTTTTTATTCTTGTTGTCTTGGTCTTTAGGTTGAGGACATGTATTGTCTCCTAACCTTTAGGGTCGGGAATGAGTAGATCGGTGTAGTGGACTATCTCTCATAGCCGAAAAAATAAAGTTGATGAGAATTTGGACTACTCATGTCTTAGATCTAGTCTACTCGAAATAGATTTGTTCTTAATTGGAGTTGTATATGAGTTAGCGGAAGTTGAAGTCATAAATAGTTTTTTCAATTGTAAGATTTTTTGTCTAAATCTATAACTTTATAATTTTATAGAGTTGTATTATGTTTATCTAAGCTTTATACTCTTAATATAAGAACTTTATACTCTTAATTTGGTATCAATAGAATATAAAATATTTCCGTTCAAAAAACTAAAGAGAAAGAATAGGGGAAACAAAAAGGCATATAAGAAACCTTGATGACCAAAGAGCACTTAATTGGAATCTTCCTTTTTTTTTTTTTTGAAATTGGAATCTTCCTTTTACGTAAATGTAAAAACACTACTAATTCTCATATCAATTAAATATAAGAACATTTATAATTCCATAACCTCATTTCCTGCATGTGAGCATGTCCCCACTATTTCTTTCTTAAAGCCAATGTTTTAGAAAGCGATTAGCCCCAATTTCTTTCTCTAAAGAAAGTTGAAATTAAGTCACTGAGCCAAAATGACTAGCTGTGAAACTGTAGTTGCTTGGGCCAAGATTATGGCTATGGTCTTTGCTAATAATGTGTTCATGGATGCAACATTTTACCACGATATAGTGGCGGCTGACAACAATGATTGGAGAAAGTGGTGGTCTAGCAACAGTAATCGGAGATGGGCTTTTAATAATAATAAGCTAAAAATGGGCGAAAACAAAGTCAACTATGAGCAAAAAATGAAGACCAACTTCAGTAAAAAAGGGCCAATTATGAACCTAAAATGAATCTGTATCATCAAATAAGATTGATGAAGACCAAAAGATGGGCCACATGGGTTAAATATAGACAATTTGGCCTTTTTTCTTTAAAATTTTTTTGCTTTTATATCCAAACAAAAGAAGAAAGACTTATTTATGAACAACACCATTGACTATACCTTAGGGTGTACAACCGATTGCGGTTATTAGGTAATAATTATAATCGCAATTAGGGTCCCCGATTATTTAATTTTTAACAACTGCAATCGCAATCGAAACCCCAGTTGCAATTGCTAATAACCGGTTTCAATACTAATTATAAACTAGTTTTTAAGCCGGTTATTACCGGTTTTTAAACCAGTTATTAACCAGTAACAGGTTTTGATGTTATGGATTACAAAAAAAAAATATTTTTAATCACTTTTCATCAAAAATCTATTTTTGAAATAAGAGGGTAAAAAAAATTGTTAATATTCCATGTGAGACAAGTTTTTTTGTTTTCTTCTTTTTTTTCTCTTCTCTTTCTTTTTTCTTATTCTCTCTCTCACTTGCTTGCTAACCTGCTCAGGGAGCTTCAGCTTCCTGCAGCAAGGAGCTCTTATTGAGCGAGAGAAAAAAAAATGAGAGAAGAAAAAAAAAAAGTGTCTAAATTATAATATATATAATATATATATATATATATATATATATATCGGTTATCCAGTTACCGGTTAATAATTAGTTTTCTAAAATTAATAACCGCAATCGCAACCGGCTTAACCGGTTATCGGTTATCCAATTGCGGTTATTTTTGGTTTTTTGATTTTTCGGTCCGATTATTTTCAGTTATCTGGTTATAAGCGATTAATAATCGTCTCGCTTGTACACTTCTACTACACCCTTTGAATTTCCCCATACAAACAAACTTCACTTCTTTTTTTATCCAAACAAAAGAAGAAAAATTTTTCTGAACCACGAAGACTTCTCTTTTGAACCATGAAAAGCTAAATCTCCTACTGGCATGTAGAGACGTCCTCCCATCGCATGGCGGAGGAATGACGACGACGGATGACACTGGGCACTAGCGTGATGTGAAGGCGACGACAGGACTTGCTAGATTGGCGGAGACGCCCACAAGGGGTTCTTGGTGGCAACTTGGTGCGATGCTTTTTGACGGTTTGATGCAGTGCTTTCTGTCCTCATTATACGGGTTACAAACGAGTCGACCTTTTGACTTATTTATTCATTTAAACATGTATTTATTATCGGGAGTAGAGCCACGTGGTTCATTGGAGGGCTATGACCCTTCCAAAATTTTTAAAATTTTTAAATTATTTTAAAAATATATCCTTAAAAATTTATTTTTGACTTTCAAATGTTTTTTTTTTTTTTTCAATTTTGCCCCAAAATTTTTTAATTTTTTAAAATAAACCTTATAAATTATTTTCGAACCTCCATTTTTTTTTTTTCAATTTGGCCCAAGCCTAAAATGTTAGCTAAGCCCTTGTTTATATATATATATATATATATATATATATATATATATATATATATATATGTAATTTTATAAACAGGTTAACCCGAACTCGTTTATGCTAAATTCAAAACTTATAATTTTCTGTTGAGTTCACATGTCATATAAAAAATTATCAACCTTACTTTCTAGTTGATAACACAGACTAAAAATAGCCCTGATGGAGATAGGTGGATTCGCTAAAAACTGATGTATGGACTCCGCGCTGAGGCTTCCACAGCTTGGGCATGAGCTGCATATCTGAACAAGAGAGCCGCAACGGTGGCAAATGGTCTTCTTTTTGCTAGGCTGTGAAACAGAGAGAGAGAGAGAGAGAGAGAGAACTTTTTTGTACGTAAAGAGTAGAAAGAACACCAACATAATTCTTCCATCGTCATCATAAACTTTTAATCATATGCCAACATTAGATACAGACAAATGGAAGAAGGGATAGTAATTAAATGTTAACAATAAAAATTATAAGTGTGGATTTCTACATTTTAAGCAAAAGTGAAACCCAACATAAAAAAAAAAAAAAAAAACCCGTTAAGAAGATGTAAATGTGATTTCTGCAACCTCTCATCTCTAATCCTTCATGATAATAAACAAAAAATAATAATACCATGCTGCCATGTGATCAATGCAGACGATTAAGATATGAGGAAGTAACCACTTGGAAAAATTCAACAAAAACACATCATTTAACAAGCCTTAAGTAATTTGTTATTTAATTACGAATTATATATAGTTTAAAAGGAAAATAACATGCTGAACTTCTGTTCCATTATTGTTTAACTATAGAATTAATAGTTTATTTACTGTTGGGAAATATTTTCCCTTTGTATCCAGCCCGTTTACATACTTTCTATGGGCCGAGACTCGTACCTTTGAGCAGAGTAAACTGATGGGCCAGCCTAAGCCCATTGATCTACTGGTATTAAAAGGATAGAGAATGAAGCCCAGTAAAAGTATCGGTCAGCGTAGAAGTCTCAATTGTCCTAGTAGTCATGGCACTTCAGAAGGTCAAGATAAGGAGCTAATCCCTTTATCAAATAAGGGAGAATCTTATTCTAACTCTAAATGCCAGTTCAACACAATCTCACTGCCAAGAGAGATTGCAATCAATTGAGACATGACACCTATTAATAGCAAACGTTCTACAAAGTGAAGGTACATGAAAAATATATTTCAAAGATTCATAAACCAAAAAGCTAATTTAGGCATCGGAGTGGGAACAGCTGGCACCCCCAACAAGCTTCTTTGACTAATTTCATGTTTTGCAGGTTTCAGAAGTAGGACGTGGTTTATCGTACCGAAAACTGTACAATATATACTAACTCCAAAACTATTTTTAATAGTCAACTATCTTAAGTTCAATGGTGATTTTAAAATTAAGCTACATCACTTTTAAGAGGCCTTAAGGTGAACATTGACACAATTGGTAGTTTGAAGGAATATTGACATTGATACAATTGGTAGTTTGAGAGGACATTGACAATTGAATGATAGTTTAAGGAGGGTATGTGCATTTTAATAAACAAATTTAATTTTTTTTTTTTTTTAAAAAAAAGAATTTATAGTGGTATTTTTGTCTTATTGAAAATTTTGTAGAGTCATTTTTTTTCTTTTTGCTGACCTTGGGGGACATTTCACAATTTTTGTTTGTTTGGGAAAATATTGTTTCAATTGAAATTTTAGGGAGACATTATCAATGGAGTGGTAGTTGTGATAGTTGAAATTACCATTGAACTTGTGATAGTAACTATTGAATTTTAATCTAATGATGATTTTAAAAGTTACATCACTTTTAAGAAGACTCAAAGAGGATTTAAGTCTTCTATCTAGCATTATTCATTTTGAATATATGTTAATTTAATAAACTGTATTGAGAAAATTTCGTCCACTCGAGTCTATTGAACCAACATATATCTAAAATACATGTATAAATTGAATTGAAATAATTTTTTCCTATCAAATTTGAAGGAAAACTTTTCTTTATTTTGAAGGCTTAGCTAATCAACCTTAAAGATATTTATTTTAACGTCATTATTATTGGCCATGAGACATGCCAAATTATAATGATATTTTAAGTTTGGGAAATATCCCACGCGAAGTAGGCCTTCTTGTTGTTTATTTTGATGCTCGGGAAATATCACATACCCTTTTAGTCATGGGGTGGCATGATAATGGGGTGGTTCGGCCACCTCTTTAATTTTTTTTTTGCTTTTGAAATGAGAGGGTAGTTGAACCACACCCACATGTCTAGTGGTGGTTTGAGGTGGTAGTGAAGAGGGTATGTGTAGTTTTTTTATTTTTTTTAAGGGATAACTTCACTTACATCTTTTGAAATGTTATAACTTTTGCAATGTCTTTTTTAAAGTTCAAAATTTCTCAATTTAATATATTCAAATTTGAATTTTTTGCAATGTTCTCCATTCGTTAAACAATTCTGTTAAATCAAATGACAAAAAGGGTGAAATGTCCTTTATACCCCTAATTTTTTTTTAAAAATTATAAATTTATTCTGAATTTCGAATATATATTAATTAAAAAAAAAAGGGGGTTAGCAGACCAACTTTTTTTAAAAAAATAAATTGAAAATTGAAAAAAATCAAAAAATCGAAGGTCTATAGGTAATTAAATACCCATATGTTAGGATTTAACGAAAAATCCTAACGGAGAGAGGGACATTACAAAAAATTTAAACTTATATATACTAAATTGAGAGATGTTGAACTTTAGAGAGAACATTGCAAAAGTCGTGATATTTGAAGAGGTAAGTGAAGTTATCTTTAATTTTTTTTTTTTTTGTTAAAATTTGGCCAATTGGGTTGTAGTATTTTTCTTTTAATTTTTTTTTTAAATATGTTTGTTTTTAATTTTTAGTTTAATTCTTTTTTTAGAACTTTTTATTTTATTTTATTAAGGGTATTTTTATCATTTAGAGACATTGACAATTTCTAATAATTTAAAACAGACATTATCATAATTAAAAATTTTTTTAAAAAAATTATCAATTGAATTGTAGTTTAAAATGGTACGTACGTAGACATTACCCAATTTAATTTTAAGCAGTTGGTTTATTGAAATTAGGATTTTTTTTTTTTTCAATGGTGAAATTAGGATTATGAACTATTGGTGCTTAATTAGGACATGGGTATCTGTTGATTCAGCCTTTTTTTTTTTTTTTTTTTTTAACACTTATGAACTCAGATATATCTCCCCGAGCCCAAATCCTATGCACCGACTAATGGAGTTCATATATTATTATATAAACCATCCCCTCCCGCTTTGCTCCTCCACTCCACGGTCCACCATCCCTATTCCTTACTCATCGGCGCTGAAAGATGTCGATGTCGATGCTTCCAGAAGAGCTAATCACCGAAATACTTTTCCGACTGCCGGCCAAGTCTCTATTGCGCTTCCGGTGCGTTTCCAAGGCATGGTTCGCCCAAATCAAAGACCCAAATTTCATCGACATCCATCTCCAGAAAAACAGAGAATCCACTCTAATTGTGCAGACATGGCAGAGATGGAAGAGTAGGAATGTGTGGGGGCTAGATTTAAATCGCTTCTTGGTCAACTTTTCCAACGAAAATCAGCCCGTGGAGATCTTCCCGTCATTCTTTCATCAATAAATATTCTCCTCCCTCAAAATCGTAGACTGTTGCTGCAATGGCTTGGATTGCGTCCGCACTTATGATGGTGATGCTGTGATTTGGAACCCATCAATCAGAAAATTCAAGAAATTACCCTTTGAGCCAACCGAGTACAAGAAATTCACGAATGACAATTTTGCATTTGGGTATGAGACCCAATCAACAACGATTACAAGGTTTTAAGGGTTGTGGAATACTTTGAAAGCTATAGTAGCCTTTTCGGCCCATTCGTGGAGAAGAGTAGAATCCGCCTTACAAGGAGTCGCGTTTTTGGTCGGAGCCGGTTTATTTGAATGGTCTTTTGCGGTGGTTGATTAAGACTGCGACTAGAGGGATTCGCCTTCTTGCATTCCATCTCGCCACTGAGAAATTTCAAGATCAAACTCTTACCGGCCTTCCGGTTGAACCGCACAATTTGGAGGTTTTGGGAGGATCGTTGCTGTGTGTTTCTGCATATAGACCGGAGGCACAAGGCATTTGAGTTTTGGATGATGAAGGAGACTAGTTGGAGTCAGCTTTGTACTGTACCTCTGACTAGAATCCAGTGCAACAGGCGTCTGGATATGGCCGGCAGAATAGTTCGAGTAGTGTTCTGAACGGACGGCCTAAAAAAGCTCCTGATGGAGATGGATTACGAGAAGAATAGTTCGAGTAGTGTTCTCCCTAACCGATTAAGCGCGGGAAAACATTGTAGATTTGAAAGAAAAAAATGTGACATGTGGTGCTCTATCTATGTAGGAAGGAAGTTATTCATGCATTCACTTATTGTGGAGAAGAAAATTGCATGATTTTGAATTCAATCAAGCAGACCATTCCATATGATACGCTGATAATGCATCAGGGAGAGAGAGAGATAGAGAGAGAATTAAGGCTATAGAGCACATCTTACCGCCATCACGGGCATCAACAGCACGTGGATACACCGATATGTAACCTTACCCAACTCTACCTTACTGGGATCAGGTTGACAAAAATTAATCATAATTTTGTTCATCAACAGGAGCAAAACATCTTGGATGAGTTGAACTAACAATACACCACCAGAGCAGGGGAAAAAGATTAAAAAAAAAAAAAGGGTCAATCACTATGAGATAGAGGACTCTTTTCTGTCCCAACCGCCACCAGCTGTGGTGGAGTTGAACTTCCAGATTTGTTTCCAGATGATGGCTGTTTCTCGGTATCAAGCCGCCGGACATTTTCTATCAATTTCACTACTTCTGGCATTTTAGGTCTCTGATCTGGCATCCTCACAACACATGACATTGCTATCTGTAACATCTCCACCATCTCTTCCTCAATATTTGGGTACCTCATCAGCTCTAGGTCAAACACTTCTGCTGTCCACTCTTCTCGGACGACTGAATGAACCCACCTGACCAAGTGGACAATCTCATCACCTGCTGTAGTATGTATGGGGGATTTTCCAGTGAGGAGCTCCAGTATAACTACGCCAAAGCTGTAGACATCAGAAGGCTGTGCTGCTTTCCGGGTGTCTGTCACTTCCGGGGCTCGGTATCCAGCAGCTCGGGAGATAGGTGGGGCCAGTGAGCTCATTACAGCTGCCAGGCCAACATCGGACAGACATCCATACTGTCGAGAGTTGAGAAAGATGTTTGAGGATTTGATGTTGCCATGGACTAGCTTCCCAGCATTCTCCAAATGGATACGGGCAATGCCTCTTGCTGCACCTATAGCTATTCTTAGACGGGCATCCCAATCCAAAGGGGTCCTATCCTCTCCTCTTTTACCTGAAAAGTAATACTTATTAGAAGATATATCAACCAGGACTAATAGGCTGAGAAATACTTATTATTTCAATTGATACAATTTTATGAAGGAAAAGCTAATACATGAAACAGAAGAATTGGGTATCTGGTTCCATGGTGATTATCATGTCACATTAGCAAACAGTTCTTAATGCTTTAAGGCCAAAAGTCAGGTCTACCACCCAGGGACCAATATTCTGCTTGGCTTGCAAGATGTATGTGACCACAAGATTCTCAAACCCTAGCATGGAAGAAACATCAAATGGTATTCCAAAGTGTAGGCTGCCACACAACAACATTGCGCAGCCAAAATTGGCTTATTGGTCAGATCAAGTCAAGTCTAACCACAACTTTCAAAAACTTGAAACTGTTGGCTATTCTTTTCAAAATAATTCTTGTAGCAATTATAGCCCTCACAAATTACTAAATAATAACATTGCATAAATAATAAGTAGAGCCAGATTGATTTTGAAATCTAATTCTTATTATGGGGATCGGCAGAGTTGAACTTTTACTCGATTATGCTCCTATAGAGAAATTGAGCATGGATTCTCAAGGTATTCATTATGCATAGTTCTCTAACATTCAAAATACTAAGAACTAAACTCATGAAGTTATGTTTTCAATCGTTCTTTTCCAAACCCAGACCCTCTTTTAAGTTCTTAATACTCTAACCAAAGCCACTCCTTGGCACTGGCTACACAAGTCCTATTTGACGTTATGCTCTATCTAGGGCAGTATTAGCTGTCAAATCATACTCTCTAAGAATTCTATCCCCTACCGAGATTGTAGGAAAACCTTTCTAGAAGATGACCTCAAAGGAACTCAGAACTACAGGAATGAAATTCATTCAACAAAGTTTCAAGTTTTATGCCTCAAACTAAAGGCATTCCTTTTAACTGTAAGACATGGGAAGAATGATTCAAGTAGTTGACTCCAAGTAGAGATGGATATCCATACCAAGTCAGTGGCCAAGAACTGTCTAAGGAATATTGTATTTCTAAAGCCCAATTTTTGATGTCCAAACCAGTAAAAGCAAGCCATATTCAAAAGAAAAACTCTAGGGGTCCTACGTAATTTTTTGAAAGACCACTTTGTTCAGATTATGTAAGTCATCCCTTATACAACTTCTCACCTTCTCAGACAGTGTAATTGTCCAAGCCTTGGAAAAATCTGGCACAAAATGAAATTTATTTGCTTATATACGTGATACTTGCACGGCCATGTGTGATTGTTTGCATTTGCACTCTCACAAAGCGTCCTTTCCTCCTATGGAGAAGCAGCAGAAGACGCAACACAAAACTCTATTTACTCTTGGTCCCAACCAGTATGGTTATGTCTATGTAGATGTAAACAACTGATAAGGAAGTTTCGACATGCTCCATTACTACTGGCCTTAAAAGCAGCCACTACAGTTAGATTGCTCAGGAGTCAGTAAGCAAGGTTAGTTCCTCAAGTCAAATTTAAGGCATTGAAGTATAAACAATTCTAAAGCTGCATACATGTTACAGCACTATCAGCAAACTTCCTAAACCCCCTTCCATTCCATATATGTAGGAAAAATCCCTAAAAATCTATGTGCAACAGATTCCCCTTCCCTTGCCTATACCAAGGGAAAGATAAAGCGTTACCCAATATTTAGGGAAGCACTTTAACTTCCCTCATCTTTATTTTATTAATAAAAAAAGCTCTTTGTTTCCTCTCTCTTTCCTCTAACATTGATTTGAAAGAATATTCAAATGTTATAGGGAAAAGATAAGGAAACCTATTATAGAATGCATTTGAATGGAGAAAAAAAAAGTAGTTTAGTTCTCTAAATTTAAGGAAAATCTAATAGAAACTGTTGATAGTGCTCTTAGCTCAACTACATGGGGAAAAGGTAAAACAGATTATCCCAACATTAAGGTTAATAAATTTGAAAATACATAAACTTGACAACTGATAGTATCCCAACGGGTGGTGGAGTTGTTAGCTAGTTGAAAATGTCAATTTGGAAGCCACCGTAATATAGAAGCCTAGATGATGGTTCCCTTGTGCTTAATGTAGTATATTTGAATGGTACACAATACATGGAACTTTAAAAATTGTGAGAGCTAGATGGTAGAGTTAAAAGCTTTCCTATTGAACTCCCTCTATGTTTGGACAGCTGCTCACAATAGTCTTCTATTTTCTAATTTCATAGAGTTTATGAATTTGTGTTGTTGTTCTTCTTCCTAGTTGGGTGTCTCTCACATATTATCATGTGTAATTGGGTTATGCCACTCTGCGCTTTCTAATAAGGTTGAATTACTTATATAAAATAAATAAATAATAATAATAATAATAATAATAATAATAATAATAATAAAAAGCCCTCACAATACATCTAGCAAGCCAAGAGATACAATCAAGCTTTAGTTGAACCCAAGACCATTTCAAACAGAGACAGAAGGATAGTGACATTTCCTTTGACTTAAGCTTTAGAAATATTCAGACTAAAATATTTTGATTGAACACTCTAACAGCTAAGCCTTTTGTAGTATGCATCAGAAGGACTAGAGCTACAATGGGCATTAATTGGAAAGTATTAGCTTCCAATTTGAAAATTGCAACTATCAGCAGTTTATCTTCGGGACTTATAAAGAGGATAAAATTACAAAAATTGAAGTAACTGATCAAAACAGAAACATAGAGGTTTAAGAAAGCAACATACCATGTAACAAAGCCGAGACACTCCCTTGACTGTAATAATCATACACCATCAGCTTCTCGTCTTTGGAATAGTAATATGCCTTCAGCTCTACCACATTCTCATGTCTGATACCTCCCACAACCTCCATCTGCTGCTCAAAATCCCGCTTCCCAGCGCTCACTTCCTTCAACCTCTTCACCACCACAGTCGTTGCATCCTCTAGAATCGCCTTATAAGCCATACCAAATATCCCCTTTCCTAGTATCTCAGCAGAAGCCCTCAGTAAATCTTCCAAATCAAATGTATAATTACAACCCTCAAAGAAAAACAGTCTATTATTTGCATCTTGATTCCTCGAAATCACTTTCTCAGGTGACATCTCTCCCTTCTGCAACTTACTCGATAACTCATCCTCCCTTTTTCTTCTCAAGCAGCAAACAAGTACTAGAAAAACAAATGCGACAACGCCAAGAACACCCCCAGCAATTATAATCCCCAACAATGCCGTTTCACCAAGCCCTGCAGAATTCCTAGGCTTTGTGTAAGTTTGTGGAGAGGGTGGAAACACTGGAGGAAGGTTAGGAGGTAAATTTTCAAAAGAAACGTTGTTACCACCAAACACCAACCTCGGAAACCTCTGAAGTGACTTAGGTACAGTACCATTCAGATCATTGTTGGACAAATTTAGCACTTGCAAATTGGGCAAATCGAGATCAGGGATTTCCCCAGAAAGTGAATTGTTTGCGAGATTCAAACCCGCCAGATGGGTCAGATTGGAGAGCGAGTAAGGAATACTCCCATTGAAACCATTGTTAGACAAATTGATAATAGTCAAGTTTTTCCAAACAGAGAAATCCGATGGCAATGGACCCGAGAAGTTGTTGAATTGAAGGTACAGAAAAGATAAGTTTCTGAGCTCGGAAAGATCAGAAGGAAAATTCCCAGTAATGACATTGGATCTGAGGCTCAAAACTTGCAAAGCTGAGAGGCGGCTTATGGTGTTGGGCGGAATCGGACCGTCAAATCCGACTCCGGGCAATCGGAGGGCTATTACGCGAGAGTTATCCTCACTACAAGTCACTCCGGTCCAGAGGTTACATACAGGGGAGCTCTCGTTCCAGTTGAGAGAACGAGAATGAGGGAAATTGCTCACAAAGTCGAGCAGAGCTCGCTTATCCTCAACTGGGTCCGCATTTCCTTGAAACAAAACCAAACCCACCAAGAAAACAGAAGAGAAAATAACACCCAGAACTTCCATTTGCCTCACTCTTCTTCAAAAACTCTAACCCTTCAAGCAGATAACGAGCTGTTTCTGCTAAAAAAAAAAAAAAATTCCGTTCTTTAACATCTATGGCTTTAGCCGTATATGAACCAAAAAACACCATAAACGAAAAATTCAAAAAAAAGCAAAAGAGAGAGGAAAGCCCAAAAAAAAAGAAAGAAACAGATTCCGAGATCATTGTCGGTAAAAGTAGACGCGAGTTCTGAGAAAATTCATGTAAAGAAACGAGCTTGCAGGGTTTGAATAATGCATTTTAGTCAAAAAGAGGCTTATTTTAATCTGCAAAAGCTGTGCGTTTCACCAGAAACCGTGCTTCTTTTCTTTTTGTTCTTTCTTCTTTAACTCTTTTCGTTGAATTTGCAAAATCGAGAACATATTTGAACAAACAAAGAAAAGAAAAACAAAGCAAGTTCCTCGAGAGCCGCGCGGTAGAAACTAGAAACACAATCAGAGAGAGGCTACATACCATTTCTTTTCAGATCTGAAACAGGAGCCTCTCTTCTCGTGAATGCCCGTTAAACACCGTACAACTCTGCCTCTCCAAGAAAACATAAACAAAAATTTCTATTAGAAACCCAGTCTGAGAGTAGCACGTGAAACGCGTGTGTGTGTGTGGAAAACGTACTAGTTGTGATAATGGGTGCTCGCCAAAGTAGCATCCAGGGCAAAAAAGCATGGAAAGCTATAATTTTTCTCACACACTCACACACACACAGTCAGAGGTGAGTGGTTTGAAAAACGTACGAGCTATGATTTCTCTGAGATAATGGGTGCTCGCCAAAGCAGCATCCAATGCCAAAAGGCAGAGAAAAAAGATATAATTTTTCACTTACAGAGAGAGAGTCAAAGAAGGTAGTTGAGATTCATTAACACTGAGACCGCCATTGACGCTTTTTTGAAAGAGCTCCCAAGTCCCAACGGCTCTATTTCTTGGGTCTCACTATAACTGAAAGAGAACCAAGCGAGCTATGTGACTGAAAGTTCTCTAAGATTTGGGTTCTTTTTAAGGTAACCGGCGGGTGCCGAGAAATAACGGTGAATGAGTGGACGGAAAACCGCCCTGTTTTTACTCACGGGCGGGTGGGTTTTTGGGGATCCGTGACGTGGCGTGGGCCAGGGCCTGACAGGTGGGTCCGCTAATTAATTATGTGGGGCCAGGAAGGAAATTATAGCAATCATAGCCGTTTGACTTAGATGAGGAGTTTTGTGTAGGTGAAACCAACCGTTGGATTGGATAAGGGGTGAAGTCTTGTCTTTATGTTGTCTCATATGGGGAGATGGCCGTTCTTTAAAATGAATGCTCAAGATTTCATCATCCCAACTATTTTAACGAAAAAAATAAATGCATGAAAGGCCCCTTCTTTTCTTTTCTTTTTTTTTTCCTTTTTTTTTTCGAAAAAAGGGAGGGGGGGAGAAGAGAACGAGCTCCCCAACAACAGGTTTAAAGGGAAGTGCGTGAGACCCACGCACAGAGAGAAGGAGTGAAAGGTAAGGGAGGGGGGCCGAGAATGGCAAGGGGGGGACGACGCATGGGTCTCACACCATGGGGGAGAGGAACGGTGGGGTGGTGAGGAGGCTAGAGAGGGCAGAGACAAACCAATAAAGTGGCAGAGGAGTCGCTACAAATCAAAAAAGTAAAACAACAAACAAAAGAAGAAAAACGGAAGTACAAAGAGTTTAAAGGGATGGTTCAACCACTCAAAAGCAACCCTAATTAAGACTTTTGGATGGTTTGGTCAAGCTTTTTAGAGTGGTTGAAGTCTCTCGCCCAAAATTCTCAACGAGGTGGCCAATAGCCCGGACCACCCCTAAAACACTTGAAGAGGGTGGACACTAGTATGGCATACCTACTAGGTCCAGACTACCCATAAATCTCATGAAAATAATATTGAAAATGCCTTACTTAGTTAACTAGGCATAAAACTTTACGGTCGGTTTGATAAAATTTTGAGAAATGTTTTGAATTTTAAGTTTTAAGAAAGGTAGAAGTTGAGAATTAATTTAGTGGGAGCTACATTTGAGAAAAGTTAAGAATTGATTTGGTAAAACTTTGGAAGGGTGTTTTGTAAAACTTAAAAATTGAAAAATAATTTTATAAAATAAAAGAAAAAAAATCGTTCGGCCGCCACGGTGGCGGCACTGTGATGTGATTTTGCTGCTATGGTGATGGCCGCAAGATCTGACTTGCGGTCATCGCAAAGTTGCCAGTTGTAGATGTCTAGTGGTAATTGTACCACCATTTTTTATTATTTTTGAACAATATAAAGTTTTTTTTTTTAGGTGTGTTTTATAGTTTGTTATGAAAAATGTGTTAGTGGTGGGTCACATAAAAATTTGTTTTTTTAACCCATTTTAATAAGAGTTTTCAACTTCGATAAATTAAAAGAATTTTACATAAGTTTACCGTACCTACCCTTAGCTTTTAAAAACTTTGATATATTTACTTACATTTTTTTTTTTTTTTTCAATTTCTTATCCACACATCTTGAAAAGTTAGATAAAATAAGAAGAAAAATTTGGCCTCAAACGGCGACCAAATGGAATAGTATGGCCTTTTAAGGTTAAACTCGTCCTAAACAATGTATTTTGCTCTTCCAATTAGCATTATTGAAATATCGCCCATCTTTGAAGTATAAGAAGAGCCTTTTCTTTTTCTCCTTGAGAAAGTTAAACTTAATAGAATTTAGATCACAATTTTTAAAAACTATTCCTAAAGCACGTTTAAAATTTTTAAAAACTCTTTTAAATTATTTTAAATTTTTAGAATAAGTGATAATTTAACAAAAATAATAAATGACAAATAAACATAAGATCTAATTGTATTTTCCCCAAGAGAGAAATGTTAGGGAAATGAGACAATTAGAGCACTCACAGTGGCATTTTTAGCCCTTTTGGTGAGGCAAATTGCTGAAAACAACAAAACAGTCCTCCCAGCCTTCTCATTTTGCTGAAATTCTTTGGGTGAGTGAACACTTCACTCACCAAAAGAATAAAAATAATAAAATTTATTCTCTCCTCTCTTTCTCTCTCTCTCTTCTCTACTTTATTTCTCTCCCAAAAAAATTAAAAAAAAATTAAAAAAGAATTTTAAATGGTAGATAGATAAAATGATGAGGCTGATGGTAGTACTTTAGAAAAAAAAAAAAAAGGAAAAATGTAAAATTGATTAAGTGGTTGGCCTAAATTACATATTACTTCTTGTGGTATAAGAAAAAAATTTAGAAGTTCCTGTAATTTGTCAAAATAACAAATCACTTCCTGAAACAAATTTTCGTCAATCATTTTAATAGAAACCGTTAGTCTGCCACGTCAGTCATTTTAATAATAATAGCGCATCACCCTATTGGTTTGACGTAACAGACTAACGGTTTCTGTTAAAATGACTGTCAGAAATTTGCTTCAGGTAGTGATTTATTATTTTGGTCAAGCACAGAAATCTCGAAGTTTTTTTTTATTCTACAGGAAGTGATCTGTAATTTAGGCCAACCATATGGACAAATTTTATATTTTCTCAAAAAAAAAAAAAACTAAAATAGAGAAAAATAATTTTTTGAACTATTTTAATTTTGTAAATTTATTGAAGCTACTATAAATGCTGATTGTGGTCTACTAGCTCATAAACCCAAAAAATCTCAAACAGATCAAAAACAAAAAGATTTCTTTTCCTTATGGATTTTCCATAATTAATTATTTAGAAGAACATTTATAAAAATTATTACAAGTTGAAATTGAGATATTCACATCTAATTCTCATTGTGTCACACTAATAGCTCAAGGGAATAAGAGACTGCTAGAATGAAGACATTCACATCCAATTCTTATTGGGCCACACTAATAACCCAAGGGAGTAAAGGACTGCTGGAATGGAGCCCAGCAAGCAATCTATGTACGCATAATCACCCGAAGCCCAAAAATAACGTTCCAACACGCTTGCCAAAGCCTACACAAACGTGACCCAAGAAGCCCACTAAAAATCGTGGAGTTTGGAGCAAGGTTCCAAAATAAATGCCGCTCAAAAGTTAGCATCAATCATAAGGATCCTAAAAGGGAAAGATGAGAAGGATATAACGAATAACACATGATACGCTCCCAATATGTAAAGAACTAAGAATTCTCCATCCCATTGTCACGGTCGAAAATCAAGACATCAAAACCCTTTAAGAGAAGAAAGCCAACTATAAAAACCTAAGGAGGACGCAGGTTAACACACAAAAAATCATTTCCTTGCTCTCTCATTTTGTTCATTACATTTTGATATCCATTATTCCCGTCACTGACTTTAGCATTGAAGGTGGTGCCGCTGCCATTCTCCTTTAGATGCGGCGCTTCACCACTAATCCATTACTTGTCTTGCGGAAACTCAGATTGCCAACTTCCAGGTGTGACAACTGTATCAACAGTTGGTTGGAATGAAAATATTCACATCTAAATGTGAGATTGCTATAATGAAGATATTCACATCTAATTCTCATTGGGACACACTAGTAGCCGAAGAGAATAAGAGACTGCTGGTAGTCTAATGAAAATTAAATGTGAATATGTCCATTCCACATGATGTAATCAACATATTTACAACAAGGAGTTTCATCATATATAAAATTGATAATGAATGTGTGTATGTACATAGGAAAATGTTTTGAATACTACAACTTCTATTAAAATTTTCTTACAAACTAACGTGGCAGTTCACGTGACACTACCATATCAATTATAATCAAATTTAATTGCTTAATGACTAAAACAAAAAGTTTCACAAACTGATATAATAATTCACGTGATACTCTCACATCATCAGTTACAATCGAATTGAATCGTTGAATGACTAACGTTATAAACTAAAAACCGATAGCTAATGGAGCCTATGGGGGGTCTCTTTCCACCTGCAACCTACTTTCAAACGACCTCGCATGGCTCTCATCACAAAGCCATAATAGCGTGGCCCAGCTTGTCGCTTTAGGTTGGTCGGAATTACCCACTAAACCTAAAACGTAAGAATGTGGACGGTGTTAGTCCAACCAACGCCATGGCCATGGGCGACGCACCAATCAGAAATTGTGACAACTGTCTGAGAGAAAGACCAACTACTTCTCTTGGGAGCATCCACTGATTGGAGCAAATTTGAAGGAATTTTGCGATTGGATTTTTCCATAATCCTCGAATTTCCAAACCCTGCATGTGTGCCTTGAAGAATTTGGGATTGCTATTCCTTTTATGGCGACTTTTGTTGAATTCAACGAGGATTGATTTTGGTGATTGGTGGACATGAAGATAGGGATCATATGTGTCTGTCTCAGATTTCTTCAGCATTTTGATTTGCCTAATTTGGCCTCATATGGCTTCCATGGAGACATTATTCAATGGATTTGGCTTCAAATTTGGAATTAAATTCGGACAGTGGAAAAAACTAATCTAAGCCAAAATAAAAGTGAGAATATTGAAGTAATTAAGCATACTCTAACAAGCAATGTGGGTCCTATGACCTATCATGATAATTCTATTTGTTAATGCTTTTTAGAGGGTATTTTGTTATGGCCCTTCTCAAACGGAATAATATTATTGATTTACATTTGCCATGCTAAGTAATATAAGTCAATTGTAGTCCTATTAGGTGTGTAATATTATCTATGTATTTTCAGAAAAGTTTCTTGATTGATAACTCAACCCTAATTTTCTTTAGGTATATACGTTGTAATAGCTCTTTTATTTAAAAGTTGTTATGTTACGAATAAAGATAGAGAATAATTAATCAAAATCAACGTTTATGTTGTGAGGCTTAAGTTTTCTCTAAGAACTTAATTCATTTTGTTACGAACCTAAGTTCGTAACAATTTTTTGTTTGAAGAAGTAATCTTACATGAAATAAAAATAAAAGTGGTTTTAAGTATTTTAAGTTATTTTTTTAATATTTATATATAAAATGATAGAAATACAAAAAATGTCTAAAATTGCAGTCCACATTCTTTTACATGGAAAGAATGAATGCGAGCTTCTCACTGAAATACAAAACTGAAAACAAAACATATATGAACCGTTTAACAATCAGTCCAAAAAAAATTTAAACAATTTGTAGAGGTCATAGCCTATACAAGCCTTCATGTGAGTCTGCCATTGAGTGCTCAAAAACTTATATACATATAGTTAAGATTATATTAAACTCATATGAAAACACTTAGAATCCTAACATCTGTGTTATTTGTCATATTACATTCCAATGAGATAATGTGACAAGTATGACAAATAAAATTTATACTTCCCTAAAACTGTTATTACCAAATTGGAAAGTTAGAAGATGCACAAATGTTATTTATTTATTGAAAAATAACGGGTTGCATTAAAGAAACAATAACAAAACTAGTCTATTTAATTAAAAAAAAAAAAAAAAACTAGTCTATTTTTCAATCATTATGGTAATATGGTGCGTCTGACGACTGTTGCGTTAGTGGCACTACTGGCACTTGTGGCAACGAGGGTCATACTTTTGGTGCATTCGCGTCATCATCCACAATCGGCATTGAAGTATAGTTTAAATATTTAATTATAGGATGGGACTTCAACAATCAGAGTGGCGCAGCGGAAGCGTGGTGGGCCCATAACCCACAGGTCCCAGGATCGAAACCTGGCTCTGATAAATGAGTTGCTTCCCATACCACTACCTTTTTTTTTTTTTTCATTCCCTGAGATGCTCTTGCAAGTTGCTTTCTACCGTTGGAATCCTGATAGAGAGAGAGAGATACCCTAGCAAATTTTTTTTTTTTTAATATTTATTTTTTTTCGTTTGTCCTTCTGTCCATTCCCTGAGATGCTTGCAAGTTGCTTTATATTGTTGGAATCCTCAGAGAGAGAGAGAGAGAGAGAGAGAGAGTTTCTTGTAAGATAATCAGGAGTAATTCATACAACCTTTGTAGGCGAACATAATAATACATTTTAAGCCATGAGTGGAGAACAAGATTAAAACAAATCTCCACCTTCATTGCAGGGAGAATATACAACAAAGGTCACCAAGATAGGAGGCGATGCTCTTATTCAGTTTCACACTGCAAATATAGTTTAAAGTTGAACAAAATCAGCGTCCTTTTTGGTTAATTATCACTATTATTAATTGGCCTTCCTTCCATCTTGAAAGCAATCTTTTGGCATGGGGGATCAAGATGGTCACTGTCAAGTCGAAGGGACAACACTGAGTTCCAGCCGGCCTCTCCATTCTTCACCTGGTTTTATGGTGATTGCTTTCTCCACTGCTGCTCCATCAATGCAAAGCATCTTTTTGTACTCTTCATCTCCGAAATCTGTTATGGATTTCGACTTCTTCTCCCATGGATTCCATACCCCTATATATATGCAAGTATCAGTATGACAGAAATGTCAGACTGTTTTACAACTGAAATGATATGTCAGTAAAAATTAACATTTGAATAAGGTTATATAGACAAATTGCTAATGACACATATAGACTATAGGTTTCAGCCTCCGGTTAAACAGAATTCATTGTTCTGATATAGAAGTAACACTATGTTTCTTGTGAAGGAAACTCTTTGTTCAATTTGTTTTGTTAATCTAGGGAAATGGATAGATACCTAGTAGTCTTTCTGAGACACAAGTTTTAAGAATTGTCATGGCTTTATTGGGGTTTTAAGTGTTTCTGTCATACCATGATCTTAAAAATTACCATGTTTTTTATTTGATAGTGTAAATTCTATGAGAGATGTCTCACCAACATCTGGAAGTCCTCCCTTTCGAATGGTAAATGTGCGCTTTTTTTCATGATCAAAAACAGCAATCACGTCTGAAGAACTAAGATAAACTCGATCCACCTGCCATGCCAAGAAATGGGAAACAAAAAACATGTCCTAAGAAAAAGCTCTCAGTTAGACTAAAAATTTTTACAGCAAGGTAAAACCCACTACCATATGATCTCAATTGATTTCGAAAATACCATCTGATTTTCTTCTTAATCTATTAGCACCCAAAAGGATTTTGTCAACAAAATGCTCAGAAAAAAGAAAAATGTCTTGAAGCTTTGGCAATTGCAGCAACTTCCAGGAGGGTAAGATTTCCACAACTCAACCACTTAAATGAACATAAAAAGAATTACCTCAGATTCAAATGTTAAGGCATCTCCTTGTTCTGTGAAGCGCTCTTTCTCATATAGGTTGTCAAGGTAGTCGAGAGTCTCCAAGCCCTCTACCCTCACTTCACTGTGAGTACAGTTTATGTTATCAGTGTCCATAAGTTAGTGAAGAAACTTATAATAAAATGGGAAATGAAGAAAACAGCGGAAGAAATAGAAAATGGAGACAAGATAATTTTGGGGTAGTTCAATGTTAGATACTTACGTCCACCACTTAAGTTTTCAGTTTTTATCCTTATCATATATTCTAATTGGTAGGAACATATAATGAAACTTTTAGAACTTCCTATAAGTATGTGATGAATGAAGCAAGTGTAAATTAGTAATCTTATTCAAGGTTCATCCAAAATTATAGCACTAATTCCTCCCCTCTTTGAACTAGAGTGATCATGGTGTGACCTGCAAACATGTTTCTGATTTTCTTGAGAAAATCATAGACAAAGGAACAACATATATAAAAATGTCAATGAGAAGTTTTAAGTATGAATATTTTGTACCTGATATCAGCAATGGAGAAATATGTACGATAGGCAAATGAGAAACTGAAAGGCTTGCAATTGATGTTTCTGATGCGTGATATCATTGTTAGATACCCATCCTCTGCCAAAGAGACTCTAAGACGAAACTCGAAACTGAAAAAAATAAGCCAAAATCATTATCTTACCAGGTAAAAAAGGTATATTTTCAAGCCTATAAAGAATGCTGTGCTGTGGTAGAAACTTGGACATTGCATACATCTGTTTCTTGGAAAGTTGTTGGTCTACAAATCTACTATGCTGCCCTAATTTGATTAGATTCAGGTGGGTATACTACATTGGTTCATATGATGATCCTTTTTTCTTTCTTTCTTTCAAACTTAAAGAACTGGAATTTGATGCCACTTCAGCTCATACCTATATGGCCAGTTCTTCAGATCTTCATCAGATGGTTTGAGTAGCAAGTCAACATATGCTTTGCCATTGGAATCATTGGGATGCAGTGGTGGAGGATTTTCATCAATGGCCCAAATCTTGTTCCTAGCAAACCCATGCTTTTCCAGTAATCCACGGGTTCCAAACTAACATAAATATTTCAGCAAACCCTGTCAGTAAGCTTTAACCAAGATTGATTCATAGTCCATATACTAAAGCAAGAATGTACCTGCGGGAAACAAATTGAAATTCCTCCTCTCACTGCCCTTGGTGGCTTAAAGATAGCCTATACACATATTAAGACCAGATTTTCTCAGGAAAATATCAGCAAAAAATTCATAATGAAATTAAGAGGTTGGAGAGCAATATGAGAAGGAGATGGTCTAATTCAAAGTTTCTTCAACCATCCTGCAGAATTTCTCAATTAGTGAACAGTTGCTCATGACAATATGAATACTGAAAAATTTGCCAATTACTGGAGAGTTATTCATAATCCTTTTTTTTAAAAAAAAATGAATTAGTAGCTTTCATTAACAAATCAACGAAGCACTTCACAAAGAAAAGCTAAAGCAAAAAACTAAAGCTTTATAACCCCTGTACAAACCCAGCCCCAACAAATGAGATCTAAACAAAATCCCATCTATACCTCAAGCACTACAAAGAATTTCATTTCCTAAGGTCTTTTTGAATTTACCTTTAGTAATAAACCTAAGTTTGACTTTCCACTTGATCTGTTGTATAAGTTTTTCCTCTGTCCATGGATTATTTCCATGTCTTAAAGCATTTCTATTTCTCCAAATATTATAAATTGTAAAACTAAAAACCAACTTATAAAGATAAGCCTTCGTAGTTTTGCCCCTCCACTACTGTAGCCCTAAAGTTACCACATCATCCCAACAAATAGGCCAATTCAGAACACAACAAAGTTCCATAACATGTTTTCAAATTCTGTTACTAAACCCACAAAAGAAAAATAAATGGTCTCTATCTTCAATCCCATACCGACAAAAAACACATTTCACATCTTCTTGAAAACCCTAACACACAAAAGCCTCCTACCAGAGTTACCACAAAAGAAAAATAAATGGTCTCTATCTTCAATCCCATACCGACAAAAAAACACATTTCACATCCCCTTGAAAACCCCAACACAAAAGCTTCCTACCAGAGTTATTCATAATATTTGGATGTTGGAGAATATTTTCAAACAATTGAGCTGCACAAGATTAATATTTATCTCTTTGCAGTAATAAGAAATCATATATTGACAAGTTTTACCTTACTGCTTGTGAATAATAATTCTTCATCATGGTCGGTCTTCCATGAAAGAATCTGCCCTCCATGCAAGCTAACCTGGATGGATTAGAATCAAAGTCATTGAAAAGATGACTTTTTGTTCAATTAATTGGCTGTTGACTCGAAGAAAAAATAAGACATGGGAAAGGCCAACAAATTTCAAAGGCAGCCAATTATAAACAATGGAGAAAGGGCAAAAAGGGATCTAGTCATCCAACCGTTGCTGAAGCTCCTCGAGGGTTCCTAAGCACAACCTGATCAATTCCATTCTTGTCCTTAGTAACATCGGCTGCTGGTCTCTGCTCACTTTCTGCTCCAGAATTATTCATAAATTCAATAGAAGAAACAACAAGACAATTGCTCTCTCCCAAACACTCTGAAAAAACTACTTTATTTGTAGTAGAAAAAAGGGCTCACGGAAGCAGTTGAGAATCTGGCTCTTTCCCTTTACAGTTTACACCTGTGACACATCTATATTCCCGTGAATGGAAACCAAAAATCCAACTACCAATTTAACTACCTTAAATCTTTCCTCACCACTCAAACCCACCGACGAATTTATACCGACCAACAAAAATCTGAATTACCCAACCAAAAACTAACTTTCAAACCAAACCAAATCCTGTGAAGAAACAGAACAAGAACAGAGCAGTCAAAAACCCAGTTCCAGAAACAGTACCCAGATGACCAAAACGTCTAGAATTCAAAACAAAACCAAACAAGGACCAACTTCCTCAATGCCAGTTTAAAAAATAAAACAATCTAGGATGGAAACAGTAGTTTCTAATTAATAAAGAGAAAGAAAAACTGAAACCCAACACAAAACAATAAATGGAAAGCACTATAGTCAATAAAGTTCATCTATATCTTGGTTGAAGTCTTTTTTTTTTTTGGATGAATATCTTGGATAAAGTCGGTTTGTACATATATATAATTATATATTGACTTGGTGTGTGAAAATCCTACCCTTTTTCGTACATATATTTTCTATAGGCTTGCTTTTAAAGAAAGTTTGAAGGGTCAGATACTGAAAATATCATAAACTTCGTAGCCCCCCAGTCCAGAGACCATATCTAGAATGATGGCTGACTGGGTATAAAATCGTGCCAATTGTGCGTAGAAAAGTCCAAAAGATGATATAAAAGACTCCGCAACCATGAGTTTTTGTTGTGGTGGGCTCCCACATCTCGTGTAGCACAAAGTCTGACATGTGACTAGGATTACCAGAATTAACTACCAAATTGAAAATCATGTAATGGTTTTGAAATTCAGGCTTTTGTTTGAAAATTTGTTTTGACGAGGTATTAGAGCAAAACTAATGCTAAAAACCATAATTCTACCGTTATTCCACTTTGTAGTCGACGCGACAGCTCTTGATTTTTTTTTAACAATGGCAATCATGTTAGCAAGGTGGGAGAAAAGTGTAATTTTTAACATTATTTATGATAGAAATGTATATAAATGTTATATATTATACTTTTATTTCATCGGATTGATGTGACAGTGCTTATCAGTCTTTGATATACATATATATAAAAGGGCTAATAGAATTACAATTACGGTAAATATGATAAGACAATCACACACAAATAATATCAAGATTTAAGTGGTTCTCTTAATGTGAGGTACGTCAACTACCAGAGGCGATCACGAAAAAATTCATTATCAAAGATAGAGTACAAAAATATAGTACAAAGAAAATCACTCAGAACCCAAACCCCAATACACTCAAATCTCACTATCACACAATAGAGATTATTCTCAAAAGAATAATACAAAAAACAAACATACGAACTCTTCTTTTGCTTGGATAAGACTGCGACTGGTCTCTATTTTTCTCTCTCACTACGCTGTTATTTCTCTCTTGTTTTCTTTGTTGCCTATACTCTGAACGGCACGTCTAAAAACCAAGAAGAAACAACTATGGCATTGCAGCTCTCTTTCTATTTTTTTTTTAAGCGGCTATTTTTGCTTCTCTGATGCTCTATTACAAAGGGACCGAAACTTTCTTTTTATAAGGACTCAAAGTTGGTCAATCTCTCCTATTACAAGTCCAACAAAGAAATCAAAACCAAAGTTTAAGTCTGAAACCAAAACCCAAAAGGAATAGTAAAGTGTGAGCTCCACTGTCTTGATGCCTTCAAGGCACCTACGTCAATACTGTCAAATCAATCCAATGTGATGGGAGTGTAAAATATAAATGTTGAGACATAATGCTGCTCCTAGCCACCGCTCTAAAAATATGTGTAATGTCGAGGTCTATAAAATATTTGAGTTTGTCTCTCTTAACACTAGTTGGTTTTAAGTGGAACGGCAGCTCACCGCGGTTCGACAACTGGTATAAGAGCCAATAAGTCATACAATCGAGTCGCAGGAGCGTAATCATGAAGGAGGAATTGTTGGGACACAATGCCGCTCTTGTGACCGCTAGGCGGGGAATCGAGGTTCATAAAAGATTTGAATTTGTCTCCCTTATCACCAATTGATTTTAGGTGAAATTGTTGGACAATAGCATTTCTCTTTAATGGTGAGGTTTTTTGTTTTTTTTTTTTATTATTATTAATATAGTTCATATTTAAAAAGTATTTTGTATTTTGAAAAATATTTTGGGTTTAAATTGTTTATTAATAGTTTGGAAAAAAACAAAAGTGTTTTTGACGTGGTATAAAGGTTACAAGTTGTTTTGGTGGAGTTTATATTTAAAAAGTATTTTTATTTTGAAAGATATTTTGTGTATGAATTGTTTATTAATAATGGTTTGGTCATGTCAGTTTCTTTGGAGTTTTGCACTTGCCTATCTATCACCAATCAAAGAAATCCATCTTATTCTCCAGGATGGCCTCTCAATTTTCCGAACTTCTTTTATATTTTGTTCTTTTGGCAGGTATCAAAAGACAAATCTTTGAGAGAATATTCAATAAGATTGTAACTGTATAGATATTATTAAGGTATCCCATACGCAAGGATGCTTTTCAACCCCTCGTTTTGTCATATTTATAGGCCCACAAGTTTAGATACCAATGTTGAATAAATAAGATTATTCTAATGAATGAAAAAAAAAAAAAAAACTAAAGTGGAACAAAAATTGATTAAAAATATTAAATAATATGACTAACGAAATAAATAAATAATTCAAAAAAATTTACATATCGTTTAAAACATATAAATATAACTAACATTTTATTGTCACGCCTAACATTAATTTATTCAATTATGTCAAGTCTTCATATTTTGAAATCGCTGCATAATTTTTTTATTACTCATAGTCTTCAATATATTATTCTTAATATATATAACTAGACAATCATTCCGTTACGCAAACGATTTTTAACAATATTCGATTGCTGAAAAGATTCTTTCAGTAATAACTGTTACAATTGGTAACTATAATTATGTATTTCATACAATTAAAATATGTAATCAAAACTATATATAATCATAAACAATTAATGTAAAAGAATAATCTATATATAAAATATTAATCAATATAAAAGTTTGATTACGTACCTTAGACTTTTCAAAAAATGGAAAATTGTTATAAAAAAAAATTTGATTTTTTGTTATGTTCTGCCATTTTCAACATTCTCTTTATTTTTATTTTGTTTTTGTTTTGTTTTTTTTTTTTTAAAAAAAGGTGGATGCAAATATGCCACATAGACAAAAATACTAAAAAAATGCTACTTATAAATACTAAATAGCATTTCTTAAAAAAAAAAAAAAATAGCATATATTAAACGGAACGAGCATCTCAAACAAGTTCTCGGCGCCACATGAGTCGTTTGTGGGTTGCCTTTGATTTCTGATCAACGGGTGACTGAAGGTAACATCAATTGTCCCTTTTGAGTGGTTGAGGGTGGGCATTTAGAGCATCTAAGAGATTTTTTATATTTTTTTTTCCGATGGATATCTAGGAGATTTTTTATTGGGTGTGAAGGATATTGTTGGAGGTCCCCCCCCCTCCCTCCGCCCTTGCAATAAAATTGTTTATGCTTCTTATTGGTGTAAATCATTTTAAGCCGCTCTTTTACTCTTGGACAGATAATTGTGAGAAGACACCTTATGAGGCTTATTTGCCTGAACAAGTCTCGGACTGTCCGAATACCTGTCTGAGAATATTGGCCCCATAATCAGGGACAAAACTATAAATTCAATTTGAGGAGGGCCGGAGTGCATTAAAAAAATAATTCCATAGGCCAAAATAAGAAAAAAATAAATAAACAAATAAAACTATTTTTTTTAACAAATTTAAAGTTAAAAAACGTTTTTAACAAAAAAAAAAAAAGAGGTGGGGCTCGGGCCATGCCAATTGCAATGGATCTCAATCAATCTTAAAAACCTTTTATTGTTATACATACTTTTGATACACAACTCTTCTTTATTGTCTCTCTCTTCCTTATAACTTCTCATATTATATGAAAATATAAAAAATACTTGACAGTTTTTCATATGAGCCAAAAGTCAAACAATGATTTTCGAACCATCTTTTAAGGTTGTAAACAAACAACGAAAAATAACTTTGTTTTTTTTTTGTTGAAATGTTTTAATTGAAAAATTTTTCGATAGAAAATACTTTACGCCAAAACAAACCGGCATGAGAAAATTTTTTCTTGTCCAATCAAAGAAATCCATCTTATTCTCCAGGGCCCAGGATGGCCTCTCAATTTTCCAAACTTCTTTTATTTTTTATTCTTTTGGCAGGTATCAGAAGACAAATCTTTGAGAGAATATTCAATAAGATTGTAACTGTATAGATATGTTTAAGGTATCCCATACGCACCGCCTTTCCCTTTTTATCTTAAAAAAAAAAAAAAAGAGGGTATCCCATACGCAAGGATGCTTTTCAACCCCTCGTATTTTCATATTTATAGGCCCACAAGTTTAGATACCAATGTTGAATAAATAAGATTATTCTTGACATAGTCGAACCACTTCACATAGTCAAATGGAAAAATTGAATGAAAAAAAAAGGGCAAAGTTTTCTCTAAGTTGGAGTCGAGGCCTTCAATTCAATCTCTTTAACTGACATGTATTCTTACATATATTTTAAACACATCAATCTAATAGAAATTTCGTTTGTTTTGTCGTAAAATATTTTCTTGAAATTTGTTTTGTTATTTTTGAGTGTTTGGCATATCGTAAATATTGGTCAAACTAAAAATATTTTCAGTTTACTAAGAAAAACAACATTCACGAGACATAAAATTGTTTATGTTTCTCATTGGCGTAAATTATTTTAAGCCGCTCTTTTACCCTTAGACAGATAATTGTGAGAGGACACCTTATGAGACTTATTTGCCTGAACAAGTCTCGAACTGTCCGAATACCTGTCTGAGAAGATTGGCCCCATAATCAGGGACAGAACTATAAATTCAATTTGAGGGGGGCCGGACTGCATTAAAAAATAATTCCATAGGCCAAAATAAGAAAAAATAAATAAACAAATAAACTATTTTTTTTTTAACAAATTTAAAGGTTAAAAAACGTTTTTAACAAAAAAAAAAAAAAGAGGTGGGGGCTCGGGCCATGCCAATTGCAATGGATCTCAATCCAATCTCGAAAACCTTCTATTCTTATACATACTCTTGATACACAACTCTTTTTCACTATTTCTCTCTTCCTTACAACTTCTCATATTATATGAAAATATAAAAAATATTTGACAATTTTTTATATGAGCCAAAAGTCAAACAATGATTTTGGAACCATTTTTAGGGTTGTAAACAAACAAAGAAAAATAACTTCTTTTTGAAATGTTCTAGTTAAAAACTTTTTCGATAGAAAATACTTTTCGCCGAAACAAGCTGGCCTAAGAAAATTTTCTCATGTCCAATTTAAAGGAAAACTTTGTCTACGAATAAAACACTAAAGTACTTAATGATTTTTCCTTGTAGGGAACATGAAGTGCAACCTTTTGATGTAAATCATGTAAATGTAACCTAAAGACATAGAATTCTATCTACAAACTCAACTTGGATCATGCCAAGAAAGTCAAGAGTTTAAAAGACCCACAAGGTCATACCTAAAATTCAGCGAATATTTTCAAAAGTGGACAAATATTCCGAACAAAGCCGTGTATTTTCTTCCTCACTTTTTGACCTAACTCTTTGAGATTGGCAGCCACTGGAAAAAAGAGTGCATTGAGGTGGAATTTCATGTGATTGACAAAAGAAAAGCTTTGAGAAGAAACTTGCGTGACAATGTAACGTGCCCCACTAAGAGTTATATGTGCAGCGCCACTAACGTATGGATTATGAATTACTTTTATATGCTCTTGTTGTAATGCATTTTTGAGATATTAATTTTTATTGAATTTGTTCGATAATTAGAATTGCTTATAATGTCCGATTTTACTTAATAAAAAATTAATATGAGATTTTACATTAAAAAGATGTCATAAAAGCTTGTTCGAGATTGTGTTGAAAAATAGGGTTTTTATATCCTGAAAGAGTTTTATAGAAAAAACTTTATTTCTAAAAGTGCCTTTTAGCTTCTTTTTTTTTTTTTTCTTTTCTTAGAGCAAATAAATTGTTTTGAAGTGGGAAAGGGCAGAGCACAATTCAAATCGGATTTTGCTAGAGACTCAAAGAAAAGAGAAATTAATAATGTCAAGATATTAAAGATTGCCAATAATCAAAAATTCCTATACAACTGAGTCATAGGCCTGTTCAAAATACCTAGCTATAAGATGTCGTTATTTTCATATTCGGGCCGGGCCAAGATATTTAGGCTGGTCGAGGCCATGATAAAGGCCCACGATAAATCAATACATTAACGCGTGAGGATTTCGGAAAACCCATTTACACCTTGGAAATCTTCTTCAATTCGAATTCGAAAAAGCTCCCTATTCAACTTTTCATGTATTTTTCTTTTCTTTCGGGTCTGTATTTTTGGCTAATTATTTGTATTGGCTTTATAATTTTTTTTTTTTATATTTCTGTAATGTTTTTATAGGTATTTGGATAAGGTTAAAAGATTTTGTGTTAATCACGGTCCTGCTCACGCTTTATGACATCACCTTAATTAGCAATCAATTTTCTTAATTTTACCAAAAAATTATAGGGCCGCATCATTCATTTCAAACATTTCTTCCTAATATGTGTTTACTGTACTTTTTGTTGGTTGCCTGCCCATTTGTTGTCGTATATGTTGTAGTTCGTTCTTGATTAATGTATTTTTTTTTTTTTTAAAAAAAGAAAAAGCTCCCTATAAATACACCGACCTCTTCTCCTTTCTTCTTAACTCTAACATTGAATTCTTTGCTTCCTTGAAACTCTTTTCATGGAAAAGAAGGCGCACCAGGTAGAAGAAGAAGAAGAAGAAGATCTTCTAGAAGATAGCATGTACGGCTTCTACAAGCGCATGGAGAAACAGAGCCGAGTGAAAAAGAGCTACATGAAAGGCAACCTCAGAGCCATTTTGGTAGACTGGTTGACAGAAGTGCATGCCTTACTGGGTTAAGCGCAAGAGACTCTGTTTCTCGCCGTAAACATCGCCGACCGTTTTCTCTCCCCAGAGGTTGTGTTATGAGCTCAGTTCAAGCTTGTGGGCATGGCGGCGCTGGCCATAGCATGCAAGTACGAGGAGCCAGAGGAATTTTTCCCTTCTGCGGCGGAATTCAAGACAATCCCAGAAACTTACTTCACGTGCTTGTTTCATCAAATTAGTTACAGTCAAGAGGAAATCAATTCCGTGGAAAGCAAGATTCTGAACAAGTTGGATTGGAAGCTAATGGTCCCAACAATCCACACTTTCTTGCTTGAATTTCTTAGGCCTTGTGTGGACAGTACGGATGATCGAGTGTTCAAGAACTTTGCGTTCTATTTTGGTGAGATTGGCATGAATGATTATGATATGATTGTTGGGTACTCTCCATCTTTGATTGCTGCCTCTGCTGTTTATGCAGCAGAGCAGTGCTGCATAAAAAGCAAAAGACATGGCTGCAAGTAACTGCAACAGAAGTCTTAAAACTGGTAATTCGAAACGACAAGTACCTTACCGTGCCGGACGTCTTATACGGTTGACTAAGATGAAACCCGACAGAAAGGTTTTCCAAAAATACTCGAATTGCAGTACATGGTACATGGGATGCAGTTGCTCTAGACTCAGAACAACATAAGTAGTACTCTGTTTTGTTTTTTGTTTCTTGTAAATTTGGTTTCTTTGTTTTGTTTCTTGTTAAGACTCTTTTATTAGGAATTTACCATGTACACATTTGTAATCAGCTGTGGTCAATATTCATGTCTTCGCAAAAAATCTTGAGAGCTTTTTCTTTTTTTTTTTCTTTTTTTTTTTATGACGGAACCTATATGGTTTTAGGGCCACTTTGTGTACATCTCCATATGGTTTTAGGAGCTTGTCTTTCTCTTTGTCTAAAACACATATTTTACTCTTTGATTAGCTACTTTTGGGCAACCACTATACCTTATGTATTCTTTAATTAATCATTTCTCTCTCTCTTCTCTCTTGGTGTTTTAAGAAAATAATTAAAAATATATGGAAAAGTAATATTTAAAGAAAACGAAGAATTGAAGACAAAATCTATTGAAGCTTGTATTGAAAAGTAGTAGATAAAATAAAAAAATTATGCTTTTTTATTAGCTAAAATGCTTAACATTGCTGAAAATGATCTAAATAATATTATTTTTTTAGTGGCAAAAAGGTTTAAATGGATTTGTATTAGAATCAAGCCAACAACTTGACTTCGATTTTGAGCTCAAGACTATCCATTCTAAATCGTTGGTCATTGAAACAAAACTTCCAAAAAATTTTGAACCAAAATCAGAATATAAAGAAAGAGAAAACCTTTAATTCGGTTGTGTTTCTGAAACAAGGGTTTTATAGCCACCAATAAGCTTTTGACAACTCAGCAAAATGCACTAAATAAGATAGAGTTGACAACTCAACAACTTTAGCTGCACTTGAGGCCTAATTGGTCGTGTGCTACGTGGTGCACTGTATGGGGCTCAACCTACTCAGTTTGCTGCCAACCACGGTGGTTTTGGAGACGGCGTTCGATGGAGTTAGGTGAATCCAGTGGTTTAAAAATGCTAATTCAGTGCATTCATGTTTTGAATATTTTGTAAAATTTGATATTTTTTATTGAGTTGTCAAAATGTTATTGGCCCCATCCAAATAGAAGGGGGCTCCCATAAAGAAAACGGTTAGAAAAGTCCAAAAAGGCCTTATAAATGTTAAGAAAAACACAATTCAAATTGCATTTAGCAGGAGGCCCAAAGAGAACAGAAATTAATCTAAAAATAGACATCAAAGATTGCCAATAAATAAAGGAGTTCGTATAAGAAACCCAACAAAATTCAATCTATCGTATCTAAGAATTTAGCAAAACCACAAAATCGGCAATAACCAATAAAGAATGCCCTCTGTTCATCCTATTCATGGAAAACTTTCATGTCCATTTAAGATAACTTAAAAGTTTTTGCTCATCTACTAGCAGCCTATTGTAAACCAATTACACTTTTGAGTTAATTGGGCTTCCATCTGTCGCAAAAACCACAAAAAATTAAGCATAATGTCCTGATCAGCCAGCGGCAGCAGCAGCAGCCCTAGAGCTTGTTTTCAATTGATGATGCTTAGTTCTAGAGTCAGAATTCTCATGGGTTTCACTTTCCCAATGCACATTCCTGCTTACAGAATCAGAGTTAAGAATATTCACAGAATCATTTGGTAGGGCCAAACCAGCTTCAATCTCAGCACCAACCATTCCTTCTTGCTTCCCTACCCGTGTATTTTTCAGCTTATCCTGCAAAATCAAACTAGTGTAAGCTCCAGCTGGAAATGAGTTAAAATACAGCTTTACTAAAGAGAGGCATAACTTTCCCAAATTATCATTCTTAGACTGGCTTTGGGAGCTCCAATTCAACCCAACACAAAAGCACTTGGAAACAAACCAACTTGAACAAATTAATTTCCAAAGAAACATCCATATTGTAATTTGTACAGTTCCAAAATCCATTAAATTTGACTATCCTCAATCTAAATTGGCTTGGTTAAACTCAGCTAAAATGTCATTCCAATTATACCATATTATCTCTGTCAGCAACAGAAAACCCTGACAGGGTACTATAAATTCAGGCCTCTAGTCCATATATGAAGAAATGCTCAGCTTTGGATGGAATATAACTACAATTACCAAGAGTCCAACAAGTTTTCTTTTTTCTTTTTTCCTCTGATTGTTAAATGAAAGGAGAAACCAGTGGGTCTTGAACCCATGAGTACACTCTCCACCCCATATTAAGGGGGAAGGAGATGCCATTTGCACCTCATTTGTATACATACCTTACCTAGCGTCAAGAATTAAATCTTCAACACAGTGAGCTGTATTTGCTGGTTAAATTGAGTACAAGACTACCCTAGACCCCAACCATACCCCCTTCACCCCAGCCATGAGCTGAAGTCTTGCAATTATTGGTGTCATCTGATAGTTTGACAGCAAACCTTATAATTTATTACCTCAGAGAATCCAAGTATCAAACAATAATTAAACAATAAATACCGAGTACCAAAACTTTAGCAAGTCAATGCACAAAATAAAAGATAAAAATAAGTTTATTTTTATTAAAAATGCAAGCACTGGAGAAACAAATGAACAGACTTTATAAAAAAGTACCATTAATGCAGCATTTTCAAGCCTCAATTTGTCTGAATACGCTTTCAGATTAACTAATTCAGTTTTGAGGGCTTTATTCTCCACATCCAAGGATCCATATTTCCTCTTCAGTTCTTCCACTTCAGCCTGCTTCTTCAACCTAGATTTCATAGCGGATTCTCTATTAGCCTGTTTCCTTCTCTCTCGTATCAGCTGCTTTTCATTCTGAGGAAGTAAATATCCAGAATGAACAGTGAGAATGTACCAGAGCCATTCTATGCATTATCTTTAAGCTGTCTTACGTTCCAATCCGGAAAAAACTCAAAGTCAGCAATAGAATAACGTTTCAGCAAAAACAGCCCCGCAGGGTCTTAAATTGACTGCCTCAACTAACTCTTGCTCACAAAATTTAGGAAAATCTTTCATTGTCCTGTGATTCATAATTCAGACTAGAAACTGTGTCTAATCAAAATAACAATTTTTTCTGCTCATCTTATTGAGGCACATATTGATTGACATGTATTTTTGGGCCAGAAGGTAAAGATATTTCCGTACCTGAACCAAACCTCTAAAAGTTGACCCAGCCCCAGCAGAGGAACCAACAGACACAGCACCCGTTTCTATTTTCTCATTTGGGAATTCAATGAACATTCCTACAAGATTAGCAGGGGCAGGAGCACTCTCAGAAACTCTGGTAGTTTTTCCATTTGCTTTCCCTTCAATTGAGGGACTGACTTGAGTATTGACTTTCATGTTGTCATCTGTCACCCAAATAATTAAGCAAACAAATAAGTTAGCATTAAGTGATTCCATACATTTCCGAATTATCTAGGACCAGCAACAGGGCCCAATATTCAAGTTAATCCAAAAAGGATGAAATACAATATCCACCCTTTTTCAATCAAAATCGGTGGAAAGTGGGCAAGAGAAAAAAGTTACACATTGCATTTCAAAAGCTCGCCAAAGAGGCATTTATCCCTTTTAAATAAAACTCACTTCTCTAGTAAAAAATACACATACTTAAACTTTGAACAAAAGATATAGCCTATAACTTAAAACTTTTTTGTACCAGTAGATAGCATTCTCTTAGACCCATTTTTTCTCTGAGTTTGGCATGCCTAACAAATGAAAATCATAATTAGTTGAAGACCTAGTAATCAACAGAAAGAATACAAAGGAGCAAGAGAGAGATTAACAAAGAAGCAGATCAAATAAAATGGAATTCTTACTCAAGATTTTCCAGCATTTTCATCTATCAAAACATTTAATTCAATAAAATGTACTTTAATAATGTAAAACTCGATAATAGTCTCCACTATTACTGCATATGAACATGCAGTTGTCCAAAAACCATAACACCACGTATGTGACAAGATCACATGAAAACACCCATTTTAGGCTACTGCTTAGTATTTGTATGATTGAAATTTATTTGATCAAATATACAACACAATCTATGATTAATTAGCATTATAAGAAAACTTGTCGACTAAACACAACAAGGAGGCGTAATTTCAATAAGTTAAACAAAATTAAACCCCTTTCATTGCATCAATTTGTAAATTTCAATGGTTCAAATATCCCATAACATATTTCCAAGCAATAGATGATGATATTTCCCTTAATATCCACAGTCCATAGAATACATTTAGATACACTACATATTATCCACAGTCCACTACAATTTGATCGAAGAAAGCTAAATTGATTAATTAATAAACTGACGAATTAACAACATTGTTGGATCTCATATAAAAACCAATTGATGTCAAGTGAGGGAAGTCAAAGCCTTTTATGGCATTCAAAATCGCACCCCGCAAGGATGTTCTAAGAGCCATCCCTCCCTCAACATGTACCATTTGTTGGATTGGGCCTTTGACCCTTTCATCTAAAAACTAAATGGGCATTCGAAATCGCACCCGCAACGCACAACAAACATTTTCAATTGAAAATACACATATACACAAAGAAAATTCCCCTCTAATATCATATTGAATAATTTATAAAAGAAAAAAAAAATTAAAGGATTAAATTTGAAATCTAAAGGAAAAAGGATATACATATTGATGAATTTATAAACCAAACGTACCTCGAAGCTTTGAAACCCTTATAGCGCCGAATATTCAAAGAGATCTAAAAGGGACTATTTTGAATAGGCAAGGAAAACCTAACCCTAGCTCTTCGGTTTCTCGCTGTTTTGTAATCGAACTCTCTGGAATTGGAGGGAAAGGAAATGGGTTTTGTTGAGAGAGGGAGGGGAACCGCCACGTCACGTGGCGCGTTGTGATTGACGGTTTAGAAAAGCAGGATGTAGGTGGTGTGACGCTGTGATTGGCCACCGGATGTCGGCGTGGGACCGGTGGGCCGTAGATGTGTCAAAAAGCTTAGCGTGACGTGGCGCCTTTTTGCTTCTGTTTTTTTCTTTAGAATCAATTCCCTGGTTATTCAATAAAACGTATTATCTCAAATCTCAATAATTATTTTGAAATTAAATAATTTATGTTATACTAATATTTATTGTTATATTAGTATTTTACTTCGATATTTATCATATTGTAGTTAAGTGGTTAAAAATAAATATGTTAAAAAATATTTATATGACAGAATCTGAATTATTTAATTTCAAAACAATTGATGAGATTTGAAGAAATTTACTTACTAAAATATACTATCTTTTTTTTTTTGATAAAATACTTATGCTATTTTTTGATCCTTTACAATATAATTTTTTTTTTAATTTCAACCATTTTTTTTAATTAAATAGTTAAGATATTGACATATCAGTATTTAAAGTGATAAATGCTAATGGGACAAATCATAAGGATTTAACTTTAAAAAATCAATATAGTTAGAATACTCTAAAAATTTTAATCCTACCCAACAATTAATACCCAATATACTTGGGGGCCAATGGTAAAAAATAGATAAATAAAAGGCTCAACAAAACAACACGAACACTCCAAAGCCAAGAATAACCAGAAATAGAACCTCTTTCATCATCTAAATTCCTTAGAATATTCCTATGGTTAAACTTCTAAATTTTAATTATTATTTATTTAAATAATACAAATTCTACCACTTTAATATTTATCACCCTCTAAAGCTCTCTCTGTTTTTTTTTTTTTTTTTTTGGGTAAGTTCATTGCGTTAATATGAATTATTTAATTATAAATATGAATAAAAAATTTAAAATCTAAGGGCGAGAGGAGGCAAATGATCTATGTGGCCTGCCTTGTTTTTATGAGGAAATAAACTAAATTTGCTTTGATGCTATTTAGCAAATTTAACAATATTCTGGTTTTCCTCTTCCAGAATAACTTTGTTTGCTTTGATGCTATTCTCTTGGCTTTCCATGGAGCTCGGTGTTCTTTTTTTTTGGGTTGGAGGCAGACCCTTTTTCCTAGGACCTTCCAATTGAACGGCCTTGTCCTGTAGGGTTGGTTCCTTTATTGTTTTATTTTTCAAAAACGGGGAAAATGTGAAAATAATAAATAAAATATTGAAAAAACTTTACTTTAACCTTTGAACTTTCATAGCATTTGCAATTATTTTTTAAAATTTAAAAACTCTCAATTTAGTGTGTTTAACTTTAAAAAATTTTTAATATCACCCATCTGTTAAGATTTTATGTGGGGCATTGAAAATTCTCAAAAACCCTATTTTTTTTTCAAAGAAATAATTATTTAATTAAGGTTATTTTGTAATTTTATAAATTTTACAGAGATATAAAGGTCATTTTACCATTTGATTTAACCTTGAACACTAGAAGAGTGGTGAAATTGTAAAAAATTAAAAGTTTTCGATATATTAAATTGAAAGTTTTTAAACTTTAAAAAAATGAATAATTACAAAAATGATGAAAGTTTATGGAGCCAAGTAAAGTTACCCCTAAAATATATCTTGCTTAATTTCCCACAAAATGATCTTTCTTTATGATTACATATGTACTTACTTTTCAAATTTCATTTTAGAATAGGAAAATTATACAAGAGAATTCTCATATTATAGCTCATTAATTGCAGTTTTGTTGAATTATTTATTTATTTTGCTAATTATACTTTTTAATATTTTTAATCATTTTTTTTTTCAACTCTATCTTTTAATTTTGAACCAGAATCCTGACTCCAACCCTGCGTATACATGATACTAAATTTACTAATGTTTGTGTATTTTCTCGCTTTGTCTTGTTTGAGAATTGAGAATATGCATCATTTTTTTATCTAATTGGAAAGGTCTCTGAAATTTTGCTTGCATATAGAAATCTCAGAGGAAAACTTTTCACAAAAAAAATTGAGAGCAACAGTTCTGAAATAAATACTAACGTATGAGCTCGAGACATAATATATCCACAACAGCAGGAATACAACAGCAAGAAACCTACAGCAATAACCTGGGACATGAACTGGAAAATCAGTCACAACTTTCACCACAACTGTTTTTAGTGGGAAAGCTCCATTTATCAAACTCTAAAATATTAATGATCAAATCCTCTTCAGCAAGATCAGGCCACATAAGGTATATTTAAACCATAGCGATATACACAGTACCTTTTTTTTCTTTTTTCAAACGGTCCAGATTTAATTTCTCTCTCTTTCTCATCAAAAATTTAAAATTAAATTTGGACCGTTTAAAAAACTACAGTACATAGAATTTCTAGACTTTTGACAAAAAATACTGAAACTGTTCAAAATGCAAAAAATAACTAGAAAGAATGAGGTGAAAAATAGAGTTGATTACAATACATCATGCATAGGATCGCACAAGATCTTTCAAAGTCTTTGAGGATGAGAACTACGTTTCCTGTATCCATATGTGTGGCCTCTTGAAAAATACTGATTAGCAGGTTAGAATATGTACTCACAAAGTCTCTCAAATCAAGAAATCCATGCTTCGAGACAGCCGGAATCAACTTTCGGCAGAAAAAAATCGTTATCACTTCATGAAATTCATGTTAAAAACAGATCAGGTGTGATGAGAATGGTCTTCCCTTGCTATATGTACCAATGGTTTAGCTAACTCATTATTGGAGACAACTCAAGTCACACAGCTGCACAAATAGCCCCTGAGACATGCAGGAAAAATTATATAAACAAAGATGTCATTATAAATAACCCTGTCCCTTTTGAGAGTAACAATATTTGGAAGTCAAAACCATAATTTAATAGAAAGTAAAAGCACCCAATCCAGAACGAAGTTGAGCGAAAGCTTATTTAGGAGTTTGCCTTTCCACACTATATTATAATTTCTTTAATCTTCATTATGTGCATGCACATGCATGTTTTAATTTTTAGACTATTTAGGGGTTTGCATTTCCACCTTCAACAAGACACCATGTATCTTATTGTAAATAGAAACTAACTAGACATTGCATCTAAAAAGCTTCCCTTCAGCAAGACACAAAAGAAAAAAATATCTTGTAAGATGCTATTCTGCAACATGCAAGAACATATCAGGTATTCAAGTCTAAATAGAGACTAACTAGATATGGCATCTAAAAAGCTTCCCTTAAGCAAAACTGTTGTATCACACCGGAACATGTGTAGCATCTGAAGGAGATGGGTGGGATTAGTGTTCAATTTCCCCACAAACCAAAATTTTTCCTTCATGCCAAAACTTTGGAGAAAGCCATATTGCCATGTGGCTGTTATAAACTACTAAACAAATTCTTATTAGCAGAAATGTGTATGAAAAATGAAACTTTTCCAATTTTTCAATAAAAAGGTGAAGTCCTTTAACCAAGAACCACCAGATGAGAAACGAATCATAGCATAAAACTAAACCCCTTTCACCATGCGCACTCAGCAAACATACAAATCACCTTGATTACAATGTCACGCCCTTTGTTGCTCAGTTGCTCTCAATTGTTTCCCTTTCTTTAGTGCAAAAACCATACTGTGTTTCCCTATATTTAGTTAAAAAATCGTGGGCCTGTATATGTGTGTGATGGGTCACTCTGTGCATGCATACATAAGTGTAAGTGTGTGTGTGTGTGAGAGAGAGAGAGAGAAACCTGACGACCAGGAGCAGCAAAACTTCCCTTCATTAATGTGTTTCACATCAAGCCCAATAAACCATGATCCAGTGCTAACATCATCATGAGCATACATACGAAGAATAGATCTGGAGAACCAAAGAAAGATGTCAGCTCAATTCTGCCAAGTGTGTCTATATATTAATTAATCTAACTATAAAAGAGAAAGAAAATACCTGTTTATTGATATGAACTGAGCCAGTGCTTTTGAAATGACATATAACTCCCCTGAAGCATGTTGAAAGTATCTGCCCCATACAAGAAACAATTCTGTTGGGTCAATTGAAAAGGCAGGCGCCAAAACATGGGATATTAAGAGCGACAAGCTGCACTGCCTGCGTGAATGCATACATACTAGGTGCCTGTGCATTACTTAGTTTTGTAAAACCAAGCATCCAGCTTCTACAGGTTCCTTTTTTTATACAAATTGATTTGTGGGAATCACGGTACTACTTTGCAACAAAATGCACCAATCAGTTCATTACATCATTAAGAAATTATTCTCAAGGGGAGGACAAATTTTCTCCTTTTTTTCTTTTTAAATCTGTTCTACCTGGCCTTATAGAACAGTAAGGAAAGTTTAGATACCAACCCTTCCCTACCTCCGCTCATCTTAACTCCACACAAAGTTTGACAGGAAATTGCAGCAAGGGGCTTGTTTTGTAATAAAGAAGAAAAGTATTTTGAATATGAAGCCCCAAACAGAGATCATAAAAGACTTAAATATGTCTAGTTAAATGAAGTATACAATTGAGCTAGTCACTTTCTGGAAACAAACTTTATAGGCAAAAGGAAAAAACAGAAGGATGCAATACTCACGATTTTTTATCGCCGAATTTCCACCAGTCTGGTTCATACCATTTGTGGGTCCTACATTATTCAGAAGAAAAGATAAACTCAAAACTATAATAATATAACATTTCTGCCATCAAATAAACATTTTAATTGAACTCACGGCTCAGAAAAAACTTCGCCTGATTTCATACACCCAATATAAAGTCGAGACTCATCCAAATGAGTAGTTAGCATTGCTCCCAGGGCATCTGTATAACAAAGGATAAGCCAAAAGGATCAGCATAGACTACTCCAATAATCTGTTTAGGCATAGAGACTTCAAGTTCTTTTAAATGAAGAAGACAGCTAACTATTGCTTTTTTCTTATTGCTTATTACTTCTTTTTCTAACTCATCTTAATTTTTAGCTACACACTGTTAAAATTTATATCCGTAGTGTTCAAATATTAGCTATTATGTGAAATGATGAAAGATATTAACAGCTTTCTGTTGTGAATCTTTACAGGAAAAAAAGGGAAAATGTCAAGGAGGGAGGAGGAGGACGAAAACTGGGGTTCCTGATAATTTTTCATGTGAATATTCTCCCACAGCTACAAGATTCGCTCTCTTGCAAACCAGAAAAATTCCGAGCAGGTCTGACACAGAGCTAGAGGGAGACACTACTTTGTCATTGCAAGAAAGATTAAGGACATACCAATGTTAACATACACATCGTCATTGACCTTAGCATAAAACTCAGCATCCCAATTCTCTACTGCATGAATAAAAAATGATTTCATCTTTCTTGGACGCTCCTCAGGTGCCTCCACTTGACCATCCTGTAGGGCAGATATGCAAAAGAAATGACATACTAATATTGAATCCTAGTTTTAATTCCTATGAACAAAATGGCTACCTACCAACTTCACTATTAGCAAATGATATATGAACTAACTACATAGCATGTGTTCAAATTTAGATCTGGGATCATGGTAGAAGAATAAGTAATGCACAAATTGGAATACAGTGAGCTCACTTAGAAATTGGTACAAGTCAATAGTCAACTAAAAAAATACTGTTAGATACAAAAAAAAATAATAATAATAAAAAAAGAGCACAAATACACACTTATAAGATAACAGGCCCTAATAACTGGTTAGGATGTTGGCTGGAGATAAATCTAGATTCAACTCTCTAAGAAAAGCTTAAAAATTTTAAAACTACGTTTCAGATCTGTTGAACTTTTAAAATTTTAGATCTCTGCGTGGGAAAATCATATAAACTCTAAACCCAACTAAATATTGTTAAGATAAATTCAGGAAACACTTTAACTTACAAGAATGATGAAATCGTTGGTCTGCCTATTTTCGTTGTCAATTTGTTTGTCCAGACTGTCTCCATGATTTGCACTGCAAGATATATAAACTTGACTAAACTAAGAACCTTAGACAATTCATTCAAAAATTGTTGAATTGTAAAAACAGAGACCTTCTTCCTATTACAAATCGCACAATGATGCCCTTTTCATCTGCCAATTTTTCCAGAGCTGCACCTGCATATATTTTACTTTCCCAGTTAAGTACCATCCAAGTAAAAAATTCTGAAATTAGCAGTAGCAAGATACTCATAGAAGTGATGGACTTTGAAAAAGAGAGTCACAGAAACAGAATATATCTATATATCCATTATAAAAATCCTCATATTTCCAAGTGAACCAGAAGAAGTTATTCATCTAAAAAGAACCAGCTGAAATTTATTTTTGGCTGGTCACTTATGTATCATGTGACTAAGGTAATTCATATCAAGCTTGAAACAGGAAAAACATCACAATAGTCAAATCCAAGTTAAACCAATCACAGTAAAATATCTTGTAACAGAGCCCCAACAACCTCGTTAGCCAAAATAAAAAACAGCAGATCACAACAAGACCAAAAGGCACCATCTCATTGGTGGAAAACTGGAGTATTCTCAATCTTCGGTAACAGAGCCCCAACAACCTTGTCAGCCAAAGTAAAAAATGGTGGATTGCAACAAGCCTAAAAGGCACCATCTTGTCAGCCAATATAATTTTTTACATTTTGTGGTTAGACATGCCAAAATAGCTAGGTGTATAACTGAGTATAGTCCCTTCATGCAAAAGCTTAATTTTGTGCATAGATTTTTAAGAAAATTGTTGTTCATGCTCATTGGTGGAAAACTGGAGTATTCTCAATCTTCAGGGACTAATTATAATTCATCTTGTACCTTCTGCTCCACCAGTCATGAAGATTTAATTCAAACATAAGAAATTAATGTTATTTCATCACCTACTTTTCCACCAACTTCATCCATCCCCCAAGTTGGTTTGTCTCATCATATTCGAACCCATCTAGTTCAGTAGTCTATTATTCCAGCCATGATTGCCATTGGCTTCTGTTTCACATAACCGAAATGTCTAAATAATTCTTCCACTAACAAGTTGTTGGAGGAGGTATTTTATGCCTTCAGATTGTCTTTCCTACTCAGTATTAATTCATTTAGAATCAACTATTGGCCCATCCAACCACATGTTTTATCTACTTACATTATTCAGAAGATCACAGATCACATTTTAGGTCTTCGAAACCTTTCCCTTCAAATGGTGTTTGGCAGTTCGCAGTTCAACCACCCCCCTCTTTTTGCTTTCTTTTAGGTTAGATGGTGTTCAGCAGTCTAGAATCACCAAATGACCTCTCAACTTTAGGCATGACTAATATTTTATTCAACTACTTCTTAATTGAAGACACAGCTAAGATAACATAACTAATAACCCTAAGGTATCTTAGCCATACTTAACTAGTAGTATAATATCACATTTGACTTTAGAACTAAAACACTGCCACGAGCTTATCCCAAACCCCAACTTTCAATGTAACTTTCGACAGTCATTACTGCCCTTATCCCCTATAGAGTTCTTTGGTTTAGCTCTCAACTCAAAATGGCATGCCTAAGAATTTTGAATTAGTGAAATGTTTTGAATTTATGGCATTGAATATGTTATTATTTACATCGCTCATACTAAAGGAGGGAAAGAAGAAACTAAAGAACAGTTACCAGCTGGCATCCATGCCTTGCGAATAGCATCTCTATTTTTCTGCTGGCCAAACGTTGTAATAATTCCTATGACAGCTAAAAGCTTTTTCTTAGATCGAGTCCCATCAATTTTTGACAACTGCTTTCGAACAAAACCCTCCTGTCTAGCTGCAGCCAGGTCCATCTCAAGGCCTGACAACTTCTTCCGTTGTTCCCTAGAAAATAAAAAGAATGGTAACATAAGCTTGAGATCATAGTTTGTCGAATTTGCTGGATAGCTAGAATCAAATTACCTGCAGGCTATAAGTTTTAGCGTATCATCAACAGATATGGCAGATTGACCCTGAAAATGCATGAAAAATTGCCTCCTTAATATTTATCATGGATACAACAACTAAACAAAACCTTACAAATAGAGGAAACACGGTGCAGCATTATGAGAAACAACATTTTGGGCCAAGAATAGTGACTTGGCAAACCAAAACAACCCGTTATACTCCTACCTGCAGTCCATCAACTAGATATTGCATCATCAAAAACCGCACCAGGCAATGCTGGCTGTGCATAAGGCCGGGATCCGATCATTCAGTACTGTCAATTTTTCGAGTATTGCGTCCTATTAGAACAGAATTACTCCATTCTGTTTTACAAACCTTTTTTTTTTTTTTCTCAAAAGCTAGCAGTGTAAGAAGGAAATAAGACTACTTATTTTTAAAAAAAATTAAACCCGTTTGAATGATTTGAAGAATAGATTATCAGAACACAATGGTGTATTAAATAATGCCCATAAACTCACCACAAATCGATTGAGAAAGGATTCCTGCCGAATAAATTTTACTTTCTTAACCAGAATTTATCTATAATACATAACAATTAACAAAACTAAATTTGACACAAAGAATGAAAATAAAATCAATTACCTGCCCAGTTCGTTTATCAAGCTCTTGAATCAAATAAGCTCTGTTCTGCGCATCCTGCCATAGCCTATTCAAAAACACGTTCTCATCAAATACTCATTGAACAGAAAAATTACCACAATAAAAATGCGAATAAGCAAAATTTACACCAAAAAGAAAAAAGAAAAAAAGAACCAAACCGGCCAGCGACGTAAACCGTGGCCATGGTGGCAAACATAGCGAGCAAGAGAACCGAAACCCGAGACGCGAAACGAGAACCGGACGGCCGGTGCGGCGGTGCTCGGGTTTGCATTTCCTCGCCAGGTATTTTCGTCAACACAGAGAGAGAGAGAGAGAGAAAGAAAGAAAGAGGAGACAAAGACTCAGTGAATTCTCATCGACTTTGATTGTGATTGGATTGTTTTTGAACGTTCGATCTGGAGGGATTGGGAGCTCGATGAGATGTCTGTTGAGTTTGAATCTGAAAGCAAATTATTGACTTGCGATTTTTGAAGAAAAATGCTGTGGATTTATTTTTTACTTTTTTGTTTTAGTTCCCACCTCTTCCTTTTGGCCGTGATACATTGCTGGTAATTGGTTAACGAAGGACACGGTCGAAAAGAAAGCAAAAAAAAAAACGAAGGAGACGTTGAAGGGTGTTATCGTAAGTCTCTTTAGTGTCGATCCAAAAATGAAAATTCTTTTAAAATTATTATTTATTCAAAATTTAATATTGATAAATCATAAGTTCAATAATAATTTTAAAAGTTATATTATTTTTAGAAATAAAAAAACATAAGAAATACTTTTAGAGATTTCAGAGGAGTTCGGAGGCCAAAAAAAAAAAACCCTGCAAATTGCGATTAAGGTTTTGTTTCTTTGGTAAAATGGTTTTTGAAAAATATTTTTTTCGGTTTTTTTTAATGTTTGGTATGATAAAAAATGATAGTTAATAGAAAATATTTTCAATTTGACCTAAAGATTTTTTTTTATTTTTGTAAAATATTTTTTATTTTTTAAAATTACAAATTATTTTTCGAATTTGAGTTTTTCATTCTTAAATCGCCGGAGTTCGCGGGATTATCGCCCGAACACCACCAAACATCTGTCGAACCACCACCGAAACTCTACTGAAACTCAAATTTTTAGGTTAATCTTTTTTAAAAAAATATTTTATATTTAATATTTTTATGTTGTAAATAAAAATTAATTTTTATAAGTTAATATGTTTGAATGAAAATATTAAAAAAAAAAAAAAAACTATAATTTTCCGTACACGCCAAACGCCGAAAAACATTTTTAGCGAAAAATATTTTAGGTTGGAACAAACGGAACCTAAAAGTACGTATTGGATTACGATTTTAAAAAGTGTGATTTGATAAAATTAAAATAATAATAATAAATAAATAAATAAATTTAAAATACAATTTATGAAAAATGTAATTTTTTGAAATTATTGTTTTTATCCGTTAAATCTTTGGATAATAATATAAAAGTGCGGTTTGATGAGCAGATTACCAACAAGGATATAATAATACTATTATATTTAAATATATAAGTTATTGATGAGAAATGTTTGAATCTTGTCCAGGGAAAGTATGGTCCAGGGAGAACATTAACGAAAAGTCAATTCACCAAATTGACTTTTTACATAGTTTACAAACAATTAAAAATAGCACCTTGATAAATCACAAAAAAAAAAAAAGGACCTTAAAGTAAAAAATTACCCTAAATCATAAATAATAAAAGTATTGTTTAAACCCACGAATGGACAGAGTTATGATGTCACGAACCACTCTCATATCCTTATCATGAATAACTACATAAAATTGAGTCTCATACCTCGTTGCGAACATAAACTTAAATTTTCTTTATTGGAACAAAAATATTATTTCTATAATACTCCACACCAAATTGGATTAAGGACACCCTATTAAGTGTCTTAAGTGTTAATATTAGAAAATGATAATTTTAAATACTTAGTAGGAATTTCACCCGAAAAACGTCTGAACAATACCTAATGGAAAATAGGAAAATTGTTTGATCATTGTCCAAATGATCCACGTCAATGGTGAAAAGGTTCGAGGGCCGTCTGAATGGTGACAGTCTACAGACGAATCATATGAAGCCAAGTCAATTCAGATGCGATGAGGGTTTATAAAAAGCCCTAAGATATTGCTAGACGCAATTCTTTTCTCAGAGTCCCAAACACCAGAGAGAGGAAAGGAAGAGAGAGGTGGAAATGAGGTGTTTTTCTTTGAGTTTTTAAGCTTCCATCTTCAAGAGAGGTAATCCATTTCCTTAACCCTTGATGTATTTTATCATGCGCTAGGATATGTTTTAGTTATGTTACATGCTATTTTCATAGGGGTGTATGTGTATGTTATAAGTTTTGAATAAAGTAAATTTTTTTTCTTAAGAAAGGCTTTAGCTTTTGTAACGCCCCGATAAATTAATTAATTGGTAATTAACTTCACGGTATGCCTCCCCATTGTACTTCACAATAAATATGACCAAGGGGACTTCAAATCCTCAAAAGAGAATATTAAACAGTGAAAATATAAGATTTTTTATTATTCTATCAACATTAATAATTACAACCAGAGAATATACTAAGAATCATCACATAAACTGCAATTATACACTATACACATCATCATTATCAAAAATCCAAACTAAACCTTAATACAAAAACATGTATTAAAACACTAAGTCTGCAACGTCACTCAAAAGTACTAATTACCATGAGCAGCCTTTAAAATCCTATAATAAGTTCTCAAGCATAAATCGAATTCATATCACTACGCCAAACAACCACAACTGTCTCGAGATCCTTCTTGAATCCGACATCTAAAGTAATCAAACTATAGAACAACACATGTTTTACATGTGAAAAATATACAAGCTTAAGCCCACGACTTAGTACATAATAATACACATGGTATACATGTTATCATTTAGTGAACTTAATTATTTAACAAAAGTTTGTAAATCATAACCAGTAATATGAGTGTACAAGCGGGGCGGTTATTAACCGCTTATAACCGGAAATAACCGGATTACCGGATAACCGGACAAATCGAAAAATCGGAAAACCGGGAATAACCGCAACCAGATAACCGGATAACCGGGAATAAACCGAACCGATAACGCCGGTTAGGCCGGTTGCGGTTGCGGTTATTAATTTTAAAAAACAGGTTATTAACCGGGTAACCGGTTTATATATATATTATATATATATATATATATATATTATATATATATATATATATATATATATATAAATTAATTTTAGACAAATTAATATATATATTTTTTTTTTTTTTTCATTTTTTCTATTTTTTTTTCCTCTAGCTCCCTGCTTGCAGGGAGCATGAAGCTCCCTGCTGCAGGGGCAAGCAGGGAGCTTAGGGAGAAAAAAAAGGAAAAAAAAAAAAAAAGAGAAAAGAAATATATATATGAATTGTCTAGTTGTTCCATATTAAATATGAACAAAATTTTTTTATTTTTCTATTTCAAAATAAATTTTTAATGAGAAGTGATTAAAAATATATTTTTTTTGTAATCCATAACATTAAAACCGGTTACCGGTTAATAACCGGTTTATAACCGTATTGAAACCGATTATTAGCAACCGTAACCGGGGTCCGGTTCCGGTTGCGGTTTTTAAAAACAAATAACCGGGTACCCCGGTTGCGGTTGCGGTTATTGCCCAATAACCGCAACCGATTGAACACCCCTAACCAGTAATATAAGTGAAGTTTGTTGAATAAAAAAATGACATAGTAATGCATTATAGATATAGTACATGATATATAAAGTAAGCATGTTATAGGTTAAACATTTATATGGTCTACTCATGATATCAACCCCTTCTCGGCAGGGTTGGTAGTGTCCTAAGAGATTATAGTACAACACTGATACCTCGATGTTGCCGCGTACTGTCATCAATAATAGCCCAACCAAATTTAAACTTTGGGTGATCTACATCACTAATGATACCGTAGTTGTGATCTGTAACACCTCAACAAAATCATTTAATTGGTAAATGACTTCATAATTCGTCTTTCAACCTTAACCCACAAATGATAAGACTTAGGGATTTCACACTCTCCAAAGAAAGTTTGCAGCGAAAGACATTTTACTTACATACAGAGATAGATATTAGTTTAAACCTACAATCATCAAATATCAGAGTAAAACTAAAAGTATCATAACATAGATAATAAGTCTTCAAATGTACGATCAAAGATTAGTCATCAAAAGATTATAAATATTACAACCCAATTATAGAAGTTATGATTAATATAAAATTTAAGGCCTAGTCTCAAAGGATAAAGCATGAAGACAATTTCAAACATGTCACGACTAATATCTCCATCCTTATCCCATAAGTCCTTCAATTAGACATGATCTAGCTCTTAAAAAATGATCCTAATGATGTACATCAAACACACCTGGCACCTCTCCAAATCTATTATCAACTACACTAGCTATAAAACAACAAATGTTTTACAGACGGAAAAGTTATAAGCGTAAGCTATGATTTAATGAATACAAATATACATGAAGTACAAGTTATCATTTATGATAAACTCAGATATTTATAAATCACATGCAGTAATGTAAAGTGACAGTTCATCATTTGGTAATAACATCATGAATGCAGTATAGATATAATATATGTTGTAATAAGATAATTAAGTCATAGTTTAGCTCAATATGGTCTACTCGGGCAGTTAACCCCTTCTCACGTGGGTTTGCGTGTTTTTTAGAGAACATCTGATACAATACCAATGTTCCGGAGATTGCACAAACATACCGTCTTATACTAACAGCTTGATCGAGTATGACATCAGGTGTCTCACACTATTAGCAAAGCCGTAACCGTGACCCTATCCGAAAACGGTGCACTAGTCACAAAAATAACCATTGGATCTAAGGCCAAACATAAAAGTAAATCTCTTTGACTATAGGGTCAACCTATATAATAGTAGCCCATAGCCTTTTTTTCACACATGATAGTGTACCATGTCATACGATGCAATTTAATATTTCACAGTCTTTTACATCATTTTATTTATCTTATTATTCAGCAATCATTTTCACAAAAATAGAGTTTATAGTAATCAAAATATATTTTATGCGATTTGTAAACATGTATGTTTGATACATTAAATAATCATGATATGTGGAAAACAAATAATAACAAGTATCCATGTGAGTTTTTACTCACTTGTATTGTATGGTTCCACCGAGAGGTCCTCCGAGTATACACTAACTTTCAAATCTATGAAAAGATCTTCTATTAGTTCTAACCTTGTACTAAAACAAGTCCTAAGTCTTAATATACTCAAAATAGACCATTTTCCCAACATTCAAACGTTTGGACAAGGAGGTTCGAACGTTCGGTCATGCCCTCGAACGTTCTTCTTGTGAAGCTCAAACGTTCAGTGCTGGACATAAACTCAACCCAAACTGAAACCTCTCCTAAACATGTTCCAACACATCTTAAGGTCCTTCCATGGTTTCTAACATGGTCTAGCACCTCAATAACATGCTTATGCAAAATATGAAATGTCCAACATCGTTAAACTATTAATCTAATGTTAACCTAATTTTTAAAGCAAACCAACCTAAGATTATCTTCTAAGGCATAAAACTAATTAAACAGTATAAAAGCAACCTAAAAATATTAATGAAATGAGTTAAGTTAAGATAGTTACCTACTTAAAACATCTCCAATATACCTTTTAAAAGTCTCATATTAGCTATATTTAGCTAGTATGAACCTTTTTAGAGCTCCAACAGACACTTCAAAATAAAAATTTTACTAAAATTTGTTACTGTAAACTTTTACATATGAAAGTGTTAGATTATATTGTGGGATTTGATTTCAGAAATTTGATTGTAATATCCTATAATCAATCTGATTGATTTGAGCTGATAGGAAGAGGTAAATTTAGCATGGTATCAAAGTCAATAGTCCTGAGTTTGAACTTTGATTCTGTCATTTACCTCTCATTTTAATTAAATATTTCACGTGTTGGGCCTCACCTATTAAAATGAATGTTTGAGCCCACACATGAGGGAGAGTTAAAATATTGATTAAATGATTAAATTTATCTTTTTCTATGAGTTTCAGTTTATGGGACAAGTAGTAATTTAACAAAAAGTTTATTGTAACACCTTATAAGCATTTTTTTTTTTTTTTTTAGGAAAAATGCAAAATTAGTTCTTGTGGTTGGCCTAAATTACAAATCACTCAATGTGGTATCAAAGTGAACTTAGAGATCCTTGTGGTATACCAAAAAAATAATTTAATCCCTATAGTCAAATTTCGTTAAAATATTTGACTGATTCCATTAAGTGCCACGTCAGCACTAATAAAATCACGACACGTATCATTCTTAATAAAAAAATATAAAAAAATAAAAAATATAAAGTTATAAACAAAAAAAATTTTTTTTAAAAAAAAAATAGAAAAGGGGTGATGGTGGTTGCCGGCAACCACCACCCCTTTGTGGGGCAACCCCACCACACTTCTCCACATTCTCGCATCCCCGATCTTAAATCCTCGAAATGTTTGCGTTTCTTCGACTTTCTCCTTCAGAACCAATCTCTCATAACCTTCAAGCCTGACCTGGAAACTCACTTGACCCTAATTTGCAGGCTTCTGAGGGAAAGAAGGTTCTCGGATGTTGAGAAAACCATAAAATTTGTCTTGGTTAGCGAAAATTCTAGGTACCCATTCTCTGTTATTTCTCCTACCGTTGGGAATTGCTGCAATGATCCAAAAGTTATGGCAAATATTTTTTAATTCTATGCTTAAGGTTTATTCTAATTGTAAATTGTTCAACGTAGTTTCGAAAGTTTTCGATTATATGAAAAGCAATGGAATTGGAATGGATGAGAAGACTTGTACCGTACATACTTCCGAGGTGGCCTGTGAGCCACCTTAGAGGTGGTTCCGCAGACACCCTCACCCCTTTTCTTTTTTCTTTTTTTTTTAAAAAAATTATTTTTTAGTTTTATAGATTTATATTTTTAATTTTTTTATATTTTTTATTAAGAATGACACGTGTTGTGATTTTATTGGTGCTGACATGACACTTAACGGAATCAGACAAATATTTTAATGGAACTTAACTCAATGGACTAAATTATTTTTTTGGTATACCACAGGGACCTCTGAGTTTACTTTGATACCACATGAAGTAATTTGTAATTTAGGCCAACCATATTAACTAATTTTGCATTTTTTCCTTATTTTTTTCTCCTCTCTCCTTTGTATTTCTGCCCCTTCTCTCTCCTCCATTCTTTCTCACCAGTCTCTTTCTCTCCTCGATTTCCTCTATTCTTTTTCCTCCTATCTCTCGTCTTTCTACTCCTTCTCTTTCCATTCTCTCTCCTCTATTCTTTCTCATCCTTCTCTCTCCATATCTCTCCTCCTATATACAGTTATCATGACCGAAAGATGGTTATGAAAAATTTGTCTTCAATATTTTAATCTAAATGGGTATTCAATACCTCCATTGTCGTTACTAGAAGATGATGTGTTTGTTTTCTAACAACCCATTCTATTTCTTTTTCCTATGAACAAAACCGTTAGTTGATGGCTTTTCAAAAATTGGAGGACAAATCAATAGATGTTTGTTGAGCATACTGAATTTGTTGTTAATCCAACCATTGAGATTTCGACTGGAAAATAAATCAGGGGTGGGGTGTTCCTTGTGAGGGAGAGAGAAGTGGGAAAGATTTTTTAAAAAAAAAAGATTGAAAAACAATATTTATAGAAAGTAGAAAGTAAAATAGCTAGCATGCTGGAGTTTGTAGTAAAAAACTAGTAGCTAAAGTAGAAAAAGTTGTATTTTAAGAAAGCTAAAATAGCCATCACTACTGTAGATGCTCTTATGCACAATAAGAGACTAAGGGCTCATTCTCCTTCTTCAAACTACTCTCACACATACTCAAGAGTTGACACTGAACAATGAGCATAAATGGTTTAAAAGGGGTGAGTTGAGAGGGTATCTATAGGGTGAATGTGCGTGGGAAAAATCTGAGGGTTATTTTTCAATTCTGGTAGGGTTCGATGTTCGGTGGTACTGTGTCGAACGTTCGTGCATGATTAACCAAGTAATTTGATGGATTATCTGCAAAAGAGGTATCAATTCATGGGGCTAAATATATTTTCTATTGTTGTATACTTTTTTTTAAGTTGTGAATATATGTTTTTTTTTTTTAAAAAAAATAATTTTAGAAATGTTTGAGAAATGCTACATGCACTCTTAAGTGCACACTCTCTGACGTGGTAGTGACAATTATCATTATATTTTGGATGGATGAAGTGGCTGATACAAAGGGGGGCAGGGCAGGAGCGTCCACCCCTCCTAAATGTTTGAAAAAAAAAATGTAAGTCTTTTTTAAGCTCAAATTATCTATTTCCCAACATTAAAATTTGTCCCTACAATATTAAATCAATACAACCTAGGCCCTGCAAGATGAAATTTTTTTCGCGCCAAGAAAAATTTTCACAAAAAAAAAAAAGATAGACTATGTTTGATCTTCTTCAACACGCTATCACACTGCAAAATTTTCACCCAACCAAGTAGCCAACATGATTTACATCAAAAAAAAAAAAGGACTATGTGATGTCTGATCTTCTCCAACACGCTATCACACTACACAAGGAAAAATATCTCTCCAACAAGCTACAACAGAGTCAGACTAAATTGCAACACAATAACTCTCAAATCTTTCTCTATCTCAGTGATCTTATCTAGGAAAAAAGAAACAAAAGAGTGTTTGTGGTTGTGAAAATACCTCACATGCTAAATTGTTGATCTGCATGTGCTGTCACTATGCATCCACCGTCCATGCCCCACCACCGTCCACTTCCATAAGTGCACTGTGAGCTCTTTATAGACTCTAGTTTGATTTCTGATTTGTTGTATGTCACTTTAGAAATCAAATGGTTCAGCTCTTTTGAAATTTGGGGCTTTTTTTGTTGTTTGCCGATTGTGTGAAGGCTTGAAACTGAGGGCAAAGGCAATAGCCTAATTCGTGAGAGGCAGAGAATTGAGAAATACAGAAGGCTAAACCGTGAGGGCCTAATTTTGTGACTCGTGATTCCGTGAATGACTAGAAGCTGAAGTTTAGAAATTAGAACTGAAGGTAATAAAAGTTGAGATATTGTCTGATTCTCTGAAGATAAAGACATAAACTCATAGACTCATAAAGGAACTAGACTACTGCTGAACAAAAAAAGAGGCCATATATTTAGTCAACTAGTCAACTAAAGAGAAACAAAGAGAATTATGTATAAAGTTAGAAACTAATCTTTATAAATTATAAATAGATTTAGCAAACTAGTCACTACTCATTCGTAGATGACTGAATTCTCTATAAGAATGTAAGACACTAGGACTTTTCATAAAAAACCTATAAAAATAAAATTTCATGAACGCAAAATTAAAATTTTCATGAACTTTTCTATAGGTTATTTTATTTGGCATAGGTTATGACCAGATTAAGATTGTAGTATTTAAATTAATTAGTTTGTAAAAAAGTTAAGAAGTATGTATCGAATTTATTAGTGCAGTAGTATTGATTGTGAATTTTCCATGAGGGGTGAATTTTTTGTGGTAGAGAGTCCGTGAGGTGTAAATGATATTTTGATTGTTGAATAGAAAAAAATGGTAAACAATTATTTTAGAATTTGATTATTTGTTTGACATCCATTGATTAGAAATAAATTCATTGACTCTTCTTTTTTATTATATATATATATATATGGGCAAAGTACCTTTTACCCCCCTGAAGTATCTACTCATTGACACTTTAGCCTCTAATGTTTAAAAAGTAACATTCGACCCCCTTGAAGTATCTCACGTTGACAAACAATACCCTCCGTCCATTTTTTCTGTTATTCTGGACGGAAGTCAAGTCACGTGAAAGGCACGTGACTTTTTTTTGCCTAAATGTTCGAAAATGCCTTCAGATTGAAAAATCAATTTTTTTTTTTTTTTTAAAAAAAGAAATTCAGGGTGATTGCCAATTGAGGTGGAGGGGGTGGCCTGCGAGCCACCCCTAGAGGCTGCCGGGGTGGCTCGCCGCCACCCCTAGCCCATGGGGGTGGCTACGCGCCACCCTCGGCCACCTCTAGGGTGGCTCGCGGGCCCACCTAGAGTTGGGGTGACGTTCAAGCCACCGCAAGTGGTGGCCGCATAAAACGCGGCCACCTCTGTGGCAGCTCGGGTGGCGCGCGCCACCAGGGCTGCCACAGAGATGGCTGCGTAAAACGCAGCCACCCCAAGCCTAGGGTGGCGCGCGGCCACCACTGGGGGTGGCTCAAATGCCACCCCAGCCCTGGGGTGGCCCACGAGCCACCCCAGAGGTGGTTGGGGATGGCGGCGAGCCACCCCTAGCCACCTTTGGGGGTGGCTCACAGGCTACCCCCTCCCCCCAAGCGGTGGCTGCCACCCATTCTTCTTTTTTTTAAAAAAATATATAATAATAATGATATTTTGAATTTTATATTTTATATATTAATATATTATATTTTTTTTCAAAAACATTGCCACGTGTCAGCATCTCATTGGTGCTGATGTGGCGCTTAACATGAATATGTTAAAATTTTTAATAGAGTTTGACTTCAAGAACTAAATTGTTTTTTTGGCATATCACAGGTACTTCTGAGTTCATTTTCATACCACAATGAGTAATTTGTAATTTAGGCTAATCATAAGGACTGATTTTACATTTTTCTTTCTTTTTTTATACCACAGGAAGTGATTTGTAATTTATGCTAATCACAGGGACTGATTTTGCATTTTTTTTTTTTTTTATATCACAGAGAGTTATTTGTAATTTAGGCTAATCACATGGACTGATTTTGCATTTTTTTTATAACCAAAGGGAATGATTTGTAATTTAGGCTAATCACAGGGACTGATTTTGCATATTTTTTTTTATATGGAGTGATTTGTATTTTATATTTTTTGATTTTTTGATATTTTTTACTTTTGTTTTTTGTGACACTTTACCCATCAGAGGGCATTTTTGAACATTTTGGTATAAAAAAATCACGTGTCAGGCACGTGACCTAACTTCCGTTTAAAATAATAGAAAAAATAGACGGAGGGTATTGTTTGCCAACGTGGGATACTTCAATGGGGTCGAATGTCAATTTTTAAACATTGGGGGCTAAAGTGTCAATGGGTGAATAATTCAGGGGGGTAAAAAGTACTTTGCCCTATATATATATATTATTTTGATAAGAACAACATTATCATTTTTTTATAAGGTTTTCTTTAGACTTTGAGATTTGGCCAAGTGTCAAAAAGTTTCAGTAGAATTTTTGCCTATCAAGTATGTTATTTGTTATTATTTGTTCTTTTTATTAATACATTTTTTGGTTGATTTGTTAGATTAATAACTATTGATATATGCTAATATTAGAATATCGTTAGAATAAGTGCCATTAGGCATGAGTTGTTTGTTTAATGTGAAAAGTTTTAAAACTAATTGATAAATAAATTTTCAGGTTTCCGAAAAATCATAGATTACATCATGGGCAAATAAAAAACAATTTATGCATTTTTTAAGAAAAAATATGTTTATTCAAATTCTAAAATGTCTTCCTTAACATCTAATCTTCAAAATTCAACTCCTGAGCAAGTTGCTTCTAAGATGCTAAGAATTGAATATCAAGAAGTTGAGTTAGTCGACATTTATACTCTATAATATGATCCAGGGTTACGTCATCCAATATAAAATATCATGTTAATTAATAGGATGCAATTATACGTTCTTATCTTAAAGATGATCCATATAGATTCACTCTGGTAGTGTTGGATATCCATTTTCGGGAAATGAAAAAAATCATCGGAGATTTCAATTATCTTGGTATAAGATGTTTCATTGGTTAGAATACGCTCTTGAAAAATATGCTGCTTATTGTTTACCCTGCTATTTTTTCAGTAAAAAAACCTATAAAAATAAAATTTCATTAACGCAAAATTAAAATTTCATGAACTTTTCTATAGGCTATTTTATTTGGCATAGGTTATGACCAGATTAAGATTATAGTATTTAAATTAATTAGTGTGTGAAAAAGTCAAGAAGTAGGTATCAAATTTATTAGTGCAGTAGTATTGGTTGTGAATTTTTCCATAAGGTGTGGATTTTTTGTGGTAAAGAGTCCGTGAGGTGTCAATGATATTTTGATTGTTGAATAGAAAAAATAATAAACAATTATTTTAGAATTTT
>FXXK01000159.1:327408-369492 GCA_900184695.1 Betula pendula
GTAAATTGTTCAACGTGTTTCGAAAGTTTTCGATTATATGAAAAGCAATGGAATTGGAATGGATGAGAAGACTTGTACCGTACATACTTCCGAGGTGGCCTGTGAGCCACCTTAGAGGTGGTTGCCGGCAGACACCCTCACCCCTTTCTTTTTTCTTTTTTTTTTAAAATTATTTTTAGTTTTATAGATTTATATTTTAATTTTTTATATTTTTATTAGAATGACACGTGTTGTGATTTTATTGGTGCTGACATGACACTTAACGGATCAGACAAATATTTTAATGGAACTTAACTCAATGGACTAAATTATTTTTTGGTATACCACAGGGGACCTCTGAGTTTACTTTGATACCACATGAAGTAATTTGTAATTTAGGCCAACCATATTAACTAATTTTTGCATTTTTCCTTTATTTTTTTCTCTCTCTCCTTGTATTTCTGCCCCTTCTCTCTCCTCCATTCTTTCTCACCAGTCTCTTTCTCTCCTCGATTTCTCTATTCTTTTTCCTCCTATCTCTCGTCTTTCTACTCCTTCTCTTTCCTTCTCTTCCTCTATTCTTTCTCATCCTTCTCTCTCCATACTCTCCTCCTATATACAGTTATCATGACGAAAAGATGGTTATGAAAAATTTGTCTTCAATATTTTAATCTAAATGGGTATTCAATACCTCCATTGTCGTTACTAGAAGATGATGTGTTTTTTCTAACAACCCTTCTATTTTTTTTCCTATGAACAAAACCGTTAGTTGATGGCTTTTCAAAAATTGGAGGACAAATCAATAGATGTTTGTTGGCATACTGAATTTGTTGTTAATCCAACCATTGAGATTTCGACTGGAAAATAAATCAGGGGTGGGTGTGTTCCTTGTGAGGGAGAGAGAAGTGGGAAAGATTTTTAAAAAAAAAAGATTGAAAAACAATATTTATAGAAAGTAGAAAGTAAAATAGCTAGCATGCTGGAGTTTGTAGTAAAAAACATAGTAGCTAAAGTAGAAAAAGTTGTATTTTAAGAAAGCTAAAATAGCATCACTACTGTAGATGCTCTTATGCACAATAGAGACTAAGGGTCATTCTCCTTCTTCAAACTACTCTCACACATACTCAAGAGTTGACACTGAACAATGAGCATAAATGGTTTAAAAGGGGTGAGTTGAGAGGGTATCTATAGGGTGAATGTGCGTGGGAAAATCTGAGGTTATTTTTCAATTCTGGTAGGGTTCGATGTTCGGTGGTACTGTGTCGAACGTTCGTGCATGATTAACCAAGTAATTTGATGGATTATCTGCAAAGAGGTATCAATTCATGGGGCTAAATATATTCATTGTTGTATACTTTTTTTAAGTGTGAATATATGTTTTTTTTTTTAAAAAATATTTTTAGAAATGTTTGAGAAAAGCTACATGCACTCTTAAGTGACACCTCTCTGACGTGGTAGTGACAATTATCATTTATATTTTGGATGGATAAGTGGCTGATACAAAGGGGGCAGGGCAGGAGCGCCACCCCCCTAAATGTTTGAAAAAAAAAATGTAAGTCTTTTTAAGCTCAAATATCTATTTCCCAACATTAAAATTTTCCCTACAATATTAAATCAATACAACCTAGGCCTGCAAGATGAAATTTTTTTCGCGCCAAGAAAAATTTTCACAAAAAAAAAAAAAGATGACTATGTTTGATCTTCTTCAACACGCTATCACACTGCAAAATTTTCACCCACCAGTAGCCAACATGATTTACATCAAAAAAAAAAAAAGGACTATGTGATGTCTGATCTTCTCCAACACGCTATCACACTACACAAGGAAAATATCTCTCCAACAAGCTACAACAGAGTCAGACTAAATTGCAACACAATAACTCTCAAATCTTTCTCATTTTCTCAGTGATCTTATCTAGGAAAAAAGAAACAAAAGAGTTTTGTGGTTGTTGAAATACCTCACATGCTAAATTGTTGATCTGCATGTGCTGTCACTATGCATCCACCGTCCATGCCCACCACCGTCCACTTCATAAGTGCACTGTGAGCTCTTTATAGACTCTAGTTTGATTTCTGATTTGTTGTATGTCACTTTAGAAATCAAATGGTTCAGCTCTCTTTGAATTTGGGGCTTTTTTTGTTGTTTGCGATTGTGTGAAGGCTTGAAACTGAGGGCAAAGGCAATAGCCTAATTCGTGAGAGGCAGAGAATTGAGAAATACAGAAGGCTAAACCGTGGGAGGCCTAATTTTGTGACTCGTGATTCCGTGAATGACTAGAAGCTGAAGTTTAGAAATTAGAACTGAAGGTAATAAAATTGAGATATTGTCTGATTCTCTGAAGATAAAGACATTAAACTCATAGACTCATAAAGGAACTAGACTACTGCTGAACAAAAAAAGAGGCCATATATTTAGTCAACTAGTCAACTAAAGAGAAAACAAAGAGAATTATGTATAAAGTTAGAAACTAATCTTTATAAATTATAAATAGATTTAGCAAACTAGTCACTACATTCGTAGATGACTGAATTCTCTATAAGAATGTAAGACACTAGGACTTTTCATAAAAAACCTATAAAAATAAAATTCATGAACGCAAAATTAAATTTTCATGAACTTTCTATAGGTTATTTTATTGGCATAGGTTATGACCAGATTAAGATTGTAGTATTTAAAATTAATAGTTTGTAAAAAAGTTAAGAAGTATGTATCGAATTTATTAGTGCAGTAGTATTGATTGTGAATTTTCCATGAGGGTGAATTTTTTGTGGTAAGAGAGTCCGTGAGGTGTAAATGATATTTGATTGTTGAATAGAAAAAAAATGGTAAAACAATTATTTTAGAATTTGATTATTGTGTTGACATCCATTGATTAGAAATAAATTCATTGACTCTTCTTTTTATTATATATATATATTATGGGCAAAGTACCTTTTACCCCCCTGAAGTATCTACTCATTGACACTTTAGCCTCTAATGTTTAAAAAGTAACATTCGACCCCTTGAAGTATCTCACGTTGACAAACAATACCCTCCGTCCATTTTTTCTGTTATTCTGGACGGAAGTCAAGTCACGTGAAAGGCACGTGACTTTTTTTTGCCTAAATGTTCGAAAAATGCCTTCAGATTGAAAAATCATTTTTTTTTTTTTTTAAAAAAGAAATTCAGGGTGATTGCCAATTGAGGTGGAGGGGGTGGCCTGCGAGCCACCCCTAGAGGCTGCCGGGGTGGCTCGCCGCCACCCCTAGCCCATGGGGGTGGCTACGCGCCACCCTCGGCCACCTCTAGGGTGGCTCGCGGGCCACCCTAGAGTTGGGGGTGACGTTCAAGCCACCGCAAGTGGTGGCCGCATAAAACGCGGCCACCTCTGTGGCAGCTCGGGTGGCCGCGCGCCACCAGGGCTGCCACAGAGATGGCTGCGTAAAACGCAGCCACCCCAAGCCTAGGGTGGCCGCGGCGGCCACCACTGGGGGTGGCTCAAATGCCACCCCAGCCCTGGGTGGCCACGAGCCACCCCAGAGGTGGTTGGGGATGGCGGCGAGCCACCCCTAGCCACCTTTGGGGGTGGCTCACAGGCTACCCCCTCCCCCAAGCGGTGGCTGCCACCCATTCTTCTTTTTTTTAAAAAAATAATAATAATAATAATGATAATTTTGAATTTTATATTTTATATACTTAATATATTTATATATTTTTTTCAAAAACATTGCCACGTGTCAGCATCTCATTGGTGCTGATGTGCGGCTTAACATGAATATGTTAAAAATTTTAATAGAGTTTGACTTCAAGAACTAAATTGTTTTTTTTGGCATATCACAGGTACTTCTGAGTTCATTTTCATACCACAATGAGTAATTTGTAATTTAGGCTAATCATAAGGACTGATTTTACATTTTTTTTTTCTTTTTATACCACAGGAAGTGATTTGTAATTTATGCTAATCACAGGGACTGATTTTGCATTTTTTTTTTTTTTTTATATCACAGAGAGTTATTTGTAATTTAGGCTAATCACATGGACTGATTTTGCATTTTTTTTATACCACAGGGAATGATTTGTAATTTAGGCTAATCACAGGGACTGATTTTGCATATTTTTTTTTATATGGATGATTTGTATTTTATATTTTTGATTTTTTGATATTTTTTACTTTGTTTTTTGTGACACTTTACCCATCAGAGGGCATTTTTGAACATTTTGGTATAAAAAAATCACGTGTCAGGCACGTGACCTAACTTCCGTTTAAAATAATAGAAAAAATAGACGGAGGGTATTGTTTGCCAACGTGGGATACTTCAATGGGGTCGAATGTCAATTTTTAAACATTGGGGGCTAAAGTGTCAATGGGTGAATAATTCAGGGGGGTAAAAAGTACTTTGCCCTATATATTATATTATTTTGATAAGAACAACATTATCATTTTTTTATAAGGTTTTCTTTAGACTTTGAGATTTGGCCAAGTGTCAAAAAGTTTCAGTAGAATTTTTGCCTATCAAGTATGTTATTTGTTATTATTTGTTCTTTATTAATACATTTTTGGTTGATTTGTTAGATTAATAACTATTGATATATGCTAATATTAAATATCGTTAGAATAAGTGCCATTAGGCATGATGTTGTTTGTTTAATGTGAAAAGTTTTAAAACTAATTGATAAATAAATTTTCAGGTTCCGAAAAATCATAGATTACATCATGGGCAAATAAAAAACAATTTATGCATTTTTTAAGAAAAAATATGTTTATTCAAATTCTAAAATGTCTTCCTTAACATCTAATCTTCAAATTCAACTCCTGAGCAAGTTGCTTCTAAGATGCTAAGAATTGAATATCAAGAAGTTGAGTTAGTCGACATTTATACTCTATAATATGATCCAGGGTTACGTCATCCAATATAAATATCATGTTAATTAATAGGATGCAATTATACGTTCTTATCTTAAAGATGATCCATATAAGATTCACTCTGGTTAGTGTTGGATATCCATTTTCGGGGAAATGAAAAAAATCATCGGAGATTTCAATTATCTTGGTATAAGATGTTTCATTGGTTAGAATACGCTCTTGAAAAATATGCTGCTTATTGTTTACCCTGCTATTTTTTCAGTAAAAAAACCTATAAAAATAAAATTTCATTAACGCAAAATTAAAATTTCATGAACTTTTCTATAGGCTATTTTATTTGGCATAGGTTATGACCAGATTAAGATTATAGTATTTAAATTAATTAGTGTGTGAAAAAGTCAAGAAATGGTATCAAATTTATTAGTGCAGTAGTATTGGTTGTGAATTTTTCCATAAGTGTGGATTTTTTGTGGTAAAGAGTCCGTGAGGTGTCAATGATATTTTTGATTGTTGAATAGAAAAATAATAAACAATTATTTTAGAATTTTATTATTTGGTTGACCTCAATGTGATTAGAAATAAATTCATTGACTCTTCTTTTTTATTATATATATATATATATATAATATATATATATATATTATATATATAATATATATATATATATATATATATATATATATTTCTATTCTGATAAGAACAATATTGTCATTTTTTTATAATGGGTTTTTTTTTATACTTGGAAATTTGGCTAAGTGTCAACAAGTTTCAGTGGAATTTTTGTCACTCTCAGGTACGTTATTTTGTTATTGTTTGTCTTTTTATTAAGACATTTTTTGTTGATTTGTTAGATTAATAACTATCGAAATATGCTAATATTAATATCATTAGAGTATGTGTCATTTGCCATAAGTTATTTGTTTAATGTGAAAAGTCTTAAAATTAATAGATAAATAAATTTTTAGGTTTCCGAAAAATCATAGATTACATCATGGGCAAATAAAAAACAATTGATGCATTTTTTAAGAAAAAAGATGCTCATTCAAATTTTAAAATGTCTTCCTCGACATCTAAACTCAAACTTCAACTCCTGAACAAGTTGCTTTTAAGATGCTAAGAATTGAATATCAAGAAATTGAGCTAGTCGACATTGTTACTCTACAACATCATCCAAGGTTACATAATTCAATATGGAAATATCATGTTAATCAACATGATGAAATTATACGTGCTTATCTTAAAGATAATCTATATAGATTCATTCTGGTAGTGTTGGATATCCGTTTTCGGGAAATAAAAAAAATTATCGGAGATTTCAATTATCTTGGTATAATATGTTTCATTGGTTAGAATACGCTCCTAAAAAAAAATGTTGCTTATTGTTTACCCTGCTATCTTTTCAGTAAAAAGTCATATGGACGATTTGGAGCTAATGCATTTACTATTGATGGATTTCATAATTGGAAGAAGGTTAATGATGGTATAAATTATGTTTTTTTTTTTTGTCTATATGGGAAATGGGTCATGTTCACCTCATAATAAGGCTGTTAAGTGTTGTGACACTCTAATAAACCAATCTCAATATATTGATAAAATGATAGATAAGCAAACTTCATAGGAAAAATTGAATAATCGATTGCGATTGAAGACTTCAATCAATTCTATTCGATATTTAACATCTCAAGGATGTGCTCTTAGAGGTCATAATGAAGGTCCTGATTCAAAAAATCGTGGCAATTTTTTTTTGAGTTGATAAAACTTATGTCAGTTTACAACAAAGATGTTGCTAAGGTTGTTTTAGGAAATGCTCAATAAAATGTTAAATATACTTCACATCATGTCTAAAAATAAATTTTACATGTCTTGGCAAAGAGAGTATGAGATGCAATTCGTGAAGAAATTGATGATTCAAAATTTTGCATTATTATTGATGAGCCATGAGATGAGTCTAAGAAAAAACAAATGGCCATTGTTTTGAGATTTGTTGACAAAGATTGTTTTATACAATAACGCTTTTTTGATCTTGTCCGTATTAAAGATACATCAATGTTGACTTTAAAGAATAAAATATATGTTGTTCTTTCTTAATATTGTTTTGATATTCATCTTAGTATGATGATGCTAGTAATATGCGTGGTGAATGGAAATAATTACATGCATTATTTCTTAATGATTGTCCTTGTGCGTACTATGTTTATTTTTTTACTCATCGATTACAATTAGCATTAGTTGCTGCATTATGAGAGGTAATTTTTGTTAATGAGCTCTTCTCAAATTTGAATTTCATTATCAATATGGTTGGTGCTTCATGTAAACGCCATGATGAACTACAAGTTGCTTAAGTAGTAGATATTGCACATTGGATAGCTATTGATGAACTTGAAACTAAAAAAGAAACTAACTAAATCGGCAATTTGAAACGAGCTGGTGATTCTCGTTGGGGTTCTCATTTTCATTATATTTGTAGCCTATTAAGGATATTTTTTTCATACTTGTTCAGTGCTTGAAAATATTATAAAATGAGGATCCACTTACTCTCAACGTGGGGATGCTAATACTGCTTATAAAAAGATTACATCCTTTAAATTCATATTTATTTTACATTTGATGAGGAAAGTTATGGGTACTATCAATCATATTTGTCAACATTTGCAGCAAAAATCTCAAGATATCTTGAATGCTATGCAATTAGTTTCTAATATAAAAGTACTCCTCCAAAAATTGAGAAATGAAGATTGAGATAATTTGCTTGAGAATGACTCTTTCTCCAAACAATTTGAAATTAACATTCCAGATTTGAGTGCGCGTTATGTTGAAGGTCGATGTCGTCATCAACGGGATCACATCACAGTGGAGCATCCTTATCATTTTGACATATTCAATATTAATATAGACTTTCAATTGCAAGAGCTCGATAATAGATTTGGTAAAGGGGCAATGGAACTCTTGACACTTAGTTCAACTTTGGATCCAATTGATACTTATAAATCCTTTAGCATTGATGTATATGCAGTCTTGCGGAGAAGTATTATTCTCTTGATTTTTCTAAACATGAGAAAATTAATTTGAAATTTCAGTTGAAGCATTTTGAACTTGAAGTGTTTACTATTTAATCATCCGAAATTGAAACAATTGTCTTCCATTGCGGAGTTATGTCGATGATTGATAGAGACAGGAAAATCAGAGACACATTATCTTATTAATAGATTGATTCGTCTTGTTTTGACTCTTCCAGTGTCTACAATAACTACCAAACGAGTATTTTCAGCTATGAATTTTTTTTTTTTGAATCGAGCGCTTCTTATATATCTAAATCAATTTAAGTACAACGCTCCAAAGCGACAATATCATAAATACAAATAGGTGTTTGACGAAGCAAAACATGTTCTACCCTGAGGGTTAGCGCTACCTTTGCAAGACCATGTGTCATACCATTGAATTGGTGTCGGACATGATTGACTTGCCAAAAGAGCATACAAGCCATCAGCTCAGGAGCTTCCTCAATTAGATGTTCATACCGACACCAATTTAGACCATCCTTCCTCAAAGCTTGAGCCACTTGGAGAGCGTTCCCTTCGAGAACAACCTTGTTGAACCCTAGGTCGCGAGTAAGGATGAAGGCCCTCAATGCCGCCGAAGCTTCTGCGATATCCGGAGAAATTATGAAATCCTTAGGGACCGACAGAAATGCCAACACCTCCCCCATATAATCCCTAATAATAACACCTATACCCATTCTCCGATTTTGTTTGTCCATAGCTACATCCCAATTTACCTTAACAAAATCCTTTGGAGGGGCTTGCCATCTGAGAATAGGCCGAGGCGTTGTACTCACACAAGAACCGAACGAGAAGTAGCAGTATGGAATTCCTTTAAAGATTCAGAGGCAAGACGAACCATAGATGGGAGGGGACAAATCGGTCAAGCAGATACCACATCATTCCGTCAAAGCCAAATGCTTTGTGTGACCATCGCGAAAATGCTAGCTCATCTAGATCCAAACAATGATGTAGTTCAACAACAATAAACATAAAGTCTTCATGCTCAATACTTCACTTCTGAAACCTACAACCACTCAAGCTCTGGACAGATTTGGCAACCGGGCATCCCCACAATATATGTCCCATAGTTTCTGAATCCCTTTCACATAAGAACAGAGAGGGTTATCAATAATCCTCCGTTTGAAGATATTTGCTTTGGTTGACAATGCATTGTTACAGGCTCACCACATGAAAACCTTCACTTTGTTTATTCAGTTTCCAAATGGACTTCCAAATAGCACTATGCCGACTACTTCATGAATACTCACCCTCGACATCAACCAGGTTCTTCTTATGCAGATAATAGGCGCTCTTGACAGTAAAATCACCATGAGCAGTCGGGCTCCAGATCACTCTATCATTGGTATGTATGGAACCAATAGGAAGTTGACAAATTACCTCAGAAGTTGCCCTGCCAAAAAGTTCAAAGACCAAACCAATTTTTCACCCTCTAACCTCCCAGTCAATTAGATTTTCTACTAAAGCTTCTTCCCCAAAATCTCTCCCCCCCCCCCCCCAAGAAGATGGGAGAGGTAGAAAACTAGCATGAAGGATCCACTTGTCCTTCAAAATCCGGACATGTCCTCCATTTCCAACTCGCCATAGAAGCCCATTCTGAAGGAGATCCCTAGCTGACCAAATACTCCGCCAAACATAGGACAGTCAATGCCCTAACTGAGCTATAAGGATTATACCATTTTGAAAATACTTGGCTTTTAAGATCTTGGCTGCAAGTGAGTCTGGATTCTAAAGTATACGCCAACATTGTTTTGCTAATAATGCTTTGTTGAAGGTCTTGAGATCCCGAAACCCCAAGCCACCTTGAATTTTAGCAATACCCATCTTTTCCCATTTCACCCAATGGATTTTGGAGTCCTGTGCATTGTGTCCCCACTAGTAACATTGCATCATTGCATCATTGCATTGATCTCCTTCAGTAGATTCCTAGGTAATAAGAAAATACTCATCATATAAGTAGGAATGGATTGAGTCACCGCTTTCAAAAGAACTTCCTTTCCTGCCTAGGGCATGAATTTATTCTTCCAATTATAAATTTGGTTCTTTCTTGAGTGGCATGAAAGCCTCTTTCTTAGAGCGACCCACCAAAGCTGGTAGACCCAAGTATTTATCAAAATAATTGGTAGCCCGAATCCCAGAATCCTGCAGAATTGACCTCCAAACAGAGCTAGGCGTATTGCGCCTAAAGAAGATAGATGTCTTCTCCTTATTCAGCCATTGGCCTGACACCCTCTAATACATGTCTAGGACATGTAGTCTAGACCACTCCAAACTTTTGGCCTGACAAAAGAGCAAGCTGTCATCTGCAAAGAATAGATGATTAAGTCTGACTCTGCCTCTAGCTATAGGAACACCCGTGAGCGCTCGATTTCGTTCCGCATGTTGTAGTAGGCCACTAAGCGCCTCCGAGCACATAATGAACAGGTAAGAAGATAATAGATCACCATGGCGAATACCACAAGTAGGCAGGATACGACCATGAGGCTCCCTATTAATCAATACTGAGTACGAAATGGTTTTGATGCATCTTATGATAAGTTGAACCTACCTTTGCTCAAACCCCAGTCTGTATATGACCCCCTCGAGAAAGCTCCATTCAACCTGATCGTAAACGTTGCTCATGTCCAGTTTCAACACCATAAAACCCCTCTGCTCACTGATGTTGGTGCTCATAGTATGGAGAGTCTCATAAACAGTCAGGATGTTATCTGTGATGTGTCTCCCCGCAACAAAAGCACTATGATTAGGAGAGATAATGAATATGAGGATTTTCTTGAGTCTATTAGCTAAGACCTTGGACACAATCTTATAAATAACATTGCATAAACTGATAGGTCTATAATCCGTGACTAAAGCAGACTCTTTCTTATTGGGAATAAGCACTATATTGGTATCATTAATAACCTCAATGGACCTAGATAAGTTTAACCAATACAGAACAACAAAACATACCTCTTCACCAATAAGTGGCCAATACTTTTGGTAAAAGCACGGGGCAAACCCATCCGAACCTAGTGACTTGTAGAGGCCATCTGCGCAATAGTTGCACTAACTTCGTCGTTGGTCCAATTCCAACCGAAGCTTTGCATTTATCTTAGGGGACATATGTTCTTCCATCCCTTCAAGACACTCGGCCATCCCTACGGGGCCTGAAGATGAGAAGAGGGTCTGGTAGTAGTCAAGGAAAGCACAACTGATATAAGCTAGGGTAAAGGACCGATGCCCCGCAGAATTTGTGACTGCATTTATCCGATTTGCTTTCTTCTCCTAATTCGCATACAAGTGAAAGAATTTTGTATTTCGGTCCCCATGCTGGAGCCAATGCACCTTCGCTCATTGCTTCCATTTGAGGTCTTCCCGTCCCAGCATATCATCAAGGCCTGTCTGTGTTTTCCAAATCTCCCTTACTAAGGCTGAAGTGACCTGGCCTTGTAGAGCTTTAATCTTATCGGTCCGTTTTCTCATCCAAACCAGTCGCTTCTTCTTATTCTGCCATTTATTTCATCTCACCAACTGCCGCTTACACAGCTCAAGCTTACACTGAAGATTTTCTAGAGGATCCCCTGCAAACTGTCTTGTTGCCCATGCTTCATGAATAACTCCTAGACAAGCGTCATTTACCATCCAACTTAATTCATGATAAGTATTGAATGTTACAAATTCAAACCCCTTAACTTGTATATGTTTAGCCTTAGTTTGTGTTGTAAAATAATTTTTTGTTGTGTTTTATCTTATTTGCAGGTCTTAATAGAAAATACAAGATAAATCACCAACATTAGGCTTAAAGTATATCAAGGGAAAGTTGAAGGGCTGAAGAAGGCTTGGGGATCGAGTGCCAATATTTGAGGATCGATCGCAGCTGGGGATTGAGCGCCAATATCTGGAGATCGATCGCAGCTAGAGATCGAGCGCCATCGGAGCTTCTAGAACGCAAAATATCTTTAACAGCAAATGACGGAAAGTTAATATCTTTTATCAAAGATTACGGCTTGGTAGGCTATGGTGGGCGCCAAAATCTCTCCTCAGAGGTGTCCTAGCCACCTAGACTCAAGATCTTTACCTTCTTCTTATCTTGTATAAAGATCTCAAGCTCTCTTGCTCTATAAAAGAAAACTTATCCAAGAGTTTTGAGAGAGTTCTGATTTTATTGTTTAGTTTACATTATTTTCTTACTTTGGCAGTAGGTAGAACTCGACCTATAGCTCCAAAACTTTTTAGGAAATGGTTTTCTTCAATCCAATGGAGATTCTCAAATCTATTATTATAGGGTTTGATGTAATTCTTTCCAAAGTATTATGGGTTGATTATGTTTAGTTAGGATTTTATGCATATGTATAATGATTGTATAGCCTAAGAGAGATTGTTTTTCATGTTATATCATTTATGATGAAATCTTTTTCTTGTTTATGAAAGATTCTTCTTTATCTTAAATGAATTTAATGTTTCCATTTTCTTTGATTGAGGGAACAAGGGCTATGCAATGATGCTTCTTGACATGATTTCATGTGAGTTTGATGGGTTATGCTAGGGACTACGAATCAATTCACAACTTAGGTTAATGTAGTGTAAGTGGAAAGATTAGTGCAAACCTATGATACCTCATGCTTATTTCTTGAAATATGTGTATGCTATTAAGAGATCTTATAGTCCATGCTAGGAAACACAAGTTATCTCACATGTAGATATTAGGTGAGTGATTGGTGCGAAACTAAGATGCATTATCATTTTCTTTTAGAAGTATTTTCATGTTGAGGTTGTCGTATGGTTGACACCCATTACTCGCTCATATTATACATGTAATGAGAATCCATGTTAGACATAATCTGTTTCTATTTGCTTTCACTGTTATCCGTTACATTTATATCATTTATGTTTATGTCATTTATATTCATGTCATTTACATTTAAGTTTAAAATCTAAAACATGTATTTTTTCATGAGTTAAGTTAGAGAAAATCTTGAAAGCTTGATAAGCAACCACAACAGTCATTGAAGTTCGACACCCTTGATATAGTCATATTCTGCAAAGATTCGTACTATTGCGAGTGGTTATAAATTTATCATTGAAAATCTACGTATCGAAAGGTCAGTATCACTTCAAACTTGAATGACTCAGTCATCCCCATCTCTGTAGCCCCAGTGTTCTCATAAGAAAGTAGCAGAGGGCAATGGTCCGAATTTCGAGCTGCTAAAACAACTACCTCGCCAAACTGTTCACACCATGATGGATTAGCAACAGCCCAATCGAGTCTTTCCTTGATAAATGACACAACGTCATGATTATTACACCACCTACATTTGGAACCAAAGAATCTAAGATCACTAAATTAACAATCTTTTAAGACTTTTTTGACGCCTCCATTTGCCAGATAGGTCGCAAGGCAACCCCATACTTTTTTGTTTGATTCAGGATCTCATTGAAGTCACCAATATAGAGCCACAACATCGGAGAAAAACTTTGAAGATGTCGCAATAAATTCCACCCTTCATGTTAACGAGTAGTTTCAGGATTACCATAGAAACTTGTAAATTTCCATTGAAAATCCCTGGTTACCTCTGTGATGATGGCATTAATATGCTGCAGAGAAAAATTTTGTATTTCTAATTTGACACGTGCATGCCAAAAAAGAGCCAATCCGCTACTCCGCCCTACATAATCTATCGTAAACATATTTTCAAACCCCAGTTTCCCACGCAGATGGGACATTTTATCTCTTTGGAGTTTAGTCTCCATGTGAAATAAAATGTTGGGCCGCTTATCATTCACCAAATGGCAAAGGTTACGAATTGTCCGAGGCTTCCCAAGCCCCCGGTAGTTCCAGCTGATAATACTCACAATGAGTAGTGGGGCTATTCGCCAGCCGCCGCCACTCCATCCGAGTGTACCCTAAAAGTACCTTCAGCTACCTCATACTTTGCCTTTTTAGTGGATTTAGTTCCTACATCTCCATCATGACTGCTAGCTCCAGCACCCCCTTTTAGTGATTTCCTCTTGCCCTGCGTAGGATATGGGCCAACTGTGACCAGCCGTGTCTATCCCTATGCACGTGCGCGCTTTCGCCATTGCCTTGGAGTGGACTGGGATTTAGTTCCCACTCGCACGCACGACTGGTTCCTAGTGACCGAAGATGAACTGAGCAGCTGGGCATCTGCATGAGCATCACACTTTGATGGATGGGCAGAGAATTCCATCTCAGCCATGTCTTCATCCAGCAGCTGCAGGTTACCACTTGTCGCACTACTAATGTGCTGAATGGAAGCAGGAGCTTTCCTCACGGCAACAACCCCATCACGAGCCATTCCAGTTTCTCCACTAGTAAACAAAAAGACCGAATTGACTAAAAGGCCCTTTGATTTACTAACCTGAGGAATATCCAGCAGTGCATCAAGTCCCACTTTCTTTTGACAAACCGCATCCTTTGCTGCATCTTGGGAGAGAAGAGCACTACTTTGAAGGACCGGTTGGAAAGGTGCACACGTCAACCCTAGCTGGGATAAAACCCTCTCTCTAGAGGCTTCCATGCTAGAACCAGTTGCCCACTTCAAAGGAGCCTCAACTCCATCCTTTACAACTGCCCTCCCTTCATTTTTCGAACTACTCCCCCTAATAAGAGTATTTTTTGTGCACGTTCTTAGCCCAAATCCCACGATATCCTCCCTCTGCAATTTACTCCCTGGATCTTCGCAACTGCCCACAGGCGGAGCATCTACACGTTGAATCTCTGATTGTGCCGGAGGACGCAACACCACTAGAATACTCATCTTCCCCGACCTGACTAGACCACCACCACTAGGTCTTAGGGATCCCGCACGCATGCAAGTCCTAAATTGGACCAGGGTAGTCTCCCTATGTAGCAGCCGCTCCTCCTTCGACGAACATCCTCCCTACCTGTGTTTGATGATCTCACATCGAAAGCAGAAGCAAGGCATCCTCTCGTACTAAAAGGAAATCCAAAGCTTCCTGGTAGGCAGATTCAGAAAAATGCTCCCACGCCAAAGGTTTTGTAATATCTAACAAAACCTTTACTTGTAAATATTTGCCCAACCCTTCCCATCAGGGCTAACATCAATCTTTTCCACCGCCCCCATTGACGCACTGATGCTCCTGCCCACCTCTCTAGTCATGCAACCGTACGACAAATTATGCAATTGCACCAAGAAAACCTCATAGTTCAGACTAGTCTCTGTAGGTTGAGTTAACCCATCGTACTGTTGGAGGACCAATAAGTTCCTATCAAACATCCACGGTCTCCCATCCCAAATCCTCTACTTATCCTCCATCTTCTTAAATTTGATAATGTATAGACCGTCACCCACTTAATGGAACTACAACGTCTCCAATAAGCCCCATACAGAAGCCATTGTTTTTCGAAAAGCTTCTTTATTAATCGGCTTCTCAGCAATGATCCCTCCTACTAGACATAACTCACCCTCCTTGCCAATATCATCCAACTTCATTTTAGGAAGGGATACTCCTTGATCCTCCTCAACCGAGAGAGGGACGCTCCCACACAATTTGATTAGTTCTGCAGCCATTGAAATCCCTTCGAAATCCTCCCCACAACCCACCTCCAGAAATGGGAACACAGCTTGCACAGCGACAAGAGAGCAAAACCTCACCTAGAAGGGAACTCAATGAGAAACCCTAGAGAGAGGAGAAAAAAGGTTTTTTGTAACTTTTTCGAGTCGTCTAGATCCCAGTCCTGAGATAATGTGAGTTGTTAAAATAAGACTTCGTAACAAAATGGATGATGATTTTCTTTTAGATAATTTAGTTGTCTACATTGAAAGGAAAATTTCTGAGAGGTTCAATTCAGATTTAATACTTGATATTTTGTTTATCTAAAAATGCATATGATGCAATTTTAGACACTTTGTATTTTGTATTTTTCTCTATTTTTATACTAGTGCCTACATATTAACTGATAGATCAATTTGACATATATTTATGAAGTCTGATAGATATGTTTTTGTGATACACATATTATGTTATAATTTATATGTTAAATTGTATTTATCATACTTTTATATATTATAATAAACATATACTGTATAAAAAGAACAAAAAAAAAAAAAACTTATCATTATATTTTATTGTTTTAGTTTCACCCCTGTTAAGACAAATTCATCGCTTCGTCACAGGATTACCATCGAATTTTGAATCCAATTATGATTTTCACTGTCACGTTAGAAAGCATGCACTTCGGAGTACATGTAGCAATCTACTAAATATCATTATTGTACGTTTAATATGCAGAATGACTATTCCATTAGGAAAAATAAATAATTTTTATTGACAATGAAAAAATATGAAATATAATAGTTTTAGTGTTAAAGTATATAATGCATATACTCTAATACTTGGAATAGTTATTCCTTCATGTCTTATGAAAATGATCATTCCAAAGCTAAATTAAGAGGAATATTTATTTATCGATTTAAGAAATAGTCATTCATTAATGACCTGAATGACTATTTCAATGCTATTCTATTTTATATTTTTTTATTTTTAATATAAATATTATTTTTTATAATAAAATAGTCATTTCGCGTTCCAAACTTAGCTTACTCTTTTTCTTAATATTTTCAAGATCATTTCAACTAATTAAGAGAAATTAATTAATATTTGTTTTTTCAAAAAAAGGAAAAATCTAGATATGAGAATGATTTACGCCAGACAAAAAACTGACGAACCCATATAAGCAATTGCACTCTCGTCGTCTAGTCCCCCAATCAAGATCAAGGAAACCCCCCAGAAAACCGCTGCTCGAACATCTCGGATCCGAATCGAAGCGAAAATGAACGACGCCGATGTGTCCAAGCAGATCCAGCAGATGGTCCGGTTCATCCGGCAGGAAGCCGAAGAGAAAGCCAACGAGATCTCCGTCTCCGCCGAAGAAGTACGCCCAAATCCTCATCGCCTACGTATATGAACCGTATGTTTTTATGCTTCTACGTGATCGTTTTTTTTCTCTTGGCAGGAATTCAATATCGAGAAGTTGCAACTGGTCGAGGCTGAGAAGAAGAAGATCAGGCAAGAGTATGAGCGGAAACAGAAGCAAGTCGAAGTTCGAAAGAAAATGTAAATTGTTTTCCTGGAATTTGAATTCGATTTTCTCGCGTTTTGTTGTTAGGATAGGTTAGAAGTTGAATTTCAAGTTCACAAGAGCTTGGATTTGGTTCGATTAGTGATATTATTGTGGTTCTGTTTGGCTGTCTGTGATGAATGAAATGAATCATTGTAGGTTGTTGTCAATGTTAGTTCGGTATATGTAAATTGTTTTCCTGGAATTTGAAGTCTATTTCCCGTTTCAATTCGCGCGGCTGATAATTTCCTCACCTTTTGTTGTTAGGATAGGTTAGAAGTTGAATTTGAACTTCTATGAGCTTGGATTTGGTTAATTTCCTCAGGTTTTGTTGTTAGGATAGGTTAAAGGTTGAATTTCAACTTCACAAGAGCTTGGATTTGGTTCAGTGAGTGATATTATTATGGTTCTGCTTGGGTGTGTGATGAATGAAACAAATCGTTTAGCAGGTTTTTGTTGATGTTAATCAGATGTTAGAATATCAGTGAGATTGAATGGAGCTAAATGTCCCAATATATGTAGGAACTCAATTAGTTTGGCTGAAATGTTTCTTTGGAATAGGAGTAATGTGGACAGATAATAGATGGTTGTATTGGTTTGTTGCAGTGAGTACTCGATGCAGCTTAATGCTTCTCGGATAAAAGTTCTTCAAGCGCAAGATGATGTGGTTAATTCCATGAAAGAGGCAGCATTGAAGGAGCTTTTGAATGTGAGCCGCGATCACCATGTGTACAAAAGGCTTCTAAAAGATCTGATTGTTCAGGTCAGCAAAACCCGACTTCGTGTTCTGTAGTTTTACACCACATGTATTGATGAATCTGAATCATATTTTGATACACGTGACTAACTTGCTTTGGCTTTTAAGAAGGTGATGGAATTGCATTTACATGTATAGATCTTGTAGTTTTATTTATAGTTCTTTGGTAGTTTAATTCAGATCACTTTCAGAGTAGAGAAATAAATTATTAGAGTATACGATATACTTATTCGAACTTGTTTAGTATATGCATATAATTGTCTTTGAAGAATAAGACACTGAGTTCTAAGGAAGTACGATAAATACTTCCCTTAATAAGCTCTAACTGCAGTTGAAAGTGTAAACCGCCATTACCATCATCTGTGATGGTCACTTGAGTTTTTAGAGTAATTTTTGGTGATGGTTTTGTATTTCATAATCGATCCTTTGTCGGATGGGTTGTTGCTGTTAAATGATATAAGAGAAATGGATCCATGTGATCTTCAACGGATGCCAAAACTAGTTTTAATTACTTCAAGTTTGAGCACAATGTACGGGAAAAAGTTGGTAATAATCAGTAGCTTGGCTTTCTTTTATTACTAAGATTAAATTTTGTGTTGCAGAGTTTGCTCAGACTGAAAGAGCCTGCTGTCTTATTACGTTGTCGGGAAGATGATCTTCATTTGGTGCAGTCTGTGCTGGATTCAGCAGCGCAGGAATATTCTGAGAAAGCAAGTGTTCATTCACCTGAGATCATAGTCGACAAGAATGTCTATCTTCCACCTGCTCCTACCCATCATAATGCCCATGGTCTTTTCTGGTAATTTTTTTGTTTAAATTGATACACTAAGATATTGCCAGATTCCATTTACTTTGCCAATTACCCATCATATGTGCCGTTTGGGGCTTCGTAAAGTGGTCTGGCTGAGTTGTACCAAGTTATTGCTGAACTAATTATCAGGCTGCAAAAGCAGCTTTTTCTGTTAATTGTGTAGCAGCTAGCCAGTTGGGGAAGATTGAAATTGGCTTGCTAACATCTTATCTCCTCAACAGCTCTTTGTTACTGAAAATATATTGATGGAAAAGCTTTCTGGTAATCTTTGTTGTTGTTCAGCTCTGGAGGTGTAGTGTTGGCTTCTCGAGATGGGAAGATTGTTTGTGAGAACACCCTTGATGCACGGTTGGATGTGGTGTTCCGTAAAAAACTTCCAGAGGTACTTCATTTTGTATTGCATAAGTATATAGAGACAGCATTCATAAACTGCTTTTGTTGTTTTATTAGAGTCACTGCCTCATGGATTGTGATATTATTTCTAGGCATTCTGCTTAGGTAATTGTTATATAAGAAGAAGTATCAATATTCGTGCTCCCCTACACTGCGTCATTTAGCAATGTTGATTATTTTCTTGAGTGACCAAGTTTAGTTTTTAATAAGTAATGGGCTCTAATGGGAGAAAAAAGGAGAGATTCGAACTAGTGACTTCTGTTTTATGAAGCGTGGTTTCCTGTCGATTGAGCTACCTCTTGAGGTTTTAGTGACTAAGTTATTAGATATGATGTGATTAAAGTGGAAGATATCTCATGCAAGAAATTCTGTAGTACTTGTTATCTTATGGAGTTAGAATAATAGTCATACGCACTTTGACCGCATTTGAACTAAGTTTCTGTTTTTCTTTTTGCAGATCCGCAAGTTGCTATGTGGTCAGGTTGCTGCCTGATGGGTTAAATAATATTTGTTTTATTGCCCCTAAATTATTTGAGACCTGAGATTGGTCTTTGATGATGAGATTTATTGTCTAATTGCTTTGTTTGTATGTTCATTTTCTTGTTTGATGGATAACTCTATATAGTGTAGATGTTCTTCAGTTTGGTGCTCATAACGACTGGGGCATGAAAAAGTACTTATTCTTAGTGATAATAAATGTTGTCAGCTTGAGTGTTTCTGTTATTTGTTCGCTATCTTCTCAAGCATAGATCGAGCTGAATGGTTTATATCATAGAACTGTTCAGCAGACCCTTCTCTGCAAATTTGGCATGATTCTTTTAAAGTACTAGTAACAGCTTTTCTTAAACTTCATTTTTTTTCCTGGTGTAAGGAAAACTATTAAAAACATTCATGTAGCAGCTTTCCTTAAGATTTCCTAAACTAAGGAAACGTAAAGGTTATGTTTGGTTAGTGAAATAATTATTATTTAGAATAGTCTTTATTAAAAATGAAAGAAGTAGAATGAATCAACCGTTGAATAACCATTCTCATTGAGAGGAATAGCTTTTTTCTTAATTGAAACAATAGTTATTTCCTCATGATTATGGAGATGGCTATTTCAAATATTAAAGTATATGTATGTTTTAACATTAAGACTATTTTATTTTATTTCTTCAATTTTTAATAAAGGCTATTCATTGTTATTCTAAGGAATAGTTATTTTACGCACTAAATGAATCATAAGGGAATTAAAAATTGTTTCTTTCATTTAGGGAATTAAAATTATTTTCTTAATATCATTTTAATATAAAATTATTTTTCTCTCCTCTCTTTTTGCTCTACTACTTGTTTAAAACAACATTTAAATAGTTTTTTTTTTTTTAGCATTTAATTTAAAAAATTATTCAAATGATATATAAAAATTATAAAAAAAATTATTATAAAATTTATTTAAATAAAGAAGTAAAAAATACTTGAGAAGAAATCCAAAGAAAGCTGCTTTCGCCGCCAGTGATCCTATAAAATCTGAGTTGTCCAATGCCCCCATTCCTTTCTTTCCTTTCTAAAATCTAGGACAATTATGCCTATTAAGTGTGTGATCTGGATTTGTAGCTGGAGAATGACTTTCTAAGGTATCGTGCGTAACCATGCTTCACAATTTTACAGTGATGTGGCCAATTATTTCTAGTATTTGCAATTCAAGAAATAATGGCTTGGTGGCTGCTAAAGTAGGCTTTAATCGGCCATTCAACCCTGTTTCTAATTTCATTGCACATTTTTAGCAGCTATCTTTATGGACTCTGTTTTTGCTTTAGTACCCTCAGATAAAAAAGAAAAAAAGACTATCTAAATGCTCAGAGTGCAAAATGATTTGTCTGTGTGTTAAAATTTTTGTTTTTAGTCTTTTGTGTTCTCTTTTCAAGAAAACAAAATATTGACAAACAATCCAAACACAAAACAATTTTAGAAACATAAAAACATTTTTATAACTTTATATCACAAAAAAAAAAAAAAAACAATTTTTACCTTTCTATTACATCAAACACTTTTTCAAATTAAAAAAAAAAAACAAAAAACTCATTTAAAACACATTAATAAATATAGGCTTTAATTTTTTTTGAACTTGCTTACTTTAAAATGGACAATGCTGAATATTACACTCATATTCTACTGGGTTGATGTCATAGTGTCTATTAGCTTTTAAATTATTATTATTTTTTGTAACAATGCCATACCTAAGAGCTGATGGGCACACTGCCATCAACCCAATAGAATGAGAGTGAAATGAGAGTATAATAAATAACATTATTCCTTTAAAATAGAATGACCTTTGCTATTTATATGCTTATTTGTCTAATGGTGGTTTCTGTATGTAAAAATTAGTCCAATGAATTTTTTAGAAGAAAGTCTTGGAATACATATAGTTTCTTAAGGCAAAACATTGTCATTGTTTAGTTCATCGGAGATTCTTCTCAATTTTAAATGAAATAAAGATGAATCTTTTCACGGTAAATTCTTGTAACTAATAACATATATGAAGCCACACCATTTTAATATTTTTAAGTAGCGTGCCAACATATTTTCATTAGATTCAACATTAAATTTTGATCATAACATGACTCAGCTCTATTTTACTTTAAATAGAAAGAATCCTTGTCCGATTTTATAAGCATATCTACTGCAATAATCATTCATGGTTTGCCAATTGTTATTAGTCAAAGTCTAATCCTAATATCCTTGGATATATGGTCACATGCTAGCCATTACAAAATAAAAAAAAGTTAAGGATACACTATCAACTCTATTGGAGGGGATGACCATACTAGTGGAGAGAGAGGTTGATTTTTAGGACCTCACAGTGGAATTGTAATAACTCGACCTTTAATTCAGATTAAGTATGCTCTAACTAGTATAAGAGAGTGTCGGGATTGATTCCAATTGTTAAAAGGTAGAATTTTGGACCTTTTTGAATTTTTTGCCTAGGTGAACATTCGAAGTTGGATGTCGAACGATTGAAGTTGGATTTCAAACGATCGATGACTATCTAAGAGCATAATGTTTGGCCACCTCAGCCCTTTATGTGTGCATGAATGGTTATAAATACTCTCATTTACACCTTTGGCCTCAATTTTACATCCTTTGGCTGAGAGAACACTAGAGAGAGAGTGTGTGTGGGTTTGAGAATGAGCTCTCTTGAGGAATTGTCTTTAAGCTTAACCTTGACTCTATTACCTTGATTAGCATGTTGCATTTTTGTTTAGTTATTGATTAACCGTGTTTTTCGTGGGTTTAGCATCATAGTTATAGATCTAGCATCTAGGGTTGATAAGATAGTGGATGACGCTTGTATCTTTCTACTTGTAAAACATATGTTGTTTTATAGTTGGCATGTTTGGAGATATCAAACCCGAAATTGAAGGAACCCTCTTTCCCGAAAGCCTTGAAGGACTTAGCCCAGCTTATTTTTGAAGAATTGGACCCTACTTTGTCAAATCTTTTGATGTTGGATAAATGGGGAAACTTGATCACTTCTTAGATTTCTTACATGTAGTTTACTTGGTGGAGTGTGTTTGGAGTAAGATTCCCAAGATTGACTATGAACTTGTCATCGAAGTTATTAATGACTGAGATATGAGTTATGATAATCTTGATAAGTTAAACTTTTGGTTTAGTTGAACTTTTTCATGCTTTAGAACCTTTAGACTTGGTTTGTAATATTTCCCTTTAGACCTAATTATTGATCTAAGATTGAACATTTGTTGTTAACTACATTATGACTTGATGCATTTAGTTTATTATAGTAGTTATCTATTGTGGTATTATTAGTGGCAATATTGCTTTTTGGTAAGTGAAGTCTTCTGCTGTATGTTGTATGCTCTATGGTGACAATACAATGTTCTCTTGTGTTTCTATTTTGTCCAAATGAATATGGGGTGACGTGTTATAGAATCAATTATTAATTAATTTTTCTTGGGATATTACATACGTTCCCGATGACCCATGCAGTCTTAGATGCCCAAGGGTGGGTACCCATGACAATCACTGTTGTCTACATATTGGTTCGCTAGTTCTATGCAAACATGTATTCTTTCAAGCTCAACACTTTATGGACCATATTGCGAGGAGTGGACATAGTTGTGAGCCCTAACTCAATGAGCAACCTCATCGGCGTGCCATGAGTTTAGGACTTAGGATACCCCTATCTCGATGACGCCATACCTACCCATGCCAAGGTCATCCAGTGCTTCTTTGCCATCCAACCCAACACATTACACTTGGAGGGTAAGGTCATCCCTGACATCCCGGATGACTTGCACTTGTTGCACCACATAGTGGCGACAGATCTTCACCAGATCTCCTATATTACTCTGGCCATTTTTTTTTTCAAATTTATAAGAACATTTTTGTTTTATTAAAAAATTGTTAATGTTATTTTTGTCTTTTTGCTGGCAATAAGAGAATGTTGACATTGTTTTGGTAGTCTAGGGGAACATTGATACAATTGGTAGTTTGAGAAAGGGACATTGATAATAGGGTGATAGTTTGATGGGATATGTGTATTTTTTTTCAATATCTTATTATTTACATACTTATATTAATATTAGTCTACTTATGAGGTATGATATAACATATAACATAAATTATTTAATCTACTCATAAATTATAGAGAAATGCTTTTCCAAAATATTGGTTTCCAAGTGATGTGTCACCATCCAATTACTTATGCCTCTATTTACTAAAACAATAGATCACATGGGATGGTGATACATTATTTTAAAACCAACTTTTTGAGAAAAAAATTTGAGAAACCTAGCATTTCCCTAAATTACAACGTATTATAGCATATACTTATAACATATAATATAAATTATTGAATATACTTATAATTTATAACATATAATACTTATAATTACTAATATATATATATATATACACGAGTTGAGCTAACAAGCTAGTTGAACTTTATATGAGCCTATTCACGAATGTTAACTTTGTCGAGCTGAGTTTTATATGAGTATGAATTGTTTAATAATCGAGCCTAATTTTTTGTTCACAAATGATATGTTTAATAATCGAGTCAAGCTTAATCGAATCGAGTCCGAACAAGTTCACAAGTAGCTTAGTTCATTTACAAACATAATCATTCCTATGGAATGGTGATTTCTAAGAATAATAGACATGCCAAACTATGAAATAGCTATTTTAATGAAATAATTATTCCATTTTTTGAACCTGTTAATGTGTAACAAACGTGCACCTAGTTGATGGCTTGAAAAAATAAGAATGCTATTTTTCACACTTATTTATCACATCCGTTTTATATTGACTGATGTGATGTATTTTAAGTGACTTCTCATATTTAAACAATATAGAAAGTTACTTAAAATCAACCCATATAAAATAGGTGTTGTATAAGAGAAATAAAGAATACTTTCGGTAAATGTGGTGTAAATCTATCTTTTACAACATTCAATAAGAAGTTAACACGTCAATTAAAAATATCAAATACATCTTATTAACAAAAGGAAACTTATCAACAAAATAGACCGTTATCCATTTGAAGAGATCTATCAAATCTACACCTATTATATTTAGTGTATTTAAATGATGTATCAACTTCTCATTGTACGATGTAAAAGCAAGATTTATAACTTATCCAAATAGTAGGACTCTGGTTCTAAAATAATCAGGACAACCTAGCCTTCCATCAATCTCAAACGACACCGTTTTACGTCAAGGTTTAAGAAACAAAAAGGCAAGAGCCCCACAGTGCATCATCCTCTTATTCACAAACTCTCTTTCTTCTTCCCTCTCTCTACTCGACGCCTTCACACACACCCAGTCACAGACGTGAGACGCCCATATACGCTTTGGCCTGGGGTCACCCAACACCACCAGAATCAGTCACCGCCGGCCACCCCAACTCCCCCATCCGGCGGCGAAATTCGGAGAGCTCTTCGGAGCTAGGAGCCACCCCCTTAAGGCTAAGCACCCAGATAAAAATTGAGGTACTTTTTAAACTTTCTCAATCTCAATGCTTTGGTTTGTGTTTGTAGATAATGGGTAATGAATAATCTAATGGAATGGTAGTTGATAATGCGCATTTGAAGGGGCTAGAACTTGGGAGGGGAAGGTCTAGGCTGATCCCCAGAATTTTGGGTTATGGAGTTTGTGTTCTTAAGGTGTGATTGTTGGGAATTTTTTTGCTCAATTTTTGGGGTATAGGAAGTGGTATATGCCATTTGGAACTAAGGGTGGCCGAATTTCGAATAGTGGCTATGAAGGCTGAATCACACACACACTCTAAATCCTCAAAGTGAAACTTGATTTGCTTCTATGTTTATCGTCTATACTCGTAATTTTCTTCTTCTCCTCTTTACTTCATGTTCTTTCCTGTGTTGAATTTGGCTTTTGGAAAAAAATGTTTCAGTTCACTTGGTTTGATTTATTTCCGATGTATATATTTTAAATTTTCCTGTGAGATTGTGAATCATGGTAAAATGATTGAAGGGAAATCTTGAATCTTGGTAGTTTTTTATTTTATTTAATTTCTCTGAAGAAGGTGGCTAGTGTTGAACAATATATTGAATGTGGATATGATTTTTAACTACTTGACCTTGGGATGTCTGATTAAACATTGTTACATTGAGCTGTGATATTTCGGCACGGATGCGAACAGACAGATCTATACGCGCATACATGCATGCACACACACACACACACATGGAATGGAATAAAATGGGTTGCTTTCCATCTCAATTTTTTGGTACATTATGTATTTATGTTTGTGGGTATGGTTTTTAGAAGTGCCTATTTGGATATACCTCTAGGCTGATGATTATTTATGTTTTTCTTTTGTTTTACAGCTGTGAGAGTTTAACATGCTTATGAATGGCTTGGAGAGGGCTTACCAAAAAGGTTAGCTCTTAGGTATCAATATGTATCTGAATCCATTTTTTTTTTCCCACAAACATCTTTTCTTTCACGTCTTCTAAGAGTTATCTTAAGTTTATACCACCAATTTAAACATGCCTAAGTGATTGCACTGCACCCTCTTAGTATTTTACAACCTTAGATTGATTTCATTTTGATATTTAAAGAAAAAAAAAGGAAAACATGGAAATGTGAATTATTATTTTATTTTTTTCTTATGGTAAAACACAATATTGAGTGCATAATCTCTAGAGTATCATGCTCTTTGTGTTATCACTGGTAGAGAAATATATCATGTTAACTTCGTAGGAGATGTGTGTGGCCTGGATACTTAAATTTGACTCAGTGGATGCTAGTGCATTTGGCTGTTAAAATGAGGATAGTTTTGACGCATGCTATGTTAAAGCTAGCTGAGATTAGGATCAATATTCTTTATTGTCCTGTTATGTTCATCACGCTTTGCTTATTTGTATTGTTAGAATAATGATTGAATAGTTTAATTCATAATTTCCTATCATTTTAAGCTTTTAAGGCATGTGGCAGTTTTTCACTGTATCATAATTGGTGGTCTGAGTTTGAACTGTCTCTAATTTATGCCTCCCAATTAAAGTTGAAAATTCTATATATTAGGCTCTGCTCGTGCAAGGGCTGTTTGGACTCACTAGTGAAAGGAGTGTTTGAATAATGGTTAAATGATTGAGTTTACTATTTTTCATCAGAGACTAGTACAATATATAGATGGATGGATGTATGAATGGACTAAAGAAGCCTTCCGAAGTCACAGTGACCAAATTTTTCGTTGTGTTCTAGCCCATTAATGTTTTTCGGCTCTACTTATTTAACGTGTGTGTGTGTCTGTATATATTATAGTGGCCTGTTTTTCACTCGTTCCGGCCCATTATCTTTTTTTTTTTTCCTGCTTTATTTGTTTAATGAGAAGGCTCCCATTTCCAAGCGGCTAACTTTTGGCGTGTTGTGACCCATTATAGTCCATTTGCACATTCCAGTTTTTCTTGTCTTATCAAATCAGATGATTCTATTTCTCAATGTTTTCTGTTGACGATTAATTCCTATATATTGTGACTTTGCCTTTTGGCCTAATCTTAGGTCTTGACTCACCCTCCATGGGCGAAATTTGTGGAGGAACCCCTAGGTTTTCGGGCATTTGCCTCTTTATTTTCACCATTATAACTTGTTTCCATGCAGGTTATACACACTAGTCTTACAAGAGCTTTGAATTCTGTACCACCAAGGCCTGCGGTTTGGTCAAAATTTTCAGCTGCCCTTGAGGATGCAGTAAAAAAATCAGTCCCTGCTCCATTGAGATGCATATCAGGTACTCTTATTTATTTATTTTAACATGTTTTCCTAGCTTTTGTTGCTATCATTGTTCAATCCAACTTGAGAAGGCCTTAATCCTAACTTCTTGGGATGCTTTTGTGGTTTAGTTATGGTAATTGCTTTTTGTTTCTACCACATGTTGTTATGGTTGATGAGCTATTAGTTTAATTTAACTAGCAACTTCCAGATGTCGACATTATAGTATGGGACTTGACCTACTTGGATACACCTCTTTCCCCATCCTTGGACATACCTTGGTTAATTCTTTTGTTTGACAAGTATAGCAAATTTATTAAAAGTGCAAAGAGTGCAAACCAAGTACATAGGAAGTATATAAGAGGAAAACACTCAGTAAGGTCAAAAACAAAGAAAAAGAGCTTAAAAATCTACGAAGTTAGAGACATCGAGAAGGGTGTTAACAAAGATACACTCGAAGAGGGATTTAAGAAAACAAAGTTATAATCCGAGCTCGTCTTCTCATAATTATCGAAACTTTGAGCATTCATTTCTCTCCGTCACATTAAACAAGAAGCGATTACTTTCCAAACAACATTAAAATCATTCCGTCTAAACCTTCTTTTCTAACACGCCAGGAGCTCTACCACTTGTCTAGGCATAACACGCTTTACTCCAAACATCCAAAAAGCCAAATTTCATAGGTCTCTTGCAATATCACAGTTAAGAAGCTGGTGATTGGGAGTTTCCTCGCTCTTTTTGCACATACAACACTAATCTATCACTAGATGTGACACTTGCAAAGATTACCCATAGTGAAAATTTTTCCTAAAAATGCTGTCCATGTGAAGAAAGCTACACTCAAAGGAGCCTTAGCCCTCCAAATGCTCTTCCAAGGGCAAGAGTTGTCGACGTTGGGAAGGAGAACTTTGTAAAATGTTTTGACTTCAAAATATCTTCTTTTCGAAGGAACCCAACAACACTAATCATCATTTCCTTGACTCATCCTAATGAAATAGAGCATTGAAAAAAGAAGATACAACATCCACCTCCCAATCATGCGCACCAATTTGATAAAATTCATGTTCCAATGCACCTTGTCGTTGTGAGCAAACATATGGTCAACGCCAACTATTAAACAACTTATTAGAAAGACAAGACAACCAATCAGAAATGTTATGAAATCCCCTGCCATTGGGGGATGCCCTCAGTGATGAGGAACATGTACTAGGGTGTATGCATGACTCCTTTAGCCACCAAAAACTCTTGCAATGCAAAATAACTCTGGAAAAGATTGCTTTAGTAGGATTCCCAAATCAAACTTCATGCCAAAACTTGATCTGAGAGCCATCACCCACCTTTATAGTAACAAAACTAGAGAAGACATCCCAACTTCTCCTAACATGTTTCCATAGGCTCACTCCGTAAGGCCCGACAACGACTTTAGAGCACCACCCACTTGCCAAACTACTGTATTTTTTATTCACAATCTGTTGCCAAAAAGTCTGTATCTCCACATACATCTATAACTGCTTTCCTAGAGAGCATGATTGAAAGTGAGCAAACTCCTAATCCTCAAACCTTCAAGATTAAGGGGAGTACAAACCTTCTTCAAATTAACAAAATGGAACTTAGAATCTAAGTCACCCCACAAGAAATCCTCTGCAATTTTCCCATCTGATTAGCAACACTGATTGGGATAGGGAAGAGAGAAAGAAAATATGTAGGCAAGTTGGAAAGCGTGCTCTTGATCAACATTAACTAGTTGCCCTTGGATAGATAAAGCCTTTTCCACTCCGCTAATCTTCTCTCCATTTACTTAATAATTGTATTCCAAATAAATTTAACCTTAAAAGGAGCACCCAAAGGGAGGCCCAAGCATTTCAAAGGAAAAAAAATGAAACCTACAACCCATTTTTCGAGCCAGAGCATTCTCATTTGGCACACTAGCAAGAATCAATTCAGATTTAGGCAGACACTATTCTACTCAGGGCTTCCATCACAACTGCAAAAGAGAAGGGGGGGGGGGGGGGGGGGCAAAGGATCACTTTGTCTCAAACCATGAGAGCTATTGAAAAAGCCATTTCGAGTACCATTAATCAAAATAGAGAGCCGCACAATAGATATGCAATGTGCAATCCAACTCTACCAGTTCTCCCCAAAGTCACATCTCCTTAACATGCATAACAAAGAATCCTAGCTATTATGGTCATAAGCCTTTTCAAAGTCCAATTTATGTAACACTCACAACTTGCTTGATTTGAGACAACTATCTATACATTCATTGGTGATTATAACAAAATCTAAAATTTGACAACCTCTGATAAAAGTATTTTTGAGTCTTCGAAAAATGATGTTCTCCAAAATAGTTTTTAATCTATTAGCCAAAACCTTCACAATAATCTTCCACATCCTGATGAGATTTCTAATACACATACGTTTATTCACTTCATGCAATCCTCTCACATCCAAGAAATGATTTTTGGCTTCATAAATGAACAAAAGACACCCACCCTCTTCTACTGCCAGACTTGGACGTAGAACCTTTAGAGGCATAATTAATGGAGCAATCTAGCCTTTTCAAGTCTCTGCTAGCTTTAGGAGTCAATTGATAATGTCTAGAAGAAGAACTATAGTTTCACCAGATTTGAGTTGGGGGATGGGTCCAAGATTAAATTTTGGAATGATGTGTGGTGCGGAGAGTCACCCCTTAAAGTGGCTTTTCCGGTCTTATATGATATAGCTCGTGAGAAGAATGCTTTCGTGGCTGATCACTTGGACATTTCTAGTGGTTCCCTTCAATGAGATGTTAACTTTATTTGTGTGGCTCGTGATTGGGAGTTGATCACTATGGCTTCTTTCTTCACTTTTTTTACATTCCCTTCGTGGGAGAATGGAGGGGGAAAACAAGCTTTGGTGGATCCCCTCCCGCAAGGGAAGTTTGATGTTAGATCCTTTTACAGGGTCCTCACGTGTAACGATGTTCACCCTTTTCCCTAGAAGAGCATTTAGAAGATCAAAGATCCTGTGAAAGTGGCTTTCTTTGTTTGGTCGGCGGCTCTTGGGAAGATTCTTACCATGAACAATTTTAGAAAGAGACATGTCATTGTGATTGACAGATGTTGTATGCGTAAAAGACATGGGTTGTATGTGTAAAAGGCATGAGGAGTTTGTAGATCATCTTCTTCTTCATTGTGAGGCTGCTGGTGCTTTATAGAATACCATCTTTAGCCGCTTTGGGTTATCTTGGGTTATATCTTTTCGAGTGATTGATTTGTTCGCTTGCTGGTGGACTGGTGGTCGCTCCCAAAGTGCTGTTGTGTGGAAGATGGTGTCTTCTTGCCTCATGTGGTGTTTTTGGAGGAAACGAAATGATCGAAATTTCGAGGACCAAGAAAGATCGATTGAGGAGCTCAAGTCTTTCTTTTTTCACACTCTTTCTTTTTGGACAGCTGCTTATTTAGCTCATTTACTGTTAAGTTTTAGTGATTTTCTTGTACATTAGTAATTTCCTTTTCAAATTTATCACATAGCATCTCCAAAAATTTGCTAATTCCTTTGCTCGATTTTCGTACGAAATCCAATGTTTCTTGTTCAAAAAACCCATCTTTGAAACTTTTGCCTGCCGGGGGGGGGGGGGGGAGTTGGAAACGTTAATTGGCTCACAGCAAATAGGCTTGCCTTTGGAGGGAATGAAATGATCGAAATTTCGAAGATCAAGAAAGATCGATTGAGGAGTTCAAGTCTTTTTTTTTTTATACTCTTTCTTCTTGGACAGCTGCTTATTTAGCTTCTTTACTGTTAAGCTTTAGTGATTTTCTTATACATTTCTCTTCTCCTTCTTAGGTGGTCCTATTGTATACTTCCTATGTGCCAGGATTGCGCTTTTGCGTTTTTAATATAATTTCTCTTATCTATAAAAAAAAAAAAAATTATTCTTGTTGTGGCTTGAAGCAAAAAGGGCCATAATCTCCTTTTCAAATTTATCACATAGCATCTCCAAAAATTTGCTAAATCCTTTGCTTTATTTTTGTACGAAATCCAATGTTTCTTGTTCAAAAATCTCATCTTCGAAACTTTTGCCCTTGGGGGGGGGGTTTGGAAACGTTAATCGGCTCACAACAAATAGGCTTGCCCCATGGAGATATCCAAGGCCAGTATGCCCTTCTCACACTAGCCAACAACCCTCAAATCCGAGGTAGAAAGCAACCCCTTTCTAGGGCTGCTAATCTCTCTTACTCACTCAGCCAAAGAGGGAATCACAACAAAACCCAAATTATCCACCTCGTGCTCCCATCCCAAGTAAGAAGAGTCTGTGGTGGAGCCATGGATCGGACCTGTTCTAGCATCAGCAACCTCTAGCTGGGCCAACTCGTCTTCCTGCTTCTGCCCCACACAACAGACGCCCCCTCTCCACTCAAGAGAAGGGAAAAGGGCCCGAGGGTTTAAACTAGGGACAAAAACCCTCTTCTCTTCCCTCAAAACAATCAACCAACTCAAAAACAACCACACGGCCAACACCACCCACCCGAGAATCCAACAATGAAGCAGCACCACAATTACCTGTAGTAGACCCATACCTGAGGACCCGACATCCCTCTCAACTAGAACAAAAGCTTCACTTTTGCCACCAAACTTCTGTTACTCAAGTGCTCAACGTTTGCAACCTTGTGGGTGCTGGAGACCTCTTGACTGAGGGGACACAATGCAACCCTTCGAGATTGGGCACTTCACCATTGGGAGGGGATCCAGACCCAAAGACATCCCGCTTGGCCTCATCACTCGTGTTCGTAGAAGCCAATCCCACATCCAAACCTTTGCCCAAGATAGAGGAAGACCCGACCCACTTTTTTACTACCAACCTAAACGTGGGTAGTAAATTGGGCCTAACATGTTTATAAATCCTTGTCCCATTAGCAAAAAACGAACCTTTACCCCTTATGAAACCACTCTTTGTTTGGCCCAATCGATGAACTTAACTCTTGAGAGGGTTGGGCCCTTCCTAAGGGATTGGCTTCTAGCTGATTAGATGCCCGTGAAGGTCTTTCAAACTTCTTTGATCCACCAAGCTCCAAACCTATTTAGGAATGTACAATCGATTACGGTTACCGGTTATTGCCTATAGCCGCAACTACTTTAGGCGGTTATCCTATTTTCATAACTGCAACCCGTCTACCTTAGGCGGTTAGTGGTTATTTTAGGCACAAACCGCATGGTTATAATTGCTTTTTATATATGGGCCATTTGGGCCTTCCTTGGCCTTTTTTTAGGGCTTATTTTAGATTGTTTTGGATTGTTTATAGTATTTTTGGCATCTTTTTGGTAGATTGTTTTTAGTATTGTTTTTTTTATATATATAAAATATTTAATATTTTAATATTAAAATATGAAATATAAAAAATTTAATATACATAAGGATAGGCGGTTAGCGGTTATTAACCGCCTACCCTACCCATACTCATAAAATCATTAACTATCCTGTCTTAGGCGGTTAGCAGTTTTTTATAACCGCCTGCAAAAGTGGTTATAACCACTCCGTTTGTACAGCTCTGCTCATATCCACTTCCCCATTTAAATGATCCATGTCACCTCTCAAAGCCTCTAGTTGTTTCTTCAAGGAATGAAGGACAATACAAGAGTCCTTGCCACTAGCACACACATCCTTTGCACTGCTGGCGGGATTAGTGGAGTTTTGGGGAACCTCTCTTTCCCTGTATGCCTCCCGACCATTGGCGCTTTGGGCTTTCGGCATTGAGGCGTTGTGCCTGGCGAAGCTTCCTCCACGCTGCCTCTGCCCATCCACAACCTCTGCGTTACCCGTGCCGGAGGTTGCACGGCCAAGCTAGGGGATGGAATCCCATCTAAAAACTCCTTGGATTGTGTTGTCCTTTTCCCACCACCATAGGGCGTTTAGAAGGCTTCAAGAAACCTCTGCAGCTCAAGAGCAATGCCCTACCAACCCCTAACTCCTTTGCCTTTCGAAATGACCACAAAACCTCTCCTACTGCCACTGTCATACTCCGCGACAGCCACAAAACGGCCAAACGATTCGAGCCACGTTTAGCAATGAAGACTTTAATCCCCACTCACGAACTTCATGAATTCCTTCAAACTCTCTGCTTGAAGCAGAGCCCTCATGGAGCCCTCATGGTGTCCAGCAACCGCGACATACTAACTTTCCCCAGTGATATTCATCCAACAAGCCCTCTGCTTCTTTCACACACCAGTAAAACTGAGACCCCCTCCTCCCAAACGAATTCAAAAGACTTAGCCTCTATGAGGAACCATCTGGAAGAAGCCATCTCGCCAGTCAAGAACCAAAGATGCCGGAAAATGAAGAAAGAACCTAAAACTGGAGCTGGGAAACCAACCAGCAAGACAAGAAATGGCAGAACACGCCTACACGTGGGAGGGAGGGAGAGAGAGAGAGTCATTTGTTCTGAGAACTTTTTACAGATTCAGAATCCATTTCTTCAGAGAACTTTTTCCATGCCTTGGTTAATTCAAGGGAAAGAAGAGAAGAGAATGATGATTAAATACTACATTTAGTTGCTTAATTAAATGTAATGTGATTTAGATTTATCTTTGGGGAAATCACACTTGATCTACTCAAACAGACACCCTTTTTGCGCTTACATTCCCAAACTTTAAAAAGTGATACTTAGCCTCCTCAAACTATTACTTCGTTGCAAGTTCTACCCTCCGTTAGCTTTTGAAGTTAAAATGGACGGAAAATGTCACGTGTGATGTGGACGTGTTAATTTTTTTACTTGAAATGCTTAAATTATCCCTAATAGGAAAGCAAAATTAAAGAAATAGAAAAAAGGAAAAAAGAAGGAAAAAGAAGGAAATTATTTTTTTGATAAGTAAGGGAAAGATATTATTAAAGGCGCAAAATACAACAAAGAAAAATTAAAAAAAGAAGAGGTGGTGGCCACACCACCCCTCAAGGTTGAGGAAGGTGGTTCAGGCACCCCCAAAAGCCAGCTATGGGGTGAGGAAGCCAACCCCTCAACCTTGAGGGGTGCAGGGGCCACCGGCTCTTTTTTTTTTGGTAAAAAAAATTTAATTTTTCTTGTTCTATTAGCACATGTGCTGTCATATGTTATTTTCTGTCCATTTTAACGCCCATAAGCTAATGGAGGGTATAACTTACAAAGAGGGGTGGTAGTTTGAGGAGGCCAAGTGTCATTTATTTTTTTTAAAGTTTGGAGATGTCTTTACTAAAAGAGTGTCAGTTTTGGGGGATTAAGTGTAATTTCCCTTTACATTTTCATGCTAATAGATTTTTCTTCATGCTATTTTCATAAAAGACAATGCATTTGATAAAAAGAAGGAAAGAAGAGATATTGCTTAAATATGGAAACTACTTATTCCTTCCCCCTCCCCCTCTGTACCTTTTTTTATTAAAGAAAAAACCCAAGTACTTGTTATTCATTGAAGTTATTCTAAAACATATTCTAAAGGGGGTGGATTTTATGGCCAGGGGACTGACTTGAAACTCACTAGGTCCACCACCCCACCCCCCACCCCCCCACCCCCCCAAAACGAAAAAAAAAAAGAAAAGAAAAAGAAAAAGAAAAAAAAGACTGGGGTTGGACCATTCCTCTGTTTATCAGTGGGCTAATACCATTTCAAGCAAAAGCCCTTGGCTTAGACATGCAATTTCCATGATTGTATTTTTCCTACATAATGTGGAGCATTTCTTTCAATTATTTGTACATGTATACTTTGAATTTATTATGTTGAGAAAATTTCAAGGTTAATTGTGTATCGTCATAAAGTGTTGCCCAAAATTTCTGCCACAGAGTTCTCTTCCAGCTCAGTATTATGGCAATTGGCTCCTCCTGAAATTCCAGCAGTATTGTCCTTTACAAGGTAATGAAGTCTATTTTCTTGTTCTTTTTTGGACTTTTTACTTGTTTATCTGGTGCAGTGGAAACTTTTGAATACTACCTTTGTGTTGCTCTTTTCTAGCTTTCCTAAGTAAGAGGTAGAAGTAGATAGTTCTTCATCATCATCATCATCATCATTGTTGTTGTCATTATCATTATCATTGTTATTATCATTTTCATCATCATCATCACTATCACTATCACTATCACTATCACTATCACTATCATCATCACTATCATTCTCATTATCATCATCACTATCACCATCATCATTATTACAATGATTATCATTATCAATATCACTATCAATATGACTATCAATATTATCATTATTATCATCATCATTTTGTTTATTATTATTATTATTATTTCTTTCTGTTCTTTTTATGAGCCATTGTTGGGTGCGATGGTAAAGCTATGTTGGGGAGGTTGGGGGATGGGTGTGGTTTGTGAGAAAATTTTGGTAAGTATATTCTAAAATAGGGTCCCATGACATGCATATATGATTGAAATTGAGAGCATGATGGTGGGCTTCCAAAAAGGTCAAGCATGAGGGTGGCTACATATGACAAATGATAAATTTCTATCCAATATTTATGATATCTCCAGAAGAACATGTCTGGAATGAAGAAATTTCAGTCTAATTTAGTTTCTCCTGGATTCCTAAAGATTTTAATTTTTGTTCTTACATCATGCATAGGTGTTTTCATGCCACTCCGGAGCTATGGGCTAGAAGAACAAATAATGATCTAGTTCATGACAACAATTCCAAGAACAAGCCTTCCAAGAAAGGGAAGTTTGTGAAAAGAGCCAGGACTGAGCCACCTGTTGAAGCTCCTTATGTGCCGCCTAAACTAAAACGAACCAACAAATCCTTGCCAGATAAAACAATTGACATATTTGAAGGCATGACAATTGTTGAGCTTGCCAAGCGTACTGGTGAGTCTATATCCACTATGCAGGATATTCTTGTAAACGTTGGGGAAAAGGTTGAATCTGAGTTTGACCCTCTCAGCGTCGATATTGCGGAGCTGGTAGCAATGGTATTTCCCCTTCTTAGTCATATATATTATATAATGATCTCTCACGCAACGTTTAGCACTGGAGAATACTAGGAAGAAATTTCCTGTACTGACTGAAAGATATTTAGTTCTCATCTTCAGCATGTGTTATGTAGATTTCAGTTTAGACTGTCATCAGAAGTTGGTTAATTGATATATGTGTGTATACATATTGTGCACATGATTGGAATTGGTTTCAGCATCTTATAATATGTGCCCGGTAGATCTTTGAAAATTCAATTTGAATGAAGAAATGTTACTTCTAACGGTGATGAAAGAATTGCATGTGGAAAAATAAGTCTGACTAAATTGATCAGAGATAATAAATCTATGTGGGGCCTATTCTTGGATCTGAAATTTTAACCTACACTTTTCAATGCCACTGTGGTGATTCAACATCAGTAGCAGTCTGGAACAAGATAGTAAATGAAGCATGATCATGTTAGCCTGCTGAATGACATGACAATGGCAGTACCTTGTTTTGGTCCTGCCAAAACCAGGTCCTGAGAGAGATCTTGATGAGATCCTAACCTTCAGCATTGTTTTTTATTTCTTCTCTCGTGAAGTGGATGCTCTCAAGAAATTGAATCAAGCACTTACATTTGGCAGCCGGAGGCTTTTAACATTGTACCAGACCATACCCCTAGCATGCTGAATAAAAAAACCTTTTTTTTTTTTTATCATCATCATCATCATCATCATTATTACTACTACTACTACTATTACTTTGCTGCTCCTTAGCCTTTTTTTTTTTTCATCCATATTATACACTCAGTATCAAATGAATTTTAGTTGCTCTGGATGCTTTTGGACTTAAATGTTATGTTATTACTTTGTCAGGAAGTTGGAATCAATGTTAGGAGGCTACACTCCAATGAAGGTGCAGAAATTTTACCCAGGCCTGCGGTTGTAACAGTTATGGGTCATGTTGATCATGGTAAAACTTCTCTTTTGGATGCTTTACGTCAAACATCAGTGGCAGCAAAGGAAGCTGGGGGGATAACGCAGCATCTTGGTGCTTTTGTTGTACGTATGTCATCAGGAGCAGCAATCACATTTCTAGACACCCCTGGTCATGCTGCATTCAGTGCAATGCGAGCAAGAGGTGCAGCAGTCACAGATATAGTAGTGCTAGTTGTAGCTGCTGATGATGGAGTGATGCCCCAAACTCTTGAAGCCATGTCTCATGCAAAAGCAGCTAACGTGCCAATTGTTGTTGCAATTAATAAATGTGATAAACCAGCTGCTGATCCTGAAAAGGTAAAACTCCAGCTTGCTTCAGAGGGCTTGCTACTGGAAGAGATGGGTGGGGATGTTCAGGTGGTTCAAGTTTCAGCGATAAAGAAGACTGGATTGGTTAGCTTGGAGGAGGCTTTGCTTCTCCAGGCTGAAATGATGGATCTGAAAGCACGTATTGATGGGCCTGCTCAAGCTTATGTGGTGGAGGCAAGACTTGACAGGGGACGGGGTCCATTGGCTACTGCAATAGTGAAGGCAGGGACTTTGGTTTGTGGTCGACATGTGGTTGTGGGCTCACAGTGGGGCAGAATAAGGGCTATTAGGGATACGGTGGGGAAGTTGACAGAGAAGGCAACGCCTGCAATGCCTGTCGAAATTGAAGGGCTGAAGGGGCTCCCAATGGCTGGTGATGATATTGTTGTTGTGGACTCTGAGGAGCGAGCTAGAATGCTTAGTGAGGGGAGGAAAAGGAGATTTGAGAAAGATAGGCTTATAAAGATCAGTGAGGGGGCAACTGAAACTCTGGAATCATCAGATGAGGTGTCTAAGAGGGTTGAAATGCCAATAATAGTAAAAGCAGATGTTCAGGGCACCGTCCAAGCTGTCACTGATGCATTGAAGACTTTAAATAGCCCTCAGGTATGGCAAGATCATTACTGCCTTGTATCCTGAATTTTGTGATTTCTTTGTAATGTCAACAATGTTCTTATAATTACTTTTTGGTTTAACCCTTTTTTTTTTGGATAAGGTAAATATTATTTCCAAAAGAACTGTACGAAGGCATAGAGCATACCCTATAAAAAGGGAAAAAACATAACTAGGTTGGGTGAAGAGGAGGGCTCCCATCAAGTTAGAAAACCAACTGAACCTAAACTAGACTAATCAAAATACAGAAAGATCGTCTCTGAGATACCCCATGAACATTGACGCATCAATTTTCCTGAGATGGGTTTGAGTCATGGAGGTTGTTGCTTTTAGCTCTTACACTAAACAAAAATCCTGAATTATATTACTAACATGCATAGCGCGGTGGTTGTGGATCCAAGGATTTCATTCTCTCCATATGGCATAGACTGTTGCAGCAAACATGATTTTGCCAATCAAACTAAATGGTGATACTTGTTTGGTCTTCCTCACTATGTGATAAGCAGTGATCGATCTCTGTTTTGTCATATGTTAAATATGGTCCTTTCAGAAATATACTCAAGTTTGAAATGCTCTTTGGGCTAAACATGCCAGAAGTTCGGCTTATAAGTTTTTTCTTCCCTGCTATTATATTGTTGTTTCTCTTTTACTACATATGATTTGAACCTATAATCTACTCAATCGGCCACCCCCTTCACTGAGTCTAGGCCCAGGGGCAGGTGCTGCTTTCAGTAAAACATTGTGGTTGTTACCTGAAAGTATTGTCTTGTATTTCACTGCTTCCTGAACTTACCACTTATTGTAATTCTTGCATTCTTCAATTTATTTGTCAGGTTTTTGTGAATGTTGTCCATGTTGGTGTTGGGCCCATTTCTCAATCTGATGTGGAACTAGCAAAAGCCTGTGGTGCATATATAGTTGGGTTCAATGTAAAGAGTCCACCTAATTCTCTGAGTCTGGCGGCAACTCAAGCCAGTATAAAGGTAACGACCTGTTCTCTCAATCTCAATCCTCTGATGAGAATGTTAATTCGTTTTAACCGGTTGAGTTTAAGATTATGCTTTAATCTAAAAATACTATCCTTATTATCTTTGTTGTTTCTTTTGTTGGCTGTAGATAGTGATGCACCGTGTGATCTATCACCTTTTGGAAGAAATTGGCAGTTTGATAGTAGACAAGGCCCCCGGGAGTTTTGAGACGCAGGTTTCCGGGGAGGCCGAGGTGCTGAACATATTCGAGCTCAAAGGAAGGAGCAAGTCGAAGGGAGACGATGTGAAAATTGCCGGCTGCCGGGTCATCGACGGCTGTGTCTCAAAATCATCAACCTTGAGGCTGTTGAGGAGTGGGGAAATTGTGTTTGAAGGATCCTGCTCCTCTCTCAAGCGGGAGAAGCAGGATGTGGATAGTGTGAGAAAAGGAAACGAGTGTGGAGTGGTGATTAGTGAATGGGATGATCTGCGGATTGGAGATATCATTCAGTGCTTGGAGCAAGTTGTAAGGAAGCCTAAGTTCATTTCCTCAGAGAGTGGTGCTGTTCGAATTGAGTGCTGATATCCCCTTTTGCTAAAAACATGTTCATTGACATATGATTTAGATTCTCCTTTTTGACATTTGTTCATTGACAAATTCATTTGAAGGCGGGTCAACGCCTGGACTTGCTGAAGGGCACTTTCAGTGATTTTGCAATTGAAGGTCCTGCCCAAAAATACTCAAATACTTCTGAGTGGCTACGGATTACGAGTAGGACAATTTTGAAAGGTCATAGTAAATTATTTGGGAGTTGATATAAATGTTGTTGTACAATAAAGAAACTTTGTGATTATTGTCGTAACATGAAGAGGAGGAATTTATTTATTGCTACTTTACAATTTTGATTGCATATGAGAAGGTTCTATTATTATAGATCAAAGACCATTCATCCAACAAGTAAATAATTACTATTTATACTATTTATTAGGGCTGATAATTTTTAATACGATTTTCGAATCTGATACGAAATTAGCGGGTTATAGTTGAAGGGTTCGAGGATTAGAGTTGATTTATATAATTTTATATTTTTATCTTGATATGATTCAAACTCGACAAACGATATTTAGAGTTAGTAATTTTTGACATAACCTTTGAATAGGATACTGACTTAAAACGAGATTAACGAGTTAAGATAAAAAAATTTGATTGTTTAATTAAATAAAGCGAATTAATTGATATATAAAATCTTGTACTTATGTTTCAATACTATCCATGCAAACGTGAATTGTTGCCCTTACTGTTCATGAAAACAGATTATCTCTTTTAAGCCTCTTCAAATACTTTCCCTATTTTTAATAAATTCAGCCATATAGCACACCAAATTCTTCTTCTTAACTACCAGTAATTGGCGGCTCAAAACCAAATTAATTGGGTTGTATAATAATAGGGGTATGTTTGTTAAGTGTTTAGGGTTCTTTTTGGTTTCAAATAATAATAAGAAGTGATTGATGTGATATAAAGTTAGAAGAATGTTGTGAATTTTTTGTACGAAAAAGTGAAAATTTTTTGTTTTTAGTGAGTTTTTTATTTGAATAATAATAAAAAGTTAGTAATGTAATATAACAAGTAAAAAAAGTTGTTAAAAAGTGATTAATAGAATATTAAAAGCAGTGTTGATTTTAAAGGAGAAAAAAGAGAGGGAAAGGTAGAGAAACATGCCTAGATCTTTCCTTTTCCTTAAGACTACGTTTGGCAAGGGTTTGTGGATTGTGGGCTGTAGGTTTTTTTTTTTTTTTTTTTTTTTTAAAAAAAATCATTTAATTTTTTATTTCATCAATTACTTTTAACAATTTTTTATTTTATTTTTTATATCACATCAAACACTTTTTATTATTATTTAAATAAAAATTCATTAAAAAATATTTTTTTTAAAACTTTTTTATACAAAAAAAAATTACATATTATTTATATTACATTAAATTTAAAAATCCTCATACCCTAATCAATACTTTGCCAAGAGTGGAGCTGGGCGTCCGTCTTTGACGGATGCCCAGCGTCCGTTTCCTTAGAAAAAAAAAAATAAAAAATAAAAAAAATGCTTAAAGTTATTCAATTCTCATTTTTTTTTTCTAAGGTTATGAAATGGGGATGAAATAAGCCTGAACTTGTTTTTTGTTAAAAAAAATATTTTTTCTTATTTTTTATTGAGACTTAGAAAAATAAAATGAGAATTGATAACTTTAAGCTATTTTTAATAAAAAACTTTTTTTTTTTAATTTTTTTTTCTAACTAAAACTGACGCTAGGCATCCGTGTGGACTCCTTTGCCAAACTTACCAGATAAGTGATAGTGATTGTCAGTTCCCACTTTTTTCCAGCATTGAAGCGATCGAGTTAAAGCTGAAACTAGCTTTTTGACATGTTCTATCATCAGCATTTTCCCCAACACAGAAGACGAAAATCATCGATTAATTCTCTGGCTTAACACTACTTTTAGATCCTTAGAAAAAAAAAAAAAAAAAACACTACTTTTAAACTTTTAGTCCACCAGTGGGGCATAATATAATTAAAGAAGAATATCTGTGCATGGCTGGAAATTGGAAGCATTAGTGATGTGAAAGCAGCCTGTTATTTAAGACATGAAAATTTTGAAAAAAAAATCCTCTCCTTTTCCTTTTCGGTTGATTAAAAGTGAATGGAGAGAATTCGGATCTAAAAATTTTGTGGAGTAAGTTAGTTAACACATAACTATTCTTGTATTACTCACCTAATACATAATTACTCACGAAAGTAAATGAGATATAGACAGCAACTACCACCCACGTCTCTTATTAATACTCACCCCATGGGTAGGTGGTCTAAAAAATATTACATCACATGTTTGAAGTTTTTTCAACGGTTTATATTTACTTTTTATCCTTTTTTTTTTTCATAAAAAAATTAATATTAAATTAAAATCATATATATATATATATTTGCGCCTAGCCAAATCCAAAATTTTTTTGCTGTGTTTGTTAAACTTTTAAGATTTTTTTGGTGTTTTGAATAGTAATTGATAAGAATAATATGATATAAAGTAGAAAGAATGTTATAAATTTTTTGTATAGAAAAATGAAAAAGTTTTGTTTTTTAGTGAA
>FXXK01000159.1:371788-485620 GCA_900184695.1 Betula pendula
GTATTTATTTTAAGAAAGATTTTAAAATTTTGGGGGGACATTCGTCCCCCCACTAATCAACTTGGGTCCGCCCCTGGTGGCACATTCACATCCATTTGTTTGTTTGTTTTATTAGTCTTATGCCTTGAGTTAAATAAGTTCTAGACCTCTAATAACCAAAAATAACATTCTGTCAAAGCACCGAACGTTTGATTAGGAGGGTCGAATGTTCCACACCCGCACATCGAACGTTTGATGAAGAACATCGAACATTTGATGAGGTCCAGAAACTTATTATAGGCCACATCTCGATCATTTCTGATTTCTAACTCATTCTAAGGTTTCTTAAAGGTCTAAATAGAGAAAGTAAGGGGTCTCATACTCAAAAAACAAGGTTTAAGGTAACAAACTTCTTAAACCATCTCGAAACAACCTAAACTTACAAAAACCAACTAAAACTTCAAATGATCAAGCCTATGTTAAACAACTTAGAAATAACAACTAAACAAGATAACAATAAGTAAATAACAACAGAGAAATAAACTAGGCTAAGATAGATACCTCCAAAGCCCAAAAGCCTTTTCCTTCTCCAAACACTCTTTCTCACACACTCACAAACATTCTTTGAGCTCAAAGTCGATGGTGAACAATGAAATGGAGGGGTGAGTCTTATTTATAAAGCTGAAGCGTCTGGTTAAGAACTGCTGGGTTTTAGGTTCATCGAATGTTCTATGTAGGACATCGAATGTTTGATTGTACTATTATCTAAGGATTCTTCGGTTTCCATCGAACGTCTGATAAAAGCATCGAACGTTTGATAAAAACACATCAAATGTTCCATAAAAACATCGAACGTCTGATATGGTCTGACATGCACACTGATCAAGAAATCTCACGTAAACAGCCCATCACGACACGTATCGAATATTTGATCCTTACCATCGAACGTTCCATTGAGACCACCGAATGTTCTATGGAATTATTCAAACGTTCTATGGACGCCTAATACTCCAAAATAAGTCCTTAAACTTCAAGAATGTCATTCTTGTCTTATTACCATTATCGGTTCTTGATAATGCAGAATAAATCTCCAAAAAACTCTTTCTCTTATTTCAAATTAAATCTAATAGCATTTTAAATCATTCTTAATGAAAATTAGATCCCACAATAGCTCTTTAGTAGTAAATCTAAGTATTATGAATTAAATTACCAATTAAAATCTATCTTCATAAAATATTAGTTTATTCCTTGGAATCTCTCCAAAATAATTATTCTCTCCATAAGAGTCACTATCACACTTACTTTCAGAATTAATATTTATTTATTCAATAAATAAATATTTGGGGAATTACATTGACGGCATAGATGGTATGCATTACGGATTACTCAGTGACGGGTTTTCTAATATGAGTACAACTATCTTGTAATGGGGTGTCGGTAAGCGTTATAGTGGCTTGATGATCACGGGTTTTCGATATGGGTTACGATTACCTTGTAATGGGTACTGGCACGACGGCATAGCCGGTATGACGGTCCTCGTGCACAGGGGTTCTGGTATGCTAGGGATTACCTAAGAGAGGAATCCAAGATGTTATGTTGCTAACCTCCACTATACGAGGATTAATGTATAGGTATGGTACTACGGTATAGTTGATATGTTACGGTACTTTGTGTACCAATATGTTACGGATCATCTATGAGATGAATTTTCGGTATGGTACGACGACATAGCCGGTATGTTACAGTACTTGGTGTACCGGTATGTTATATATATATATCAGTTGAGACTTCATATTTTATGATTTATATCTTTGAAAACTGTTGTTGCTATATTATGCTCTATGTTTCTCTTACACTAAAACCCTTCTTTTATAAGTATAATGATAGAGACATCATATTTTCTGATTAGTAACAAGAATTGTAGAGAGCTTTGTTTGAATATTCTTTTTATTGCATTAAAAGCTAGACTCACAGTATGAGCTCGGTTCCGAGGTATCTTACTTACTAAGTTGTGGACTTACCCAGTTGTTTTTCCTTTTCACCTGCTGGACATTTATGGTCCTTCAGATGTAGCAGGTTTTTAGCAGTGTTAGCAGGCTAGAGTCATCCTTCAGGCTTGAGGATAAGGATGAGCGAGGAATTCATGGAGTTTGTTACAATAGTTTTTGTTATTGTTTTGTAAGGTTGTTTTATTAGTAAGATTTTGTAGTAATTATGCTCAGAGATGTATAAGGTTTTTTTAGTAATCAGATCATTGTATTTTATTTCAATTCCGCATTTATTTTACTCTAATAGATGTCTAGATCCTTTAAAACTTATTTACAAAAGTAAGTAAGTCTTGGGAGGCGCTCGAAAATTTTAAATAAGTCAGCATTTTTATATTAATTTATTATTAAAATTTTTGTGGCGTTACAACAAGTTTTGAAGCTTGATTCAAATTGGAACAGGGGACAACGAAATCTTCATCAATTGCATCCCCGGCTTCCATTTTTGAAGAATGAGGGGCTTATTTGCAACATGCCAAAGCTTGGCTTCCAAAATTGACTCACATATACTCTCATTCTCAAAACGAAAAATAAAGAGCCCATTATCAAGTGAGAAGATCTCAAGCTTATCTTATTGACTCTATAGCAGCTCCAAAAGATTTCTTTACCAAGAAGGATGGTAGGTGTTTGTCGATGAATTGACCGACTAGGTTGGGATGCCATTTTGCTACACCTTCAGCAAGGGCAGCGGTCAAAGGTTTCACAGTCACCAAACCATCGAAAATCATTGGCTCAAAATACTGGAGTTTCCCAAAGGAGCTTGTAGAGGGAAACAACCCCTTCCAATCCTACTTCACACCGGAAGACAAAGGAGCTTGATCAAGAGAATTACCCTTACTGAGATCCTGTTACAAGTCAGGTGTAACACCCCGGTCCTATATTAGGAAGATGAGAAATAGCCCACATAGAGTGAATAATTTATAAAGAGAGTCATGAGTTATGAGTGTTGAGTCCCATATTGCCTAGTTACTAGGTAAAATTGAGCTTTATAAGTGATTATAGGGAAACTCCAAAATTGACTAGTTCTTTTGGGGTAATAGCGTAGATGTGGCTAGCGCTTTTCCCTAGGTTGTTACATCAGGGACAGGATTGAGAAGGATATTCAGTTCCACCATCAGCTCACAATCGTCCTTGCTTATAGAATTATGAATGGACCTAGCAAAAAACCCTAAATCCTCAAGATTATCAGCATCCAGCTCATTATGAGCCGCTAGAGTATCCAAATTCTCATGCAATGGAGAGCCTTCCACAACCTTCACCTCAGTCACTGCCTCAGGTGTAACGACCCCAATCCGTTAGGGCTAGGATTGTTAACTACTTATCTCAGAGGCACAAAGAATCATAAGGTCTGTCAGATCAATTAACTAAATGTAAAAATAAATGCATGAACAATATAAAGGAAATAGTGTCAACTAAAAGTTGTCACTTGGTTTTATGAGACACCAAGTTTGAAGTTTATTGCATACTAAAAATAATAACTTGTACCAACGCACTTATTGAAATGAAATAAAAAAAATGCAGATGAGATGACTTAATAACTATCCCTGTCCCCATTCCGGCCTCTTATAGTGGCGTGTTCGCCGCCTGAAAACAAAAGTAAAACTGAATGGGCGAAAAAGGCTCAGTAAGTATATCCCTCAACCATAAATAGTGGAGTTAAATTCATTTTCTTTAAAACCTTTCACAAAATGCGAAAACTCATATAATCACTTCAAATTGCATTCATTACGAAAATACTATATAATTTAAGAGAAAATCCTCCTTTCTATCCAAAACCAATTTTTTTGACAAAACTACTTTTTAAAACATTTTGTTTTTTTTAGAAATCTCTAAAATCAAGACTTATATCAATCACTTCTCATAATAGGGCCTATGTACATTGTTATGCCCCGTGTACTAGGGTTGCGTGGTCTTTGTGACCATGACAATGCATGCAGCTGTAGACGTGTGCTCTGGCCAGCCGATTAACTTATCGGTGTACTCAGCTTGACAAATAAATGATGGATTACCACCTTCTAGCAGAGCCTCTTTTAGTGGTTGCTCTTCCATCATGGCTTCGGTACAGAGCTTTTTCTTCTTCGAATTCTCTTGGGCCAAAACTATTTCCTCCATACACGTGCTCTTGTCTTATAAAACTTTTCTCATCTCTTTTATTTATCTTGGTATCTTTAGGTAACATGTATGAGGGTTTTTACATCTGATACTTTTCTAATTTCTAAACTTTCTAAAAATAGTAATTTTCCCATTTAGGAGCTTTAGGGAAGTAGATATTTTACTATAATTAGAAAGTATTGATTCAATAACTTTTAAAATAACAAACAGATTTATATTACAAATATCTTTTCATTAAAAAGAGAAAGTTTTTCTGACTACGTAAGCAAGATAAATTCATAAATAAATAATTAAATCACATAAAGTACAAAAGACAGTTAGAGAATAATTATCTCATAAAATAACTTTAGAAGGGGTAGAGAATCTACTTATCTCCTGACTGTAAATACAATAAAATTTTCGACTGCTAGCTAGTCACCTGAATAGAAGTTCAGACGCGTTACTACTCTCATACCCATACAAAATAAAATTCTACTATTATGATTTCAGCTAGTTAGTTTATTGAGAATGGATCTTTAAAATATTTTAAATCATTCTTCTCATATTCATAGATTAAAAATTCAGAATGTAGAATTTTTCTTATTAGGTTTAGAAATAATAACGAATATTCTATTTGCTAAAATAAAGAAAATTGTACATCTTGGTCGTTCAAGTTAATGGCAAAGAAAGCCTATTATTAAAAATATAAGAAAATAAGAATTAAAAAATAGTTTGTAGGAAGAATAAATAATTGTTTTTGAATAAATAAAATAAACCAAATCCCTGTGGTATCAAATCTGAGAGTAAAAAAAAAACATAGCCGAAACTCTAACAAAATATTGCTCAAATAACGTCCTTGGAGCAAGTAAGAGTAGCATGAAATAAGAAAAGAGAAAAAAAAATAAAAGGACTGGTACAGGTATACATATGGCCTAGTGATGGTTCAGTGAGAAGGAAAGGAAAAGACTGAACAAAGGTAAAAATAAAAAGGGAAAAGTCCACATACCCCCCTCAAACTACCACCCAATTGACAATGTCCCACCCAAACTTTCAATTGTGACAATGTCCCCCCTCAAATTACCAAACAAATGACAATGTCCCCCCCAATGGCAACAAAATGACATAATAATAACCATACAGATTTTTCAATAAGACCAAATATCATTTTTTAATTTTATTTTTTAAAACGAAATCTTATAATTTTTTTAAAATTTGAATTTGGCTAATTGAGTTGGAGTGTTTTTTTTTTTTTTATTATAAAAAAAAATTGCTAGTTTTTTTTTTTAACCCTTATGAATTCGAAAATAATAATAATAATAATTTTTTTTAAAAAAATAATTATAATTTTTGAAACGAAAATGTTTATAATTTTTTTTTATTCTTGAATTTGTCCAATTGGTTTGTAGTGTTTTTTTTTTTTTTTTTTTTTTTTTTTTTAAATTATATTTGTTTTGGTTTTTGTTTTTTATTTTATTTTAGCTTTAATCTTTTTCTAGCCCTTATGAATTGTAGTGTTTTTTTTTTTTTTAATTTTTAGTTTAGTTTTTTTTTAAAGAAAATTTTTTTTATTTTATTAAGTGTATTTTCGTCCTTAGGGAGAATATTGTCATTTGTTTGGTAGTTTGGGAGAAACATTGTCACAATTAAAAGTTTGGAAAAACATTATCAAATGGGTGGTAGTTTGAGGGGGGTATCTAAACTTTTTCCAAATAAAAACAAATTCTGGTGCAGCCCCATTCGGCCGAGTACCGCTGTGGTAGATTTGTGAAACGGAAGAAAAAAAAAAAAACTAAAAAAAAATCAAAAGGAACTTCGTTGCTTTTAAAAAGGGCAGAACATAGGTTGCTAGAACTCCACGACCATTTATTGCTTCTTCAAGAGTCAGTAAAAAGAAGAGAAAGAAAAAATAAAAAAAAGGAGGGATGACACAACAAGAAAAGAAAACATACAAGGCTAAAGAGACCACTTCACGTGAAACAAGTAGTTCTTAAAAAAAATGTTTGACTTTATGAATTTTTTTATAATAACTTTGACTTAAAGGTAAATCATTATTATTATTATTTTCATTAAACATATACGTATATATATACTTTTAAAATTTTTAATTTGATCAATTTTTATTACTAATTCAAGTACGCTTTTATCTAGAATTTGAACTCTCTATAAAATTACTAATTTCTCCCTAACAGAGGATCAGAATTATTACATCAGGGATCTTGCCTTCCCCACTCCCACCCCTAGCTCTTCCCCTATTAGCTTTTCACGCCATCAAAAGGATATAAGGATAGAGCATCTCCTTAGAATGCACACAATCAGACCAGCACAATCCTCGCTCAACCAAATTCCGATCACCGGAGCAATCACCAACTATGTAGCACCTGAGGTAATTATAAGGGTGTTGGGTTTGACATTAGCTGATATATATTTCTTAATGCATGCTTATTTATCGATTATTTTCATTTTTTGGCTTTAGGTTCTCAGTCACAAGAGTTATGATGGTGCTGTGGCAGATGTTTGGTCCTGCGGAGTCATCTTTTATGTTTTGATGGCTGAATATCTCCCATTTGATGAGCTTGATCTCACCACGCTATATAGTAAGGAATGAGCTATTATCATGAGTACTATTTGATGATTATCACGCAAATAAGTAGCTTTACATATTGCAAATTACCGAAAGCACATGTGCTTTGCATCAAGGTTGTTAAACTTTTATATTGATATCATTGTTTTTAATTGTTTTCTGCAGATTGAGAGAGCAGAGTTTTCATGTCCATCCTGGTTATCAGTTGGAACAAAATCCTTGATTCATAGAATTTTAGATCCAATTCCTCAAACTGTAAGTATCTCTTAAAGAACACTCCATTGCTTTGGTGGCATTGATAATAAAATAATCAAATCATTGTATTTCTCTCTCATGTTCTATGCAGCTTGCTAATTGTGTGGAGATTGGCTGCCCATGCTTATTCTACTGGTTTCGTCCAGCAGGTTATATACCTTTCTCAAAATCCCAACTTGATTCTAAGATTCTTCTATGCAAGTTGTGTTTTGGAGTTTTTCCTTTGTTTTTGATGTTGCTTTTCATTTTGTAATTTGTTTTAGTTGTGTAAAAAAAAAAAATTTGTTGCTGGTTTCTGCAGAAACCTACTGCTGTACTGCATAACCGAAACTCTTACTTTTTTTTTTTTTTCTTTTGTGTTGTGTTTAGTTTCTTTTAGTGTAGTTGTTTTTCGTTTATTTTGTTAAAAAAAAAAAAATTTCTAGTTGTTGGTTCTGCAGAACAGTTGCTGCTGCCAAAAAAAAAAGAAGACATTTTTTGAAAAAAATGACCATTTGAAAGAAAAAGATTGTAAAAAAAGTACTATCCTTAAAAATGAAATAAAGAAATAATAAACAAAGATAAACAAAGAATAAAACAAAAATATTTAAATGATATAGAGAAAAAATAGATAATCGGATGTATATTGTCTTTTAAAACCTATTAGCTAAACTAGTAAAAGTAGATTTTCGTTAGCCATTATGGCCAAAACTTTGCGTAAGTCAATGAGAGTGCTCTAACGAGACCACTCCACGTGATACAAATGGTTTTTAAAAAAAATGTTTGACTTTATGAATTTTTTTATAATAACTTTAACTTAAAGGTAAATCATTATTATTATTATTTTCATTAAACATATACGTATATATATACTTTTAAAATTTTTAATTTGATCAATTTTTATTACTAATTCAAGCACGCTTTTATCTAGAATCTGAACTGTCTATAAAATTACTAATTTCTCCCTAACAGAGGATCAGAATTATTACATCAGGGATCTTGCCTTCCCCACTCCCACACCCCTAGCTCTTCCCCTATTAGCTTTTCACGCCATCAAAAGGATATATAAGGATAGAGCATCTCCTTAGAATGCACACAATCAGGCCAGCACAATCCTCGCTCAACCAAATTCCGATCACCTGAGCAATCACCAGCCACCAGCCACGGAGAAGAAATCACGCGCTCCCACGCACTGGTTCTAGGGGAAACAAAGTTCACTTGCTAAGAGGTAGAGGGCCTGCGACTTCCACAGTACTAGATGAAAGCAAAAATTAACGCACGAAAGAAAAAGAGTTTTTTATTTTTATTTTTATTTTTTAATTTCACTGATAATTCATACATAGGTAGAGATTGGGTCAAAAAATATTCTAATAGCAGAGCAGTGCGTACGTAGTAGGGGACCTGTATTAATTTAAAATATTATAATACGGTCCTTGACATTTTCGAGGACATGGATTTTCATATTCTACACGCCACCATTATTGCTTGGCTTAGCTTTGGGAAAGCCACCAGATCTTGAAAATTGTCATTTATTAAAAGAGTATGCAAAGAATAACCTAAAATAACATAATTTAAAAATCTAAAACTTTAAAGAAATATCCGTTAGTGACACGCAAAGTTTTTTTACGTTATTTGTCCAAGTTAAAATAGTCATTAATTTGCATTAATTTGAAGGGTTACATAGGAAAATGCTTAAACATCTACTAGAAATCCTTCTAGGGGATCAACTAGCATTTTTTTATTATTATTTTTAATCAAATGGGACCCACTTCTTCAAATGAAGAGATGGACCCCACTTGATTTAAAAAATAAAAAAAATACTAATTGATCCTCTAGAAGGATTTTTAGTAGATGTTCTAGCACTCCTCGAGTTACATAATAATCATTAAACCAAATGTACCAATTATTTCTAAACCACAGAGATTGCTTAAATGGGGAAGGGCATTGCTGTAAAATAGGAGGAAGAGATTTATTTACTTGGAAAAGTTATGAGAAAATCTGCAATCCGGATGGTCTGTAAATCTTGATTCGGTTTATTTGATTTTGATTAAGTTTTGGGATGGTGGGCAAATTTTCAAGTATGTTTTAGGAATATGTAAATGGTATGTCATAATTGTTAAAAGAATTTTCAAAACTAATATTTATATATATTTACATTGTGGTTTGCGAATGTTTTAAAGAGCCTTTGAAAGAAGAGTCTTACGTGAAAAAAAGAGAAAGTTATAAGGCCTACTTTACATTAAGCTATTGTTTTGAAGTAAACAATGCTTGAATGTATGCACTTTGACACTTAGTAAAGTCAATTGTAAGATTAAATTAAGCAGTTAATTGTACCATTACATAGCAATTTTAGAACACAGATAATTCTCTCTTCTTCTATCTCTCTCAAAACCTTATGTAGTATTAAAATTCGAGTAATCGAGTCTCTCTCTTGATAAAATAGAAACTCTCAGTGTTATACAAAGCACAACTAAATTACAGAGGTTTTTGGGCTCTATTATATCATGGAGAAATATTTGTTGAAGTCCAGTGCATATGAATTCGTTAGAATTGGTGGAGGTAAATAATTTCTTAAAGAAAGCAACTCAGTAACTTAGGTTAGGGGACAGAATGGTCTAATAGATGGGTTAGATTGCAATTTTTTAAAATTTTAATAAGGTACATTACAAATTTTTAAACATTAGATGTGACATTGAAAAATAGATGAAACTTTGGAGGATAAAGTGTATTTTTCCTAAAAGTTTATTTAACATCAGAATCAATGGAGTCGCTAGATCTAGAGAACGGACCTAATGGATCTTTTTGGAGTGATATGCTTTTCAGAATGGAACGTTCTTACCTTTTGCATGTCTCTTATATTGTGGTTTTTTCTTTGTTTTCTATTTGTTGTTGTATGTTCGGTTATTGGGCTGTAAATAAATCAGTCCATTCGACAGTCTACTAGGTAAAACCCGACCCAAGCTAGATACTGTAGAAACCCGCTCGATTAGTAAATGATACATATCTGACTCGCCTGATAAAACTCGATAGGGGCTCACGAGCCTAGCTCGTTTAAGGCTCGACCAGACCGGCTCGCCTGACTTGTTTAGGACTCGCGAGCCTAATTGGTTAATATATACTAATTAACTTAATATTACTAAGAAACTAACTATGTAAGTATAGTTAAATAGTTACCTATAGTATATAGTTCACTTTGATATATATATATATATATATATATATATAGTTAGTTCATAAGTAATTAATTATATTAATTAAGTAAATATAATATTACATATTAATTATAATATTTTGATATATACTAGTATTACTGTGAATGTATGTATCAATGTATGTGTATATCTATTATTAACATACTAGCTAGTTAGTTCATAAACTAACATATTGAATTATTAATATATAGTTGGTATATAACAATATAAGTATATTGAATAGTTAATATATAGCTATATATATGACACATCGTACATGGTTAACAATAGTTATATACTATATTTATAATATATTTAATTAGTTATATATAGTAGATTAGACTTTTTATTTGCTCACATTATACATATATTAGTTATATATAATAATATTATGTTAATTTGTTACCTATAGACTGTAGTTATATACTATATTGTATAATATACATTATATAGTTACATATTATAGATAAATGTATGGAGGCTATTCACAAACTCGGACTTGAACTTTGTTCAGATCACACTTTAAAAAATTTGATAGTCTAGCTCGAACTCGATCATGTACCTGACTCGGCTCGAATAACATTATCAATGGGCTCGAGTTTCTAACGAGCCAAGCTTGAACACACATTTCATAACTCAGCTTAGCTCGAATATGTATCCTCATAAACAAGCCAATCTTAAAATTATAAATTTCAACTCGATTAAGGTCCAAAATGGGCATATGCTTGTTAGGTTAGGATATGTTGTTGATTTAGTAGAAAAAGTATGACAGGTGCTTGTAAAAAGTTCCTAGAGACTTTGTAGCCTGTGAGCCTATGAGAATGGTAGATGTTGTTTTTCTATCAAAAGTATAGTTTTATGTTATTTCTTTGTAGAAGATTCATGAAATTTCTTATTTGAATTTGATTAAAAGGCTCTTATTAACACTATTTTGTATTTCTGAATGCAAGTGTCCTTGAGAGCGGTAGTTTTGCTGACTTTAGAGCGTCGTATGTTTGGCTCATCAACTGTTGTTCATATATATATATATATATATATATATATTATATATTATATAATATGTTTTCCCATCCCCCTCCCCCCTTTTTTTTTTATTTTATTTTTGAAAACAAACGGGTCGCTTGCTACTCTTAAATTTGGACCCTTCATTGTTTGTGTCCTTGGAATAGAATATTCAGGAGAAGTCATATCTTGTGGGTTGTTCAATTAACAGCGTAGAGTGCGACACATGATACGAGAACAAATATCATGTGACAAAGATCAAGCATCTCAATAATTTTGGCTCGTTTCGATATAAAATGCTTTTTGAAAAATGTTTTCTTTATTTTATTATGTTTGATACAATTTTCACAAACTGAAAATATTTTTGATCGGCTGTGAAAATCTTATTTAATTTTTGTAAAATAGTTTAACTATAGCTTTTTATTATCTTTTGTTATCAAGTTGCTTTGATGTCAAGAAGCACATGATGGAATAGATTGATTCGACATCCAAAAGATCGAAGTAAAAATGATTTGAATTCAAGGACAAATTCTTTTCAACCTAGAGAGATTGATGCAAGAGAATATTTGAACAATAATGAAAAGAATCAGCCGTAATATTTGAAGATTATTTTTAAAATAATATATTTTTCTTTATCTACAAGTATGCTTTGTCTCCAAGTTAAGGATTATTTTTGTATTTTTCTCTATGTAGTTTGCTTAGAAAGTACTCAAACTTAGCTTATATAAGAACATATCTGTATTATTTTGCAATTCAGATTTGAAGTATCAATTTAATTTCAGTATTTTAAGTTGGTCTCTGTTTGCTTGTTTAGGACAATTACAGTGTTTCTCTTCTCTATTTTTTATTTCTTCCATTCCTGAGTTCCTTTTTCAATCTCTAATTCTTAGTTTTTGCTGCTATTATACACTGCCAGAACATTTTACGTCGAAACTAAAAAAAGAAAAAGAGTTAGAATTCCAAATTCCAATTAAAAAAAAAAATGAGTAAGGTTAGATACTACACCTTCATAATATCAGTCTCATTCGGCTAACGTGATACACGCTGAATATTTAGATCCTTTGGAAAAGCATATAAAGAAAGGTGTATCCTCCACATGTCTGGGTCGCAAATTGACAGACTTGCAGTTGCATGCACTCATCAGGTGTATCCTCCATGTGGTTCATGGATCCAACTGAAAGAACAATTTAAAATTGTTTAAATTGTTCGTTGAATTGTTCATCTCATGATCCTCTTTGCTACAAGACTTGCAGTTGGCATGCAGGAGGTTGCCATACCACTCAAGTAATTGCAAGTGTTCATAATATAATTTATAAGAAAAGAAAGAAGAGTTTATTTTTTGTTTTTTGTTTTTGCATGACAAAGCAAGGAATGTTAGTTCAACAACACACCACTCAAGCAGGTTGATTAGATAAAGGCAGAGCACGATTCTAGTTTTCTTGGAACTCAAACACGACTCAATGTCTTCTTAGATTTCGTACAAGGTAATCAAATTGACAACATAAAGGCTAAGTGAGCATACATGTGTCCTTTTTGAATAGTTAGTTATACTTCTAACTTGTGTTCATGCTGTTTGTTCTTCTGTTTTGTCATTGATGCTGATATTTTCAGCTTTATCTCTTGATTTTTTGGCATATATTTGTTCATAAGAAGTTTTGTTTGTAATGGCATTTCAATGTCTGCATCTGTAACAAGATTTCAGACAGTCTCTTCAAGGTTTTCGTATACATGGCTGGTAATGTTCATATTGATTTGACAAGAGCTTAAGCGGCTAGCTAAAGAGCACAAACTACATATTTTGAGATTCACAACTCTTCTCAAAACCAATAGAGTCTATCAAGAATTCAAGGTAGGGTAGAAAGAAAATACATAAACACAGTAATCAACCAAAAATACATAAAAACAAAAAAAAAAAAAAAAAAAAAAACAAAAAACTGGGTTCTTAGATCATCCCTGTTCTTAGATATATATTACTATCTAAGAAAAGACTTGTTTATGACATGAACGGGTGAACACCCATTTGTTCTTAGATAAAGTTGTTTAACTTCTTGACATTCTTTGTGCTCATGATGTCACTTGCTTTTTTTTTTACTGTTAATTAATTGCTCTTTCTTCTTGTTTGAGGTTGCAGCTTGCAGATATATATTAGCCATGGCAAACGGTTTCTGGAGAGTGTTCTGGGGGAATTCTAAGTATGTGGAAGCTGAAACAGACACCAGTCAAGATGATTCCTATGCACCTTTGCAAGGTGAAGAAGCGACCAATACCAAATGTGAAGATTGTTCTAATGAAAATGTCACACCTTTTGCCAAAGCTGGATTTCTTAGTACTCTGTCGTTTTGGTGGATGAATAGATTAATGAAGCAGGGTAAGCAGGGTATTCTTGAGGAAAATGATATTCCACAGTTGCGGCAGGCAGACCGTGCACAAACATGCTACTTAATGTTTAAGGAACAACTAACCAAACGAAAACAAAAAGGAACATATGAATCATCATCCCCTTCAATGTTCTCAGTAATTTTTTCCTGCCAGAAAAAAGGGATTTTAATTTCTGGGTTTTTTGCATTGATCAAGGTCCTCACAGTTTCCACAGGTCCATTGTTTCTTAAAGCCTTCATTGAGGTTGCTGAAGGAGAAGCAGCTTTTAGCTATGAGGGTTATGCTCTTGCTGGAGGGCTGTTCTTGGCAAAATGTTTGGAGTCATTCTGTGAGAGGCAATGGTTCTTTCGAACCAGATTGATTGGGCTACAAGTAAGATCCTTCCTATCTGCAGCTATTTATCAGAAACAACTAAGACTCTCAAATTCTGCTAGGATGACTCATTCTGCTGGTGAGATTATGAACTATGTCACTGTAGATGCCTACAGAACAGGGGAATTCCCCTGTTGGTTTCATCAGATATGGTCAACAAGCCTTCAGCTGTGTCTTGCATTAGTGATTATCTACTATTCTGTGGGGCTAGCAACTGTTGCTGCTATAATTGTAGTCATACTGACGGTGCTTGCAACTTCTCCATTAGCCAAATTGCAGCATAAATACCAGACAAAGCTCATGGTATCACAAGATAAGAGGCTGAAGGCCATTGCAGAAGCTCTTGCAAATATGAAGGTCTTGAAGTTGTATGCTTGGGAGAAACATTTTGATAATGTCATACAAGTGTTAAGGAAAGAAGAATCCAAGTGGATACTAAAAGTTTTATCACAAAAGGGGTACTATCTGATATTGCTTTGGTCGTCTCCCATTTTAGTATCGATTGTCACCTTTTGGTCTTGCTACTTCCTTGGAATTACACTCTCTACTAGTAATGTATTCATGTTCCTAGCAAGTCTGCGTATTGTTCAGGAGCCTATTAGGATGTTTCCTGATGTTGCTGGAATTTTCATTGAAGCAAATGTTTCGTTTGCTCGGATTGAAAAGTTTCTAAAGGCGCCAGAGTTAGAGAACAGAAATGCAAAGCAAATGTGCAAGGAGAAGGAGCTTGAGCAGTCCATATTTATCAATGCCACTGAAATATCGTGGGAGACTAATTCTGCAAATGCCACACTAAGAAACATAAATTTGGTGGTGAAACCAGGAGAAAAGGTAGCTATTTGTGGAGAGGTTGGATCAGGTAAATCAACCCTTTTAGCTACAATTCTTGGAGAGGTGCCAAACATCAAAGGCATGGTAAGTAATCAATTCATTCCTTGTCCATAGAGTAGCATAAAGTCTCAATTGCAGCCTTGTATATGTTGATTTTTTCATTAGACTTAGGAGGCATATTTCGAAGAAGAACATGATATTTTGTTTTCATTTTCTCTAGTTTCCCCCTACTAAGCTTGTGGAAGATATAATATTTGTTTGCTGAATTTTATGCATCAATTTTAACACTTCCCTCATGTGTGAGTTCAAACTCTCCCTTTAATTAAAGAGGCCCAACACGTTAATTGTTGATAGAGCTCCTGGGTCGACATTTTCAGGTTAATGTTTATGGAAAGAAAGCATATGTTTCTCAGACATCTTGGATCCAGACAGGGTCTATACGAGAAAACATTCTATTTGGCTCTTCCATGGACGCACTTAGATATCAAGAAGTGCTTAGAAGATGTTCCCTAGTAAAGGACCTTGAGATGCTTCCATTCGGAGATCTCACGGAAATAGGAGAAAGAGGTGTTACTTTGAGCGGTGGACAAAAGCAGCGGGTTCAACTTGCACGTGCGCTCTATCAGGATGCAGATGTTTATCTCTTGGATGATCCATTCAGTGCTGTTGATGCACAAACTGCAACCAATCTATTTAATGTAATCATTTTTTCTTCTCTAATCGATATGCAACTACTTGTATCTTGTTTTTGTTTATTGAGAGACAAAACTAATAATATGCCTTGTGGCCTGCAGGAATATGTCATGGAAGGTCTATCTAGGAAGACAGTCTTGCTGGTGACTCACCAAGTGGACTTCCTTTCTGCATTTGATTCTGTTTTGGTGGGTTCATCAGTGAAACTATGTTGCTTTCTCAAATCTCTTTCTTTGATTTATATATTTATTTTCTAGGTTGGGGCTACTTTCTGCTCCGTTCTTAACTATGGTCTTGTTAAAATATAAATTAAATGATTAAATTCATCCCTTTCTATCAGCTTAAGCTTTTGGAATAAGTTGTAATTTAACCATTTCTAATCAGCTACTTAAACTGATAAGAAGGGATAAATTTAATCATTTAATTTATATTCTAACAGGCACAGATCCTTAAAAACTCGTTCATGCACTTCATTTTCCAACTACTATTCGTCTGCAATAATCTGCTGGGATTGCCGTGAAAAAGACTTACACCATGTAAACTTGGTTTTGTTGGCAGTTTATGACCGAAGGGAAAATCCTAAGAGCTTCTACATATGATCAGTTGCTAGCTTCTAGTCAAGAATTCCAAAATCTTGTCAATGCACACAATGACAGTGCTGGTTCTGAGAGACAAGCTAAATATGCTTCTTCTGGAAAATCTAAAACCTCTAAAAGTGAGATCCAGGAAAATATTAGTGAGAAGCAGTTAATATCATCTTTAGGAGATCAATTGATTCATCAAGAAGAAAGAGAAATAGGAAACACTGGTTTCAAGCCTTACATACAATATTTGAACCAGAACAAAGGCTTTTTATACTTCTCCTTGGCAATAATATGCCATATCATATTCATAGTTGGTCAAATTATACAAAACTATTGGTTGGCTGCTCACCTCCAGGATTCTCATGTAACTAGAGTAAAACTGATCACAGTTTTCTCAGTCATTGGGGGTATCCTAATACTCTTTTTGCTTATTAGATCCTTTTACATAGTTCTTGTCGGTTATGGTGCTTCACTTAGGATTTTTTCCACACTTATGACTTCTCTTATCCGTGCGCCAATGTCCTTTTATGATTCGACGCCTCTTGGAAGAATTCTCAGCCGAGTAAGAGTTTTGGAACAAGAAGTTATATCTATGCTTTAGAAGAAATCAATTGGACTTACACTAATTAAGGTTTTACTTTTATAGGTATCATCTGATTTGAATGCCGTTGACATTGATGTGGCTTTCAAATTGACTACTGCCCTTGGGTCATATATGATTGCATTTTCTAGCTATGGAATATTAGCTATCCTAACTTGGCCAGTCTTGTTTATCATCATTCCCATGGTTTACCTGACTATACTCCTACAGGTAATACATACACCAACAACGATGGACATAAAGATTATTTGGCAAATTTTTTTTATATGATTGAAAGACAGGTTATCAATTTTTGATATAATCTGCAAACTCGGCACAAAATTAATTAGCTGGTTAGGGCTAAAGGGTATGACTTGTTTAATTAAATGTGTCGGGTTATGGTTGATCTATATAGTCTTATATTTATGCCTCTACATGCGAACATAAATTGCCACCCCTAATTGAAAGGGGACATTCCCTTGTCTCTGCATTTGATAGTTATTTTGACATCTTACATGACATATGTATTGACTCGGGGTACGGCATCCGTATCCTTCTCAAATACACAGGTTTCTCCATTGATACTGGTGAAAGTTTACATTTTACATGGTTCTGGAAGGGGTTATATTTTTGGTTACTACATTTTTTGATGTCAATAATGAAATGGCTGCAAAATAGATATACACACAAACTCTCACTATATGATGTTAGCTGGGAAGCTAACTCCTTCCCTTTCTGATTTCTCATACTTATCCAGCCTTTTCAAGAAATAAATACTGTACTTGTTTTTGTCTGGACATATAGAGATACTACTTTGCTTCTGCAAAAGAGTTGATGCGAACAGAAGGCACAACCAAGTCTTTAATTGCAAGCCACCTTGCTGAATCCATAGCTGGAGCCATGACAATTAGAGCTTTTGGGGAGGAAGAGCAATTCTTCTTGAAGTACTTGAACCTTATTGACAGAAATGCGAGACCGTACTTCCATTGTTTTTCAGCAAATGAGTGGTTGATCCAACGCCTAGAAATTCTATGTGCAATTGTTCTCTCTTCTTCAGCACTTGCCATGACTTTGCTTGATCTTGGAGCTTCTTCCTCTGGTTAGTAATATGATTAGTTTCATTAACTCAATGCTATTCTAATAATAATATATGATTCAATTGTATTCTTGTTGTTCCTGTAATCTTTGCTTTACATATCATTGTCTTGTCTTACATACCATGAGCCTTATTTGGCCCACTTCACCTACTACCTTGTACTTTATATAAGTACATTCCCTCGTAATTCAATAGTTTTATTGAGCATTTCCTACCACGATGGACATAGGCCTCTAAGACCGAATTACTTCAATTATTTTTGTCTTTTCTCTCTATTTCTTTCTCTAATATTATCACATATTTTCATTTTATATTTTGTCACTGTGTTGCTTCTACATATCATGGTTATCAAATCTTTAAGCTTCACACTGAACATATGTTTCTTAGAACTAACATGTAAATTCAACTCCTCAAGCCAGCAAACACCTCCCTCTACGCATTTTGTGATCTTTTTTTTTTTTTTCTTTTCTTTTATTGGATGAATGAGTAACTTTTTTTTATAACAAACAAACAATTCTCTTTACCAACCATGCACTTCAGCAAACAATTGAAAATGCTCAACACTACACAAGTATCATACTCTCTCACACCCCGCACTGACTATCTATCTCACCATTAGAGCACTAACAATAGTTTTCCTAAAACTCATTATCTTCTCTAAATGTTGGGAAAACTCTTAAAAAAACCTTGCACAGCTTTCCTTGGTGTTTTCTAAACTAAGGAAACACCAAGGGAACCAAAAGTTGTACTCTAAATCTAGGGAAGCAAAAGTGGTTCATTTAACATTATTTTAATATAAAAAAATTTCTCTTTCCTTTTGCATTTGTTTTAAATAATATTTAAATGGTTTCTTTTTGCCCTCTCTTTCCCTTAACATTTAATTTAAAGAATATTTAAATGGTATGATGAAAGAATAAGGGAAGCTATTGTGGAGTTTATTTGAATAAAAAAACAAAAAATAATTTGGTTCCCTACATTTAAAGAAAATATAAGAAAAACTGCTGCTAATGTTGTTACTGATGTCCGTTTTACACAGGAAACATCCCTTGCTAGCTATTACAGTAAAAACTACACCAAAATCCCTTTATCCATTCTCCAATTACAACATATCCCATCATTTCCCTCAGTTCTTTTGAATTTTCCTTTCCCCAAGATCTGAGCTTTAACTTTCCATATGATTTTTTGCAGAACTTGCTCCTCTGTCTTGGGATGACTGACATGTTTAATTTCATTCCTGTTTCTCCAGATATTATACACAGTTGAACCAAATTCTAATCTGCATACATTTGATTTTAAACTCTTCTTTCTCCATTGTTGCACTCGTTCAGAAATCACATCTTCCCAACTCGTTGGAGGATCCACCATGTCACACATTCTCATAATTTATTTCCAAATTCTCCTGCTATAATCACATTAAAAAAACAGGTGGTCACAGTCCGTATTAAGAATGTTATTTAGCATGCTATAACATTGATACTGAAGAATGGTTTGCAAAACATAGCCATCTACATTATATTCTCTAACCAACATTTTTGTTTTTTCAAAATTTGATGTCAGGGTATGTTGGAATGGCACTTTCATATGGTCTTTCATTAAATGTAAATGTCGTTTATGCTGTCCAAACCTGGTGCTTTCTAGAAAATATAATTACTTCTGTAGAAAGGCTCGAACAATACATGCATATTCCTAGTGAAGCTGCACAAGTAATTGAAGGTCATCGACCCATGCAGAATTGGCCTGTTATTGGTGAAGTGAAGATATGTGATTTAAAGGTAAACATGAAAGAAATTACCCAAAAGAAAAAAAAGTGTTGCTATGTACATCCACATGTTTAGATGAAATAAATCACCCCAAAAGAAAAAAGTATGCGAAATGTTACATGAAATCATTCTTTTACACTTTTAAGTGTTTACTCCCTAACATGGTAGTGTCACGTCAGCTTTCATTACAACGTTTTTTTAATCCCAACTGCTTACTCTCTCTCTCTGCCATGTTAGAGAGTAAGCACGTGAGAATGTAAAAGAGAGAGTTCGTGTAGCATTTTTTGCTCTGTATATCCACACGTTTAGAACTACGGAAATGAATTTCTTCAATAACATGGCATCAACCATCAATCAGGTAAGGTATCGGCCCAATGCTCCATTAGTTCTTCAGGGGATAAGTTGCATATTCGAAGGAGGGCAGAAAATTGGGATTGTTGGCCGGACTGGCAGTGGAAAAACAACTCTTATTAGTGCTTTGTTTCGTCTGGTGGAGCCAACGGAGGGAAGGATCATTATAGATGACGTGGACATTTCTGCAATTGGGCTTCATGATTTAAGATCATGTTTAGGAATCATACCACAAGATCCAACACTCTTTAGTGGGACTGTGAGATACAATCTAGACCCATTGTCAGAGCATACTGATAAGAGGATGATGGGAGGTATGCCTTTTGTTTACCTGTTTATTTATAAGAATTGATTGAAATGTGCCCAAAGTTGATTATATTTGGTAATCTATTTGACACTCAGAAAAGAAATTCACATGAGTAATGCTATTATATTATATATATATATATATATATATATATATATATTAAAAGATCAGAATCATATATATATATATATATATATATATATATATATATATATATATATAAAAGATCAGAAATCTACTTAAAACGCGTCATGTCAACTGGTGTAAAATGGTGTGTGAGGACTAGCATTGCTCAATCCACATTAGATGGGTGGAACAGAGGTATCACATAGGTGTTAAATCACACATTGTTTCCTTATTAGGTACATGGAACTCGATTACATAATTAACTATAAAGAGCTCCTATTGTAGTTTTGACTATTCTTTCGCGTACAACTATTTACAACTTTTGACATGGTTAGCATAGGATTGGAGACATTAGTCTCTAAAAAACTAATTACTACGTGTCAAAAGTTGTAAAATAGTTGGAAGTTTAGAGTTTTCCATTCTTTTTTTTGGGTATAACGCATATGAAAAATTTTAGGCCTACAACTTTTTTACAACATGTTGACATGTGTCAACATGTGATTGGAATGAGTTAAATTTATTTATTAGTAGTTGATGTGGCTCAAATCACTTGCTGACATGTGTCAACAAATTGTAAAAGAGTTATAAGTGTAATATTATCAACGCATATATGGCTAGAGTTTCCTTGGGGTCTAGGTAATCTAAATCTGTTATATGTTATAGCACTATTAGAATAATGACCAAATTCAATGTCTGTAGAATTACAATCATATGGGAGGTGCCCGAAAATGTTATTCAAATTAAATAAATGCTATATATGTCAACATCCACCAAGTTTGTACATCAATATGTTATGATCCTAAGTATACTACATGACTTAAGTACAATATTAATTATGTGTATATAAGCTCTTGTTTGTATCATTTGGTATCAAAGCCAAACTCATTCGAGCAGTGGCAGAGTCAGGAATTCACCTTGGGAGGGGCCGAATTAAAATGTGCTGACAAGATAATTTTTTTCTCTCTCTTTATATACTATAGTTCTACTATATACAAAAAAAAAAAATGATAAATACAATTCAAAATAGAGATGAATTATTTATAACATAATATGTCTATCATAAAGATTATATCTATCGAATTTTATAAATGTGTCAATATTTTGAATATCAATAAGGTAACATATAGGAATGAGTACAAAAAGAAACAAAAATGATGCTTTAATTAAAATCATTTTATGTTTGTGTTATTGAACATAAATTTGTATTATTCTTCATCTTACATAATCGTTTAGAAACTAATTTTGATGAAATTGGAACATGTTAGTAAATAAATACTTAAATATTCATCAAAAAGCATGATATTCAAAATATGAAATTTGGATAGATATATGCATAACTCCTGCAATGAAAACACAATATTTTAAGAGTATACAAATAATATTTTCTAAGAAACACTCAAAAAAAAAAAAAGTGTGAAGCTAGGTGGATGATTTTTTGGAGGGCCAATGAGCCATTAACTAATCATTTCAAAATTTTTCCAAACTTACATTAAAAAAAGAAAAGAAAAGATTTTTTTTTAAAGACTTGTGGGAGCCATGGCCTCCACCGGTCTACATGTGGCTCTGTGATTACGTTTGAGTCACGGAAAAGGCGACCTATGAGATAGAGTGGGCTGCTGTAGACATTAGACTCGGAAGTGTGATATTATGTTACGATCCTAAATATTTCACATGACAAAGTATAATCTTAACCATATGTATATAAGTTCTTGTGCACCTTCTCCTTGTATGTCGATTTATATCACAATACTTGTTATGAATGTGTTATAGGTTCTAGAAAAATGTCAGCTTCAAGAGGTTGTTTGCGAAAAAGAGGAGGGGCTGGATTCTTTAGGTAAGAAATTATGTATTCAGGTGTTATTACCCAATTGATTTAGAAAATCGCAAGTAGTAATAATGTGGACTGCAGTTATGCAAGATGGATCAAATTGGAGCTTGGGGCAACGACAATTGTTTTGTTTGGGACGTGCATTGCTAAAGAGAAGTCAGATACTTGTGCTTGATGAAGCCACTGCATCAATTGATAATGCAACTGACTCTATTATCCAAAATACTTTACGAACAGAATTCATAAGCTGCACTGTCATAACAGTTGCCCACAGGATTCCAACAGTAATGGACTGCTCTAAGGTTCTTGCTATGAGCGATGGTTAGTAATATTTATATCCCTAAGCTCTTAGTGCTAAGAATTGGCTCTATTTGTTAATATGTTTTTTAGGGTATTTTTTGTTTTCGGTTTGAAAGAGTGTTCAAACTTGATATAAAGGTAAAAACTTTTTTTTTTTTAACGAGTGTGGGTTGGTTGTTAATATTTTTGTTTTGAGAAGAAAAAATGAAAGACAGGAAACAAAAATTTTAGCAAACGGAACTGCTATTCTATATTGTCTAGGGTTAAACATTTTCCCTTCCTAAACTATCACTCATTTACACATTGTCTCCATAAACTAACACCTATCACACTCAACCTACTTGAACTACCATCTTCTTCCAGAAAAAACCTGCTGTTAGTCAAAATCATTAAAATGACGTGAAATAATGAAAATATCCTAAGTTTAGAAACTAAATTTACTTAAATACCCTTAAAGTTATTTTTTTTAAAAAAAAAAAAAAAAAAAAAAAGCCACCAAAGGAAAAATGCATATTTTTTAGTTTTTATATTTTGATCTGGTCTTTTAAGTTTTGTATTTTATATTTTAGGATATTTTTGTCCTTTTACATCTAAAATATATATTCGGTCCAATTAATGATCTTCACTAATGGAAGGATTTTTTTTTTTTTTGTTGCCAAAATTTGAGAAGTTTAAGGCAGTTGAATGTGACAGGTGGTAGTTTATGAAGGCAATGCATAATAGTTTAATTAAGAGAAGAAAAAGTAATTAACCATATTATCTATTATACAAGTAGTCACATGTTTTACATTGACAGGAAAAATAGTGGAGTATGCTGAGCCATCAAAGTTGATGAATAATGATGCCTCGCTATTTGGGCAACTTGTCAAAGAATATTGGTCTCGTTCTTCAAATGCTAGCATTTTATCGGAAGATTGATAGTGAAAGCTTACTAGATGTAACAACTCCATATAAGGGTGTGTTTAGTACCATCGCCATCGTCGTTATTATTGTGATTATTATTATTATTATTATTATTTGGGATGTTAAAGCATTGATTAAATAATTAAATTTACCAATTTTTATTAGCTTAAGCTTTTAAAAAAAGTGGTGATTTAAGATAATTTTAGAGTCAGAGGTCATGAGTTCGAACCCTAACTTCACAAATTCACCATCAATTTAAATTTCACTTGTTGGGCCTTATCTATTAAAAAGTGTGTTTGAGTACACACATGATGAAAAATGTTAAAGTATTGATTAAATTTACCTATTCCTATTAGTTTAAGTTTTTAGGAAAAGTTGTGATTTGACATAGTAAAAAATAGATTAGTTGAAAGCCTATTACAATTAGTAGCATTTTTTTTTTGTTCGAAGCTAATAGAACAAACAAAAGGAAGAAAGAGGGCCTAGAAAAGGAAAAAGAAGAAGAACAAGTTAGGGGGATTTGAAAGAAAACATAATAGAATGAAGAAGAAAAGCGGAAGAGATGGAAAAAAGACAAGAGATTTTACATGGTTCTGTTTATGACCTATGTCCACAGTATAAAGCTTTAAGAACTACATTTTGCTCTTATTGATTTGATAATATTATAATAGAAAATACTTCCATTTATAGGAGTGTTGAAATATATGCGGAATACTAAAATATGAGAATAAGAGTGGAAGTAAAGAGAGAGAATGAGACACAAGGAATTACGGGTGGTTCGGTGTTAGACACATACGTCCACCACTCTGATAGGCTTTTAGGGCTACATTGTGCTCATTAACTTGATTTGTCTATAATACAAAGATCTCTATTTATAGGGTATAGAGTAAATATAAGAATGGTAATCAAATTTTCCAGATTTGATTATAATCAACCTTAAATAGAGAATATTACAATATCAACCAAATATGAAATATACGGAAATATAATATATTTTCCGTATATTCTAATATCCACCCTCAAACTCAAGGTGTAAAATCCTGGATATATAATATATATATATATATATATATATAATAATATATATATATATATTCCTTTTTCTTGGTGACAGCGGCGGTGAAGGTTAAGGGCATAGACGGTGGCTGACAAATGGAGGCCGGTGGTGAAGACTGAGCGCGCACACTGCCGGGAAACAAGAGGCTGGCGGGTGGCCAACGACGGTAGCATATGCGCGACGGATCAGCATGGCCGGTGGTCAAGACTGAGTGCGAACACTGTCGGGGAAGACAAGAGCTGGTGGGTGGCCAACGATGGCGGCATGTGGGCGAGTCGGCATGGGTCGGTGGTGAAGACTAGACGAACACTGTCAAGGAGACAAGAGGCTAGTGGGTGGCCAGACGTGGCATGTGGTAGAGACGGAGATGGATCGGCATAGGCCAAGATGCAAGGCCAGCTTGGGCCAAAACACAAAAAGGTTGACAAAGGGCCAAAATCCAAAAGGGGCCGGCTTGGCCAAAATACAAAAAGGGCCGATAACGGGCCAAAATCTAAAGGGGGTCGGCTTGGGCAAAAACACAAAAAGGGCTCACAACGAGCCAAAAATCCAAAAGGGGCCGGTTGGGCCAAAACACAAAAGAGCCGGCAACGGCCAAAATCCAAAAGGGGTCGGCTTGGGCCAAAACACAAAAGGAATGAGCCACTTGGGCGGTTATCGGCATGAACCGACAAAGGGCCAAAATCCAAAAAGGGGCCGACTTGGCCCAAAACACAAAAAAAGCCGACAACGAGCCAAAATTCAAAAGGGGCCAGTTTGGGCCAAAACACAAAAGGGCCGACAACGGGCCAAAATCCAAAATGGGTCTGCTTGGGCCAAAACACAAAAGGAATGAGCCCACTTGGGCGGTTATCGGGTTAGCGCACTGAATCCCTATTGGCGCATGGTGCGCATGAACCTTTTTTTTTTTTTTTTTTTTCGAAAATAAAAATAAAAATAAAATTGACCTACGGGTAAGAATCTGGTGCAGCACAGGTGTAGGTACAGCCTTGGGCAGAGATCTAGTGTGGCGTGCGCATAGTATCAAAGGTTGACTTGCAGGCTAGAATCCAATGTGACGCGATGCATTAAAAGCCCAATACACCAGCGGGCAACGATCCGGTGTGGCAAGGTGCAGGTTCATGCGTGGGAAAAGATCCGGTGCGGCACACTGCAAGTGCAGATGTAGGCAAGGATTTAGTGCGGCGCGGTCCAAGTGCACGCATGGGCAGGAATCTAGTGCGGCGCGGTGCAGGTGTGCTGGAGGTGTGGCATGTGGATCTCACACGCAGAAGCTGCTGACGGCGTGTGGAGGCGCTTCTGCTGTTTCTGGAGGCGAACTACAGTTGGTAGCGATGCGGTAGATCGGCGGATTCCAATTTGGAATCCGATGTCCGTTTCTAGAGACGATTGAAGAAGGTGGCGCATGCAGAGAGTGGCTAAAACATCCAAAGTGGGAGGCTGCGTGTGGATGATCAGACGATGAATTTTTGGGCAGATCTGGAATGTACAGCAGCAAATCTGTAGAATGGTGCGACTTCTAAGGTGAGTGGAGGAGCGTAGCAGTGCGTGGCTGAATAGGTAGAGAGCGGCGCGTGGGAAGAAGGACAGAAACTTTGTGGCGGCGCGTGGCAAGTGGGTTCGAGCTAATTCCAACGAGGTTGTGTAGATCAGCTTCCAAGCTTCTCATACATGTGTTGCACAATGTGAGAAAATGCTTGAAAGGCTAAAATCCGTGGAGGGCAGTGTAGGCGGAGAGCGAGGACAATTGGAACGGTAAGGTTGTCAGATGGAACACCAGGAAACGTCATTGATGTTTATTAAAGGCCACAAGAAAGTGGCTTTGATATCATGTTGAAATATATGCGGAATACTAAAATATGGGAAGAAGAGTGGAAGTAAAGAGATAGAATGAGACGCAACGAATTAAGGGTGGTTCGGTGTTAGACACCTACGTCAATCACTTTGAAGGGCCTTTAGGGTTATATTGTGCTCATTAACTTGATTTGTCTACAATACAAAGGTTCCTATTTAAAGGGTATAAAGTAAATATAAGAATGGTAATCAAATCTTCTAGATTTGATTACAATCAACCATAAATAGAAAATATTACAATATCAACTAAATATAGACTATACAGAAAATATATTATATTTTCGGTATATTCTAGCACTCCCCTTCAAAGGTGGATATATTTCAACAAGGAGAATTGGGGTAGATAGGTTGATTACAATCAAATCAATCAGATTTGATTATGAGAGATTAAAATCAATTACAATCAAATTTATAAAATCATAACGTGATATATTCTAACAGGATTGATGTCACAAATGACGAGAGGAAGAGACGCAATGTGAATGTTTCTACTTTGATTATAAAGGCAGCCCATCTCGCAAGATTATGCGCACGATAATTTGCAATGCGATAAACTTTTTGAAAGGATCTAACCGGAACAAGGTTCAAGATCCGACGAGCTTCAAAGATGAATGGTTCCAACTTCCGGTCAAGCAAGATATCCAGGTTGAAGAAAGCATGCAGAGAAACAATTATTATTATTATGACAACTAGTAGAAATTAACATTGGGACAAAGGTGTCTTCCAATATTTGCACTGTGTTTGTTTATGTTGCAATATTTTTGTGTACCATGATGTATCTTATGAAGTCAAATCATGGGAGCCATCCACTATAACAGGTTATAGTTTCTCCAGCACTTTTGAATTAAAAAGAAGGGAAAAAAAAAAAACAAAAAAAACTATGTGATGAATCTAATGATAGAAAAGAACAACTTGCTATCTATGATGTGCTGGTGACAATATGTAATGATCCTTTCACATATTATTTAGAAAGTGACATAACTTAAGAAAAAATAAAATAAAATTTCACAAAAAAAAAAATCATGAGGAACAGGTTAAAAGAGGGCAATTTTGCCTTCACCAAAGATGCGGACATGTCGACAGCCCAATGATATCATGAAATTTTGCCTTCACTATCTATAACCCACCCAACTCATGATCTTACGCGTCACGCGTGGTTCATGAACTCATTATTATTATTCACTCTTAATTGAGTTTTCCTTGTCTTCGACTATTCGTAACTTTTTTTTCCTTTTTTTTTGTCATTTTAAATTAAAATGGTTTGGAATAAAAGAATGGGTACTTTTGTGTGGGTTGATTGGACTATATAACACAATATCATGAAATTTAATTGGGTTTAGTGCATAATTAATGTGTAGTTTACCTCTCTTAAACAGTCCCTTACTTTTAGGACCGAAACCTCTCTATTTCAAATGAATTAGAGAATATTCGGTTAGTTGAAAATGAGAAGTATAACGCTAATTTTGCTTTTTTTAGAAAGTTAAATTACTCTTTTACCCTTTGTTTTCAACTAAATAGATACTCTCTATTTCCTTTAAAATGAAGATGATCATTTTTCTACTTTTAGAGGGGCAAGGTTATCATTTCAATTTTTTTAGACAACTTTGCCCCTTTTGTATAAGGAATCGGTCCCTTACAAAAAAGGTACCTAAATTTTAAAATATGACAAAATAAATATTTGTATTTTACAAATTTATCAATTTGAAACCTTTGTCTATTTTCAGTTTACAAAGTTAACGAAAATTTTGCCTCTCGTATAAAAAATCATATAAGACTAATAAAATATTGCCACATGTACAAAATCCCACCTTAGCTTGAAAAAGTAGTCATAAAAACATAAAATCGGTTCTCAAAAATTGTAGATTCTGTCTAAATTTTTCGTCTTCTTTTCACAGCCCATTTTGAACTATAAAACGTTAAAATTGAAAATTTTTCATGAAATACAAAGTTGTAGAATTTTGAGTTAGCTTTTTAACAACATTAAGTTTGCTTCAATTAGAGTTTAGAATTAAAAGGTATGATTACTTTAGTCCGATTAGACCAATGTTGACATCAAATACGAACTTAAAAAAGACATGTCTTGGATCAACTTTTTCACTGACATGACTATACACTAAAGCTTACAACCAAATATATTTTAACACTAAATTTTTCAACACTAAAAATCTAACACAAGAAACTTTTGAAGAATATGATACTCCATTCCCTATGCTTTTCACCTAATTCACCAGCACATTCCAGGTTGATGTTTCTGGAAAGATAGCATATGCCAAACAGGATCTATTAGAGAAAATATTGTTTTTGGGTCCCCCATGGATCCAAATAGATACAAAGAAGTGCTAGATGAGAAAGTTTTCCCTTATAAAGTACCTTGAAATGCTTCCAGTTGGTGATCTCCCCAAAATAGGAGAAAGAACAAGAAAATTGTATATTACCCAACATTTAATACACTGTAAATTGTATTGACCTTTGTTTTGTCGTCAAATACTCACTGTTTACATGTATATTGCTAAATTTCACTCAACCCAAAAAAAAATTTATAAGCATTAATTAAGCATTTCTTAAATTTGCAGTGTTTCTTACGTATTCATTTCTGCATCCATATATCATGAATCACAGGGTCAAAAATATTCTAATAGCAGGGCAGTACGTACGTAGAAGGAGACCTATATTAATTTAAAAATATTATAATACGGTCCTTGACGTTTTCGAGGTTCTGCACGCCACCATTATTGCTAGATCTGTCACTGGTAGTGTAGTGGGTGAAATAGGGTAATTTTAACTAGCGGCATGAAATAGTGAGATTTAAGAAATTAAAAAATTAAAGAAATTGTAGGGTATTCTTATTTTGTAGGAAACGCAAAGTCTTCTACATTATTTGTCCAAGTTAAAGTAATTATTAATTTGCATCAATTTGAAGGTTTACATAATAATCATGAGAATCATTAAACAAAGTGTACCAATTATTCCTAACAAGAAACAACAGATTGCTGAAATGGGGGAAGGGCATTGCTGCAAAATAGGAGGAAGAGATTTATTTACATGGAAAAGTTATTCGTACGTTATGACCAATGTGTCAATATGAGTATAAGTGGGCACGGGCCGAATTGGGACGGATATTGAATATATTGGATACCCAATTTGAGGCCTTTGGATTTAGAAAATGCCTACCCAATACCTGTCATTACTAAACAGTAACTGGCAGGTATCGGGTATGGTAGGACGGGGCAGGACGGGTGTGGCTCGAGTATTACTTGATCATCAGATTTGATTTGAATCATTAGATCTTAACTTAATCAGATCTGAATCATATCTGATGATTCAGATCAGATTTGATGATTCAAATCAGATTAGATCGTGACTCAAGCAACGACATAGGCGTGGCAAAGAAATGAAGAGAAAGGAAGAAAAGGAAAAAAAAAAAAAGAGAAAAGAAAAGAAGAGAAGAGAAAAGCAGTGCAGAAAAAGAGAGTCACCGAAGGCTTGGAGAAGATGAAAGTTGCAGCGCTGTCGGAGTCACTCGAGACAGGTGGATGGCGTGGTTGTGGGACGGCCCGGACGGCTTGGGCGGCGCGGGACTGTAGCAGAGAAGCCTGGTTTGAGCGGCGCGGGACTCAAAGGAGAGTGGTTGTGGTTTGGGTGGTGCCGGCGTGGGACTCAAAGGAAAAAAATTAAACTGAATATGGTTCCTCAAAGAAAAGACTCAAGAGAGTTTGGGGTTGGGGGGATTTAGGGTTGTTTCAGATTAAAAAATAATATATAATATATATATATATATAGTATATATATTATATATATGGTTTTATACCTAGGGGTTTGATGCGGGCGGGGTAGGTACAACCCACGATTCTAAAAAAATAAACCCGATACCCAGTCCGACGTGGCTGGGTATTCAAAAAACCGAACCGTATTTGAAAAATTACACAAGAAATTCGACTTCTACGAGGTGGGGCAGGGTAGGGTGAACGGGTTATGTGGGTGCGGGCAGGTTTTGCCCACCCCTAAGTATGAGAAAATGTGTCAGTGAGATGGTTTTGCACTAGCTTGATTCCGTTCATCTGATTTTGATTAAGTTTTGGGATGGTGGGCAAATTTTTTTATTATGTTTTAGGAATATGTAAATGGTATATGTCATAATTGTAAAAGAATTTTCAAATTAGTATTTATATATATTTACATTATGGTTTAGAAATGTTTTAAAAAGCCTTGAAAGAGAGAGTCTAGTCCCGTGAAAAAAAGAGAAAGTCAAATTGGCATTTATAAGGCTTAATTTACATCAAGCAATTGCTTTAAAGCAAGCAATGCTTGTATGTATGCACTTTGGCACTTAGGTAATCGTTAGTAAAGTCAATTGTAAGAGTAAATTGAACAATTAATTGTTGAATTACATACCAATTTTAGAACATAGAAAATTCTCTCTTCTCCGGTCTCTCTCATGTAGTATTAAAATTCGAGTCTCTCTTGCTAGAATATAAACTCTCAGTGTTCTGGTTTGGTTGTGTTTTGCAAGCTTCGTTTTGTGCAAAATGCAACTAAACTATAGAGGTTTTTGAGCTCCATTATATACTGTTAAATATTTGCCGAGTGAATGCGAATTCGTCAGAATTGGTGTAGATAAATAATTTCTTAAGGGAAGCGACTCAGTAACTTAGGTTAGGAGCATTTCATTTTCTTTCTTCTATTTATGCTCTTACAATAATTATTATCCAGGTTTTTCGTAAATTTGAACCCTTTTCTAGTCTGATATCTATGCTTATTGGAGGAAGATGTTCATGAGTGAAACACACAGGACTTGAGCAAAAGTGGATGTAAAGTTGTAATAATATAAAAAGAAGATGGGCTTTATAGGGGGCTGTTAGTTCAAGAGTGGTAATCAAGGACCACGACAGTGATTTGCTAAAAGAATGTTAGCTCGATATTTCTATAAAGTTGCCCAGTTTTGTCCTCCCAATGTAATGGATACAAAATAGTGTCAACGTACTCAATTTTGGCATCTACACGCCATGTTTCGGAATGTTCTGAATGATCCTTTGAACACACAGATATCTCTCTTGGAGCTGAGCTATCTAGCCTATCTTCAAACTTCAGTTAAGTACGGAAAACCACCCTTCAAATCTGTGAACAATTGGCTACTCATTGTGAATATAATAGGTATGATCCTGCATGTTTTTCTGTGTTCTGTTCTGTAATTGATACAAACATTTTCCATAGTTATCTTTAGTTTCATTTGAATGATGTGTTCTTTTTTGTTTTTTTTTCCTTGAGTTTTCTTATTGCAGCTCTTTCAAGTCACAAACTTAAGGCCTGGTGATGGGTGTCTGGATTGTATTCTGTGGGAATTGTTCACAGGAAGACAAGAAGACATGCAATTATGATATTATATCCATATTAGAGCCGTATACATGCATCAACCATTGTTTGGTGATTTCTGTTTGTCTCCTTCTCCTGCTCCTGCTCATATTCTTGCATATAATCATTTATGGATCATTCTCAAGGAAGAAGAAAATAGCACCCTCACAGCCTAAACACTTCTCTCCAATAAAGATATGTTCAGCTATTTACAATGGTGGTCTGGGTTTGGCTTACTTGGGTTTAGGGATCTGGATAATAGTTGAGAGTTTGAATGAAAAGAGAACCATTTTACCTTTGCATGAATGGCTAGTTTTGCTATTCCAAGGGTTCACATGGATGCTGCTTGATTTTACTGTAATTAGCAAGAAGCTATGCCTTCCATATACCATTACAGTGAAGCTTTGTTCTATTGCCACTTTCTTATTTGCAGGATTCCTCTGCTTTTCTTCTCTTTGGGTAGCTATTGAGGACAAAATGGCATCTGTTAAGATGGTTTTGGATATTCTGTCATTTCCTGGAGCAATCTTGTTGCTCTGGTGTGCATTTTGGGAACACAAGAATGTGAAAACTGATCCAGACATCAGTCATTATGCTTTATATGCACCTTTGCAAGGTGAGGAAGCCAGTCCCACAGGTGAAATTGAAAATTCTTCAAATGATAATGTTACTGCTTTTGCCAGAGCTGGATTTCTTAGTAAAATGTCATTTTGGTGGTTGAATCCATTAATGAAGCAAGGTAAACATCGAAACCTTTCGGAGAATGATATTCCTCGGTTACGGCAGGAGGATCGAGCACCAACATGCTACTTAATGTTTGAAGAGCAACAGAGCAAACAGAAACAAAAAGGAGATGAATCCCCTTCTTTATTCTCAGTAATTTTTTCCTGTCAGAGAAAAGCTATTTTAATTTCTGGGTTTTTTGCATTGATCAAGGTCCTCAGTGTCTCCAGCAGCCCACTGTTTCTCAAAGCCTTCATTGAGGTTGCTGAAGGAAAATCAGCTTTCAAATACGAGGGTTATGCACTGGCTGGCTTGCTCTTCTTAGTGAAGTGCTTGGAGTCATTCTCAGAGAGGCAGTGGTTCTTTCAAACTAGGTTGATTGGGCTCCAAGCAAGATCTTTCCTATCTGCGGTTATTTATCAGAAGCAACTAAGACTCTCAAATGCTGCTAAGATGACTCATTCAGCTGGTCAGATAATGAACTATGTCACAGTAGATGCCTACAGAATAGGTGAATTCCCATATTGGTTTCATCAAATATGGTCAACAAGCCTTCAGCTTTGTCTTGCATTAGTTATTGTATACTATTCTGTAGGGCTGGCAACTGTTGCAGCTCTAGTTGTAATCATCTTGACCGTGCTTGCAACTTCACCAGTAGCCAGATTGCAGCATAAGTATCAGACAGAGCTGATGGTGGCACAAGACAAGAGATTGAAGACCATAACAGAAGCTCTTGCAAATATGAAGGTCTTGAAGTTGTATGCTTGGGAGAAACATTTTGAGAATGTCATACAAGGGTTAAGGAAAGAAGAACTGAAATGGATATTAGCAGTTCTAATACAAAAAGGATACTATCTGATTTTGTTTTGGTCATCTCCCATTTTAGTATCAGTTGCCACATTCTGGGCATGCTACTTCTTTGGAATTCCATTATCTGCTAGCAATGTATTCACATTCTTAGCAAGTCTGCGCATTGTTCAGGAGCCGATCAGGATGATCCCTGATGTTGCTGGAGTGTTCATTGAAGCAAAGGTCTCTTTAAGTCGGATTGTTAAGTTCCTTGAAGCCCCAGAGTTGCAGAAAGGAAACAAAAGGCACAAGTACAATGACAAAGACCTGGAGGAGCAGTCCATTCTAATCAGGGCCAGTGGGATATCATGGGAGACTAATTCAGATAAGGCATTGCTAAGAAACATAAATTTGGTGGTTAAACCGGGTGAAAAGGTAGCTATTTGTGGGGAGGTTGGGTCTGGTAAATCAACCCTTTTAGCTGCTATTCTGGGAGAAGTTCCAAACATCAATGGCACGGTAAGTAATCATTTCAATTGGCATATATATAGTATATTCTAAGTTTTTGCAAGAAACTTTTAAAGAATATGATATTCCATTCCCTTTTTCCCCCTCTGCTTTTCACCTAATTCACCAGCTCATTTAGAAGCATCAATTACACAGTAGACTACTAAGTTAATAAAAAAACAAAAAAAAAAAATTAAAAAAGGAAACTTTAGAAAACCCGCTTGAACTTTCAAGTGTTTTGAAATGACCTCCTCAAAGTTTAAAAACTTTCAATTTAGGCTATTAAATTTTCAATTTCTTTCAATTCCCTCATTTGTTAGGATTTTTCATTAAATCCTAACGGAAGGGTGCTAACATTCCTAAAATACTCTTATATTTTTTAAGAAAAAAAATTGCAACGATTTAGACGTTAGTTAAGATTTAATAGAATTTGTAAAAATATCCATGCTTGAATCTTTGAAAATTTTTTATATATATATATTTTAAAATGAGTATTTTGAAAATTTTGATAAGATTTAACGAAAAATCCTAACAGACAGAGAAAATTGAAAGACATTGAAAGTTCAATAGCCTAAATTAAGAGTTTTTAAACTTTGAGAGTGTCATTTCAAAACACGTGGAAGTTCTTGGGAGTTTTTTGAAGTTTCCAAAAAAAAAAAAAGAAGAAATCTTGCTAAAGCTCATGGCTCTAAATTTCCAGGTTCATGTTTATGGAAAGATAGCATATGTTTCTCAAACAGCCTGGATCCAAACAGGATCAATTAGAGAAAATATTCTTTTTGGGTCCCCCGTGGATCCAAATAGATACAAAGAAGTGCTAAGAAAGTGTTCCCTTATAAAGGACCTTGAAACGCTTCCAGTTGGTGATCTCACCGAAATAGGAGAAAGAGGTGTTACTTTAAGTGGTGGTCAGAAGCAGCGGGTTCAACTAGCCCGTGCGCTCTATCAGGATGCAGATGTTTATCTCTTGGACGATCCATTCAGTGCTGTTGATGCACATACAGCTACCAGTCTATTTAATGTAATGAAATTTATTTTTTTATGTAATTTATGCTACTACTTTATCTTTTCGAAGAGAAAGCTAACATTGCTTGTCATCAGGAATATGTCATGGAAGCTCTGTCAGGAAAGACTGTCTTACTGGTGACCCACCAAGTCGACTTCCTTCCTGCATTTAATTCTATTTTGGTTGGTATATCACTTAAACTACTGCATTTTTCTTATTCTTCTTTTCTTGTTTGTTCTTATCTTTTTGTGTCATAGAACTTTGTGCAAGCAGTTTACATAAACTTCAAATTATTGGCAGTTTCTGTCTGAGGGGCATGTTTTGAGAGGTTCAACATATGATCAGTTCCTTGGTTCAAGTGAAGAATTTCAAAAATTGGTCAATGCACATAATGAAACTGTTGGTTCCCAGAGGCATGCCAAGTGTGCTTCTTTCCAGCAATCTAAACCCTCTACAGGTGAAATTCAGAAAAATTATGAGGAACAGTTAAAATCATCTCTAGGAGATGAGTTGATTAAACAAGAGGAAAGAGAATCAGGAAACACTGGTGTAAAGCCTTACATGCAGTATCTGAGTCATAACAAGGGCTTCTTGTACTTCCTCGTGGCAACTATATGCCATTTAATATTCATAGTTGGGCAGTTGATACAAAACTATTGGCTGGCTGCTGACATCCAGAACTCCAATATAAGCAGAGTGAAATTGATTGCAGTTTACTCAGGGATTGGGTCTATCCTGGTTTTATTTTTGCTCCTCAGAGCCTTTTCTGTTGTTGGTTTAGGTTTTGGAGCATCACTATCTATTTTCTCTACACTTCTGGGCTCTCTTTTCAGGGCACCAATGTCTTTTTATGACTCGACGCCTCTGGGAAGGATACTCAGCAGGGTAAGAGTTTTAAAACTAATATTATATAAATTACTCACACTTATGACATCTTTTTAATGTGGGACTTACATAAATATTTTATTTTTTAGGTATCTTCTGATATGAATGTCGTCGATATCGATGTGGCTTACAAATTAAGTATTGCCCTTGTTGCAACTATGACTGCATACTCCACCTATGTAATACTGTGTATTGTAACTTGGCCAGTCTTGTTTGTCATCATACCCATGGTTTATCTGACTATCATTTTACAGGTACTATGTACACCAAAACTAATCATATTATGTGTTTGTTTCTGATTGAAATGAAACCAATCAATTTTTCTGCCTCTGATAAATATCCTGATACATTGCACCTCATAATTTTACTTGGCCTGGCATCAGTAAGTTACAAATGCCACGTGTTTAGGAGGCTTCATTGTTCTCCTATAGATGATCATTTTGTTAGAGTATATTTGGATTATTCTAAAGTTAGGGATTTGATGAAGATTAGTTTACCCTATATTTAGGGATTTGATGATGATTTGATGATATCAAAGCCAAAGGTCCCGAGTTCAAACTTTTGACTTTATTATTTACTTCCCATTTCAATTAAGTATTCCATATGTTGGGCCTCATCTACTAAAAAGAAGTTTGAGCCTACACGTGAGGAAGAGTGTTAAAATATTGATTAAATTTACCTATTTCTATTAGTTTAAACTTTTGAGATAAGTGATAATTTAACACATATAAGAAAGTATGCAAGTTTTTCAATTGACCTCTCCAAAGTCTTAAATTGGTCACCACATTCTTTGATGTCAAAAATGAAATGGCTACATTTGGATTTCTTCTATTTTATCTTGCCTTCTTGACAAATTTTGGCACTTGTTTTTGCTTAAACAAACAGAGATACTACCTTGCTTCTGCAAAAGAGTTGATGCGAACGGATGGCACAACCAAATCTTTGCTTGCTAGCCACCTTGCTGAATCCATTGCTGGAGCCATGACAATCAGAGCTTTTGGGGAGGAAGAGAGATTCTTTTCAAAGAACTTGGACCTTATTGACAAAAATGCAAGTCCTTACTTCCATGGTTTCTCAGCCAATGAGTGGTTGATCCAACGTTTGGAAATTATATGTGCAATTGTTCTCTCATCCTTAGCACTTGCCATAACTTTGCTTCCCTATGGAGCTTCTGCCTCTGGTTAGTAATATTCACCTTCAACTATTGAATTGCTTTTACTTGTTGTTAAATTACCACTTATTCCAAAAGCTTAAAATGATAAGAAGGGGGATAAGTTTAATCATTTAATTTATATTCTAAATTCCTCCTCACGTGTGGGCTCAAACTCATTTTTAATAAATAAAACCCAACATGTGGAATATTTAATTAAAATATGAAGGGAATGAAGGAAATAAGTTTCGAACTCAGAACCTTTGCTCTTATACTATGTTAAATCATCGTTTATCCCAAAAGCTTAAGATGATAGGAATGGATGAGTTTAATCATTTAATTTATATTCTAACACTTGTGATGCTTTTCCAATTCATAGAAGCAAAATTCAATTTCAGCACAAATCAACACCACAACCCCTGCCTTGCCACAAGGCAAGCCTTCACCTAGCATGGAAGTATTGAGTCATCTTCTTATTATTTCAAAACTATGTCTTATTTGACCTCCCTATCTCACTTTGAGGTCTCCAAACTTGCAGTAATGATACCTTATAGCATAATATGTTCTGCTGCTCACTTGTCTTTCTTGAACATGCACCATCTCAGCCAAATCTCTTTCATTGTATTTACATATGCGGGAAGCATCACCTTTAGAATCATAGGTTGTTAATTCAAGATAAAGTACAATTTTTATTGTCAGAAGAACATCACTGATTGTTAGGCTATGTGGAGCCTAGTTTGTGACCGACCTGGTATGACGAAAGAAGCATTACAGTTTAAATGAGTATTTTCTGAGGCTTAGTCTATAGAGTAGAGGTTTGGGCCAATAAATTTTTTTACCCGTTTATGTATTTTGACCTAGTTGAGGGTCCTTTTATAACTGTTTTTGTTTTAGGGTTTTGTCATGTTGTGACTGACGCTTCTTTATACTGTTTTTAAAAAATAGTGAAACCTTGCCGCAACACAATAGACGTAGCCTTTAGTGGTGAACCACTTAAATCTATGTGTCTTGTGATTGCTTAATTTTTTTTTTCTTCTTCTTTTCACTTCTTGCGGGTTCTAAAGAATTCCAACAATTTCTTATCATGCTATAGCTAATATTTGAGCAATAGTTAGTAGAATTGTCCCATTTATCAAATTTTTTTATGGCAGGATTTATTGGAATGGCATTGTCATATGGTCTTTCTTTAAATGTACACGTTATTGCTTCTGTCCAAAGTTGGTGCTTGCTAGAAAACTTAATTGTTTCTGTAGAAAGGCTAGAACAGTACATGCATATTCCTAGTGAAGCTGCACAAGTAGTAGAAGGTCACCGACCCATGCACAATTGGCCTGTTGTTGGCGAAGTGAAGATATGTGATTTGAAGGTAAATATATTTACTTTTTCCATTCTCAACTTGTAGAAATATGGAAATGTATTTACAATGTTAGATGTCATCAATCAGGTAAAGTATCGGCCCAATGCTCCATTAGTTCTTCAGGGGATTAGCTGTATATTTGAAGGAGGGCACAAAATTGGGATTGTTGGTCGGACTGGTAGTGGAAAGACAACTCTTATCAGTGCTTTGTTTCGTCTGGTGGAGCCTACAGAGGGAAAGATCATTATAGATGACATTGACATTTTTGCAGTTGGGCTTTATGATCTAAGATCATGTTTAGGAATCATACCACAAGATCCAACACTCTTTAGTGGGTCTGTGAGATACAATATAGACCCCTTGTCAGAGCATACTGATAAGGAAATATGGGAGGTAAAGTTCTTGTTTTGAGTTGTTTTGGTGACATTATTAGCATGGATTATACCCGTAAGGGTGCAGCCTAGTGATCAAAGGGCAGGCTTGGGATAAGCCGTAGACTTGGACATCTTGAGTTTGATTCCGCACTTAAAGTTTCCCTAGATTACCTGATACACAGTTTTGACAGGTAGAGTCGTGTATCTAGGGTTTACTCCCATGGGGTGGGTCCAAAGGTCCCTACCTTGGTGAGGTTACACATCATAAAAAATAAAAAGGTAGGAAAACTTCAGAAAACCCTAATGTTTAAAAACTCTCATTTTAATCCTTTGAACTTTTAATTTTCGTCATTTAGCTTATTTTTTGTTAAATTCCGTCAAAATTTTCAAAATACCATTTTTTTAAAAAAAAAAATTACAAAAAAATTTCAAAGATTCAAGTGTTGGTATTTTTGTAAATTTCGTTAAATCCTGACCAACGCCTAAATCCTTACAAATTTTTTTTTCCTAAAAAATGAGGCGTATTTTGAGAATTTTGGCATCCATTTGTTAGGATTTAACGGAAAATCCTAATAGAGGGAGTAAGTAAAAAAAAATTAGGAGTTTAGTAGCATAAAATAAAAGTTTTTAAACATTGAGGCATTTCAAAACGACTGGAAGTTCAGAGAAGTTTCCTGAAGTTTTTCCAAAAAATTATTATCATGGATTATGGTTTATATTGAACAATCTACCATGGTAATTGGCCTTTAGGTGTTGTAGGATTGTTAGAATAATGAAATTCCCACTGCATATAAATTGTGCAATCACAAAATGGGTTATTGGAAACATTTATTGTAGCTGTGTCAACTTGCAGCACTTACCCGAAAAATAACATCAGCATTTAAGTAAATAGTGATACTATCTTGTTCATTCCTGACATAGACTATATCTTATGAATGTGTAAAAGGTTCTTCAAAAATGTCAGCTTCAAGAGGCTATTCAAGAAAAAGAAGAGGGCTTGGATTCCTTAGGTAAGAAAATGTTCATACATGGTGCTTTTTGCTTTTTAGTTGTAATGTGATTGATATAAAAGTGAAAACAGTTTTGAGTTGTTTGTTAATATTTATGTTTTTTTTAAAAAAAGCAAAAAGCTACTCTAAAAAGCGTTCCTAAACAAGCCCTTTATATACAAGGGGTGCCTTGCCTTTTAAAGATGTTAAAAATGACAACTAACAACTTGGATTTCAGTTATACAAGATGGATCAAATTGGAGCATGGGACAGAGGCAACTATTTTGTTTGGGACGTGCATTGTTGAAGAGAAGCAAGATACTAGTTCTTGATGAAGCCACTGCATCAATTGACAATGCAACTGATTCTACCCTCCAAAAAACCATAAGAAAAGAATTTGCTCATTGCACTGTAATAACAGTGGCTCATAGAATACCCACCGTGATGGACTGCAATAAGGTGCTTGCTATCAGTGATGGTGAGTTGCAAATGCCCAAACTCTTGTACCGAAAACTGATACATCTAATATGAATTAGCTACAAACTGGTTTGTAGCTAATTCATACAATCAGTCTAATAAAATAACATATGTCCTTTAGCACATGAGATACACATGTTTTTTTAATAGCATTAATAAAAAAATATATGTCTCTCACATGTTAAGGAATACATGTCACTTTATTAGATTAGTTTGTATAAATTAGCTACAAACCAATTTGTAGGTAATTTTTGTCACGTCTTATCTATGATACAGTTAATGATCTATTATATGACATTAACCAGGTAAAATAGCAGAGTATGATGAGCCACTGAAGCTGATGAATAAGGAGGGCTCTTTGTTTGGGCAGCTTGTGGAGGAATATTGGTCTCACTCAGCAAATGCGAGCATGTACTCAGAGGATTGGTAGAGAAGTTTACGAGGTGTAACAACCAGTGGGCATCATGTGATTGCAAGTACAACTTAGTAAAGCCGGGGCCCGTATGTGCATCAACCAAAGCCACCTATAATTTATTCATGCCTTACTGTTTACATAGCTTGGGTTTTTGTCTTAAATTTTTCAATAATAAGCTTAAGTTGCCAAAGCCGCATCTTCTACGCATCTTCTAGAAATTAAATACATAACACACAAAAATTACATCTTAAAACACATTATCTATAGGTGATTGTGTGATTTTCAATAATAAATTTATAAACGCTTGCAATAGTACGAATCTTTGTAAGATAGGTCTATATAGAGGGTATCGATCCGCAAGGACTGTGGTGGTTGTTTTGCTATGAAGGATTCAAGATTCCATCCAACTCAACTCAGAAGAAGAGATTGTTTTGTTTTCTTTTGAAATGTAAAACTAGGGTAAGCATAAACTAAAGATAAGCAGATAAGATAAAGGTAGAAGGGAGAGTATAGGGATTTGATTTTATCTAATCCTCATACTACAAGCAGATTATATCTAACATTGATTTTCATTATATACATAATATGAGCGCGTAATGGATGTCAATCATACGACGATCTCAGCATGAAGGTGCTTTTAAGAGAAAATGATAATACATCTTAGTTTTGCACCAATCGCTCACCTAACATCTACTTGTGAGACGATTTGTGTTTCCTAGCATGGACTATAAAATCTCCTAATAGCATACACAATTCAAGGAAAAAGCATGAAACATCTTAGGTTTGCACTAATCTTTCCACTTACACTACATTAAACTAAGTTGTGGATTGATTCGTGTTCCTTAGCATAACTCATCAAACCCACATGAATTTATGTCAAAAAGCATCATTGTATAGCCATCATTCCCGCAATCACATAAAATGGAAACGTTGAGTTCATTTAAGATAAAAAAAAGCTTTCTTATAGACAAGAAAAAGATTTCATCATAAATGATATAATCATGAAAAACAATCTACAAAAGTTTGCAATCTTCTTAGGCTATACAATCATTTTACATATGCATAAAATTCTAGCTAAACACAATTAATCCATAACACTTGGAAAGAATTACATCAAACCCTATAAAAGAGTTAGTTACTCATGTTGGATTTGGGAGTCTCCATTGGATTGGAGAAAACCATTTCCTAAAAAGTTTAAGACCTATAGGTCGAGCTTCTACCTACTGTCAAAGCATGACAACAATGAAAACTAAGCTAAAAATACACTTGAAAATAAACTGAGAACTCTTTGCCAACTCTCGGATCAATTTTTATCTTATAAAGGCAAAGGCTTGTAGATATTATTACAAGATAAAGATAAAGGAAAAATCTTGAGTCAAGTGGCTAGGACATCTCTGAAAAGAAAATTTGGCGCCCACAATCACCTCCCAAGCCACAATTGTTGATAAAATTTATCAACTTTCCGTCATTTGTTGTCAAAGATATTTTCGATTCTGGAAGCTTCGATGGCGCTTGATCGCCAGATGTTGGCGCTCGATCCACTTGACTTTCTTCAGCTATTCAGCTTTCCCTTGATGCATCTTTAAGCTTAATTTGATGATTTTGCTTGTGTTCTCCATTAGGACCTACAAAATAAAATAAAACACTAGAACACAATAAAATATTATATTACAATACAAACTAAGGCTTAATATATGTGAGTTAAGGGGCTTGAATGTGTAACATTCAGAACTTATCACATCCCCAAACTTACATAATGCTAGTCCATTAGCATTACAAAACTAGAAACAAAACGAAACAACATATAAACAACTACTCTACCTCCTATTTCGTAGGAAATACGATTATATTTAACACATGCAACAAGCCTTTTAAACCCCTAACCATCCCTAATGGACGAGTGAAGTCTCGTAAGGGTTTAACAGAAATGTTACCCACAAACATTGTGCATGGTCATATTATAAAAAAGAATAGAGTATCACAAAAATCATGGTTCAAACATCATTAGCAAGCTTAAACTAATAAACCTCATCTTCACAATAACTTAGGAAATACAAAATATAATTACTTACAAATGGCTAGCTGAGATTCCAAATATGTTCCAATTGGTGTAAAGTGATGTTAGCACATAACCATGAGGCTTCAAAATAATTTCCAACATAAATGGCTCAATACCTCAAAATTCATTGAAATTCCTCATCAGATGAAACAACCAAGGCATAGTTAATATTTACTGACATTTATTATATTTATACAGCTATTAGCTTAACTCCATTAAGCTTTTCTAATTAACCCATGTAGCGAGTGTTAAGCTAATGACTCTCAAACCAAATGGCTTTAGGGCACTAGATGTAGAAACATCCCTAAAGGCTTATATACTTGAATAAAAAAGACTACGAAGTCAAACTAGCCATATCATCATCATTTTTTTTTCATCATATATATTTTATTGCCCAGGTTATCCATCTAACAAGTCACCTAATTGCATCCAAGATATTGAAAACAAATATGTTGTCGTTAAGGCTCATACCTCACAAACCATGTGTCAATGTATTCGTGATATTTCAAATTAAAATAAGTGAATTCTCAAAAGCCAAAAGAAAGTAAAAGATTTAAAATTCCTAATTGTGTGATCATGTGTTCATCATCTTAAGCTCACCAATGAAATGTAAATCATAGTTAAAGATTAACAAAATTCTAATGAATAACATAAACATTTATTTGCAAAAGAAATAAAATAAAATAAAATAAATTTGTTGGATAAAGTGTCTTTCTATACAAAGTACCTTTCTATACCCCCAAACTTTAATCACACATTATCCGCAATGTGTATATAAAATAGAAGCATAATACTAGAGATAAAGGAAAATCTAAATGGGGAGGTGTGGCTCATAGCACACCTCCAAACTTGGATGTAAGAACACTCATCCTAAAAAACAAAACTAAAAGCAAGAGAAAAAAATAACACAAGACTAAAATAAGCATGAGTTTTAAAAACAAATATGAATAATAAATAACATAAATAAGAAAAAAGTAATCTCACATTCCCGAACTGAATCACAAAACACACCTGTCCTTAATGGCAATAAAAAGTACATTGTTGGATAGATATAACAATGTTCTCAAAATACAAGGTACAATGCCATAAAAACAAAATGTACAATGAAAAATATAAATTATGGAGCAAGTGGTGCAGGTGGAAGACGACTCAAAATTTCCTGCAATGTGTCCCCAATCCTTTTTTCGAACTCTTCTTGCCGCTTTTGCATTTTTTGAAGTTCTTCTTGTAGTAGTTTGTATTCTGTATGTGACAGTGGAACTCTTTGGGATGGCTGTCCCTCAGCCATCTCACCATAGGGCATATTATTAGTAGGCTCAGCCTCCATATCATCATTAAGCTCAAGAGCAGGTGCTCTTCTTCTCATATGAGAGGTACTTTGATTCCATTGTGACAATCCAAACACGGAAAGTTTATTTAAGAGAAATTCGGTGTCTGAGATGTCAATGCCCTTACTGACGACGATCTTGGTGACTAGGAAAGGGAAAGGTAATGCCCAACTTTTGATACCCGGTAGACTCTTATCAACCAATTTGTCCCAGCATTTGTGCATTTGGCTCCAAATGAGCTGTGGTGCTGAGAACCAATATTTCTTGTGAAAAAACATAGAGGGTTGATAAGAACTCACCACTTCGCTGCATTTTGTGTCCCAATGGGCACACATTCCTTTTCAATATGGTGTCCACCAACCAAAGTCGTGAAAGAGCCTTACTTGTACAATTTTTCTTCTGGTCAGCATATTCTTCCGCACACATGTCTTGCACAATCATGTGCAAATCAAACTCGGAGGGGGGCTCAGTGAAGCGTAGAGATGGACACTCATGGGGGCAGCTAAGTACTTCCGCGATGTCCTCAATGCTCACTTGAAATTTAAGTCCATTCATAGTAGAAGACAATACCTCAGGCTGGTCCGAATCAAAAGTCATATTCTAGTAGAAAAGTCAGACAAAGTGCAGGTGGAAGGCATCATGCACTAGCTGGAGCAAAGGCATCAATTTCCTTCTCCGAAATTGTTTTTTAGCCCATTTCACATCTTCAATCTCTCTAAATGCCCCCATGATATCGAAATGAATCTCGAGATTAAGCGCGTGGTGCTGCCAGTCATGGCTAATGAAAGGACTCTCATCAATTGGTTCCCGAGAAGATGAATCAGGAGTGTTAGCCATATCTGGAATGTGTTGGGACTTTTATCAAACACCTGACGTGCCAAACAGAAAAGTGCAAGGAATGGAAAATTTTCGTACTACTATCAGATAGGAATCTGAGAAAAGGGTTGGGAAAGAGATTTAAAGGAAGAAAAATGGAATTTAAAGTGAAAATAAGAAGAAAATAAAAAGTGTTACTTGAAAATGGTGTTAGGTCAGAGAAGAGGGAGAGAATTGGGATCGAGCGTTTTGGGAGAGAAATGAAGAAATGAGGGAGGAGGAGAGGTTTTAAATAGGTCACGTGACCTTCTGGGTCGATAGCGATCGATCCACACTCCTGGCCCTCGATCGCCAGTTGGCGATTGATCCTCATCTCTTAGCGCTCGATCGCAACGTTCTGTTGAGGGGATCGAGCGCCAGCTTCTTGCGCTCGATCCACAGTGGCTGTTGATGGGATCGAGTGCCAGCTTCTTGCACTCGATCCACAACTCAAAAATTTTCACCATGTTCAAAAATAAAACAAACATACTTAAAATAAATAAAATAAATATAATATATATATTTATATATATAATATATATATATATACACATTACTCCAAATAGATGAGATCCATCAGATCGACAAATTCCATATCTTCGTTATGCACCAAGCCCTGAATGTAGGGCTTCAATCTTTGACCATTTACTTTGAAAATTTGGCCATTCTTTGGATTTCTTAGCTCAACTGCTTCGTGAGGGAAGACTGATGTGACTATAAATGGGTCATGCCATCTTGATCGGAGCTTACCAGGAAATAGGCTAAGTTTGGAATTATAAAGCCATACTTTCTGGGCCAAGATAAAAGTTTTAGGCTGGATGTGTTTATCATGAAATGCCTTTGTTTTCTCTTTGTACATCAGGGCACTTTCGTAAACATCATTACACAGCTCTTCAAGCTTGCACAATTGTAGTCTTCGGTGGGATCTAGTCGATTTCATGTCGAAATTGAATGTCCTAATGGCCCACCAAGCCTTGTGCTCAACACAATAGGGAGATGACACGCTTTTTCATAAACCAGTTGGTATGGCGACATGCCAATTGGCGTTTTGAACTCTGTACGGTAAGCCAATAATGCATCATTAAGTCGCAAGGACCAACCCTTGCGATCCGGCTTAACCATTTTTTTCTAGAATGTGCTTGATTTTCCTGTTGGATAATTCCACCTGGCCACTTGTTTAAAGATGGTAGGGCGTGGCAACTTTATGAGTGACAAAGTATTTGAGGAGTAAGGTTTTGAAAAACTTATTACGAAAATGCTTTCCTCCGTCACTGATAATCGCACGAGGCTTACCAAATCGACTAAAGATGTTAGATTGAATAAACTCGATAATAACTTTATGATTGTTGGTTTTGGTAGCCACAACCTCTATCCATTTGGAAACATAGTCCACCGCCACAAGTATATACTCACATCCGAATGAAAGCGGAAAGGGTCCCATGAAGTCTATTCCCCAAACATAAAAAATTTCTACTATCAAGATGGGGTTTAGAGGCATCATGTCCCTTCTTGACATTGTTCTAAGGCGTTGACATTTATCACACATCCGACAAAACTTATTTGTGTCCTTAAATAATGACGACTAATAGAATCCACTCTGCAAGACCTTTGCCGTAGTCTTATTTGCACTGAAATGCCCTCCACAAGCCAATGTGTGGCAAAAGGAGAGTACGCTTTGAACTTCACTTTGGGGTATATAACGGCGGATGATTTGGTCAACACAGTATTTAAAGAGCTCTAGATCCTCCCAAAAATAGGATCGGATCTGCTTGAAGAAGTGGTCTCTTGCTTGCTTCGTCTAGTGAAAAGGAATCTTACCTATGGCTAAGTAATTTACAATGTCAGCATACCATGGCAATTCTTTCAGAAGGAATCATAAATTGGAATGAGAGAGGACTCGATAAAAATGCGAGAAAGATGGTCGGCTACAACATATTCAAATCCCTTTTTATCTCGTATTTCTAGATCGGACTCTTGCAATAAGAGGATCCACCTAATTAAACAGGGCTTTGTTTCTCTTTTAGCCATTAAATGCCTCAGAGTGACATGGTTAGAGTATATAATTACCTTGGACCCCAAAAGATAGGAACAAAATTTGTCCAAGGCAAAGACGACTGCTAACAACTATTTTTCTGTAGTTGTGTAATTCACTTGAACGTCTAACAGAGTTTTGCTAGCATAGTAAATAGCGTGAGGGAGCTTGTTCTCACGCTTACCTAGAACTGCACCGACATCGTCAGATGCATCACACATGATCTCAAATGGGAGAGACTAGTTGGGAGTCTTCATAATCGGGGCAAAGGATAGAAGAGACTGAAGTTTCTTGAACGCCTGAAGACAAGCTTCATCAAAATCAAAAGGAGTTTCCTTGGCGAGAAGATTGCATAAGGGTCGTGAAATTTTGCTAAAATCTTTAATGAAGTGGCGATAAAAACCGACATGTCTAAGAAACGAACGAATTTGCCTTACAGTAGTAGGTGGTGAAAGTTTAGAAATTAGCTCCACTTTCACTTTGTCAACTTCAAGTCCTCTTTTGGACACTATGTGTCCTAGTACGATTCCTTCTTGAACCATGAAATGACTCTTCTCCCAACTTAAGATTAAGTTTGTCTCCTTGCATCGTTTAAGAATGAGTGAAAGGTTATGGAGACATTTATTAAAAGAAGGTCCAAAGACAGAGAAATCATCCATGAACACCTTAAGAAAATATTTCACCATGTCTGAGAAAATAGACATCATGCACCTTTGAAAAGTTACGGGTGCATTACATAACCCGAAAGGCTTGTGTCTATAAGCAAAGGTACCGAAGGGACAGGTGAAAGTCGTCTTTTCTTGATCCTGAGGATCAACGGCCATTTGATTATATCCTGAATATCCATCAAAGAAACAGTAGTAACTCTGGCTAGTAAGACGTTTTAAGATTTGATCAATAAATGGAATTGGGAAGTGATTTTTCCCAATTGTTGAGTTAAGTATTCGGTTATCAATACATACACGTCATCCTGTGGTCGTGCGTTGTGGAATTAAGTCACATACCAAATTCTCAACTACAGTGATATTAGACTTTTTAGGTACCACTTGAATGAGACTGACCCATTTTACTATTTGAGATGGGGTAAATGATACCTGCATCAAGCAGTTTTACCACCTCTTCCATAACCATGTTCTTCATTTTGGGATTCAATCGACATTGCGCCTCACGAGAGGGCTTAGCGTTATCCTCCAAATGAATGCGATGCATGTAGATGGAGGGGTCAATCCCTTTTAAATCTCCTACACTCCAACCAATAGCCTCTTTGTGTTCCTTGAGAACATCCAGTAAACTGCTCTCTTGGTCATCTTATAAATCAAAAGCAATGATAACCGGGAGAGTATCATTTGATCCTAAGAAGGTGTACTTGANCCTGCATCAAGCAGTTTTACCACCTCTTCCATAACCATGTTCTTCATTTTGGGATTCAATCGACATTGCGCCTCACGAGAGGGCTTAGCGTTATCCTCCAAATGAATGCGATGCATGTAGATGGAGGGGTCAATCCCTTTTAAATCTCCTACACTCCAACCAATAGCCTCTTTGTGTTCCTTGAGAACATCCAGTAAACTGCTCTCTTGGTCATCTTATAAATCAAAAGCAATGATAACCGGGAGAGTATCATTTGATCCTAAGAAGGTGTACTTGAGTTTTGCAGGAAGTGTTTTTAGCTCAAGTTTTGGTAGAAAAATGAGGGAAGAAATGGGAGGAATGTCTAATGTAAGAGGTAAAGGCTCATTTGGTGCTCTCCAAGAGGAAAGTTTATTGCGGCCACAGTGTCAAGCAGGGAATTAGCCTCGTCAACATATTGCTCTGTATTGAAGTTAACGTCAAAGTGATACAGGCAAGCCTCCAACGGGTCTTTTGTCAAAAGGTGGGGGAGTGTGTCTTCAACAGTTTCTTCAATCATGTCCGCAAAGAAACACTCATTTGTATCTGGTGAATGTTGAAAAGCATTGAAGATGTTCAATTTAACCTTCATGTTCCCAAAAGTTACTTCCATCTCCCCTGTCCTGCAATTTATACTTGCATTAGCCGTAGCTAAGAAAGGATGTTCCAGGATGACGGTGATCAACTTAGTGGGATCTGGGACAAGTTTTGTGTCAAGAACTATAAAGTCTACCGGAAAATAGAACTTATCTACTCTAATAATTACATTTTCAACAATACCACGTGGCTTCTTAACGAATGTATCAGCAAGTTGTAAGACAACCGTTGTGGGTTTCAACTCTCCTAGTCCTAACTGAATGTATACAAACTAGGGCAACAAATTCACACCTGCTCCTAAGTCAAGGATGGTTTTTTCAATAGTGTGATCTCCAATGACACAAGAAATTGTTGGAGCACCAGGGTCCTTGAATGTGGGGGGTACAATGTGTTGAATGAGTGAATTGATGCTCAGTTAGAAAATTTTTTTCTGGAATACGACTCATCTTTCGCTTTTGGGTACATAAGTCCTTCAAAAACTTGGTGTAAGATGGGATTTGCCGGATGGCATCAATGATGGGGATGTTGATTTATACTTGTTTAAAAATATCCATCATCTCTTGAAATTTTTCTCCTTGTTTTTCAGCACAAGCAAACTTTTTAAGACGTCTAGAGAATGGAGCTTTGGGCTCAGAAGGTGTCTCAAGAGCAGTCTTCTTTTTCTCATCTTCTTTTGGATTCTTTAGGGATAGATTTGGATATTTCAGGGATTCATCCTTCTCATTTTCTTCCTTGCCAACCTTATTATTGACTATCCTTCCACTCTTTTAGTGTGGTGACTGCCTAGACTTGCTCATGGGTAGTGTTACCTAAAGCATTCTCATCAATCATGTATTGTCCCTTAGGGTTGGCCACTGGTTGGGAGGGAAGTTTTCCCTTCTTTTTTTTCTAATTAAGCTNTCCATCATCTCTTGAAATTTTTCTCCTTGTTTTTCAGCACAAGCAAACTTTTTAAGACGTCTAGAGAATGGAGCTTTGGGCTCAGAAGGTGTCTCAAGAGCAGTCTTCTTTTTCTCATCTTCTTTTGGATTCTTTAGGGATAGATTTGGATATTTCAGGGATTCATCCTTCTCATTTTCTTCCTTGCCAACCTTATTATTGACTATCCTTCCACTCTTTAGTGTGGTGACTGCCTAGACTTGCTCATGGGTAGTGTTACCTAAAGCATTCTCATCAATCATGTATTGTCCCTTAGGGTTGGCCACTGGTTGGGAGGGAAGTTTCCCTTCTTTTTTTCTAATTAAGCTCGTTCGCTAGCTGTCCAACTTGACCTTCTAGCTTGACGATCGATTGTAAGTGAGAATTCAACAACTGAGTATTTGCCTCAAGGCAAGAGCAGTCAATACTTTTTCCTTAGAGGCATAATTCTTAGGAGGAGGAGGAGTTGGCTGATATTGATGCTGAGGGGGTCGATAGTTGGAGGATTGATTGTAAAATTGATTAGGAGGCAACGGAGGTGCCTGATTGTGCAATCCTGAGGAAGGTATTGGATTTCCCGAAGCTTGAGCTCGCCCCGAGAAATTATGATGATTCTTCCATCCCGGGTTGTATGAATTAGAATAAGGATCATTACCCAGTCTGGAGAAAGTTGCATTCACTTGCTCGGGAGGAACTTCAGAAAATTGTCCAACAATAGGACAATCTTCAGGTTTGAAGAAGAGAACAAAGAAGTATAGTAGTCCAGGAATGCACGGCTGACCTCTGTAGAACTGGTGCAGTTCTCCCCAACCTCATTCAAAGCCTCACTGATCCGGTTGGTCTTCTTCCGTTGGTTCGCAAACAAGTGGAAGAACTTGGTGTTTCGGTCTCCATTCTGTAACCAGTGTATCTTGGCTCGGTGCTTCCAATTAGAGTAAATTAGTAAATTGGATAACATGCAGAGTACATACTATATGTATAAAATATTGCATGTATGCATACTTTTTTTTTTTTTGGGACGAATGTATGTAGACTTAAGACGAAAGTAGGTTCCGTCTGATATGCGGAATGACAATTCCATTAAAAAGAACAGCTTTCATTGAAAATAAAAAGTGATGAAATGAAATAACATTGGAATAACAATTCTCATTGCTCATAAATATTAACTAAATGGTCACTATACATATATACATAATTTTTTTAATATATATGTATGTATATATGTTAGTTATGATGATTCATTGGATGTCATTAAATTAATGAGCTCACGATGAACAAGATGTAGTGCGAAACACAGAATAACACGCCAGTTGGATTACATGTTACAGCTATATACCACGTACGCAATCCAACAGCCACAATTGCTTGGTTATTGATCCAACGACAGAGATGATGCTTCGAATCAATTTTTACACGCTAAGATAGTAACATATTAACATATACATATTACATAATGATTAATAACTAACTTCAATCTACTTATAACTTATATTAATAAAGTTGCTTATTAATTTATTAATACTAAGTTATTATATATTAATTGAATGGTTAATATACATAGATACATATTTTTATTAATATATACATAAGAATATTAATTAACATATATGATTATTTACTATTATGCTAATGATATTATATTAGTTAACTAACATTAATATATTAGTTAACAGTTATGATAGCATATATTAAATTTATAAAATTAACAATAGTAGTTAGTATATATGTTTTAACTAATTAGTATATTATTATTTATTGTAAACATATAGTAATAATATACATCATTACATGTATATTTTATAGTATACATTGTATTTAACACTCTAAGTATCTATACTTAATTATTTTATTAGTATAAATTTGTATATTTGTGTGACAATTGACATTATGTAATTTATATGGTTATAATTTAAAGTTATAACTTAATTAGTTTGTAATTATATATATATATATATCGGAATTAAAAACTTATTATATACTTATGAGATAATTATAATCATTATAAGTCATAATTTTCCTAATTTCTAAGTATCTAATGATAATACTTAGATGATATACTATGATCATATTCATATAATATAAATTACAATAACAATATGATAATATGACAAAACGTTAGCTTATTATATGAATAATATGATTAATTATTTGAATTGTCATTAGATCATATGAATCATATAATTAAGTTTTGATATTCTTCATTTGTACTATACAATATACATAAGTTATATAACCAATTAATTATTAGTACTTAATATATTTTGACTATTATTACTTAATAAATAATATATTATATAACATTTTTTCTATTAACATATATACATATATACATATATATTAATAAAATATACGAGTCGAGTCCGAACGGACGAATCGAGCCTTATACGAGTTTGTTTACGAACATTAACTGAAAAAAGTCAAGTTTATATGAGTTTGTATCGTTTAATAATCTAGCCTAATTTTTTACGAATAATTAATATAATAACCGATTCGAGCACGAATCAAGCTTAGTCGAATCGATATCAAGTCTATTCATAAGTAATTCTGTTCGTTTACACTCTTAATTGTCTCTTTCATCTGGGCCTGTTGTTAAAAAGCCCACTCGGTTTTCGGTTTTTTGTTTCCTTGTTTTTTTTTTATTTGCTTAAAAGAAAAAACCGTAAATGTCATAGTTGGCACACAAAAAAATTCAAACATAATCCTCGAAGGCATCGACGCCCACCCACGGCACCCCCTCGTTGGTGGTTGAGTCACTGTCCCTTCGCTCCCTCGACGAGTCCGCCAATTGCATTGCCTTCCCACATCCAAAACACACGCGCACACACGCACCCTATCGCATAAATCCACCCACCCCACCAACCCAAAATCCCAATCCTCTCTCTCTCTCTCTCTCTCTCTCTCTCGAATCCACTCTTCTGCACAACCATGGAGGCCTCACCAGCTCTGTCGCGCATAGGACTGGCGGGCCTGGCCGTCATGGGCCAAAATCTGGCCCTAAACATCGCCGATAAAGGCTTCCCCATCTCCGTCTACAACCGTACGGCCTCCAAGGTAGACGAGACCGTACAACGTGCCCACCAAGAAGGCCACCTTCCCTTGAACGGCCAGTACAGCCCCAGAGACTTCGTACTCTCCATCCAACGGCCCAGATCGATCATCATCCTGGTCAAGGCCGGCTCACCCGTTGATCAAACCATCGCCGCCCTCTCCTCCCACATGGAACCCGGCGACGCCATCATCGACGGCGGCAACGAGTGGTACGAGAACACTGAGCGAAGAATCTCCGAGGTCTCCCAACAGGGTCTCCTCTATCTCGGCATGGGGGTCTCTGGCGGCGAGGAGGGTGCTCGTTACGGACCCTCGCTCATGCCCGGAGGATCCCACCAGGCCTACACGAACATCCAAGACATACTCCAAAAGGTCGCCGCGCAGGTCCCAAATGACGGGCCGTGCGTCACCTACATCGGCGAGGGCGGGTCTGGGAACTTCGTTAAGATGGTCCACAACGGAATCGAGTACGGCGACATGCAGCTCATCTCGGAGGCCTACGACGTGTTGAAGAACGTGGGGGGGCTAAACAACGAGGAGCTCTCGGAGATCTTCGCGGAGTGGAACAGAGGTGAATTGGAGAGCTTCTTGATCGAGATTACCGCTGATATTTTCAGGGTTAAGGATGATTTGGTAGATGGGTATTTGGTGGACACGATTTTGGATAAGACTGGAATGAAAGGGACTGGGAAATGGACGGTCCAGCAGGCCGCGGAGCTTTCGGTGGCCGCGCCGACGATCGCCGCGTCGTTGGATTGCCGGTACCTGAGTGGGTTGAAGGAGGAGCGAGAGAACGCCGCGGAGGTGTTGAGAGAAGCGGGGTTGAAGGAGCCAGAGGGAGTGAAGCTTAGTGGGGCTGATAAGAAGAGGTTGATAGATGATGTGAGGCAGGCATTGTACGCGTCAAAGATTTGTAGCTATGCGCAGGGGATGAACTTATTGAGGGCCAAGAGTGTGGAGAAAGGGTGGGGTTTGGATTTGGGGGAGCTAGCGAGGATTTGGAAAGGTGGGTGTATCATAAGAGCGGTGTTCTTGGATAGTATCAAGAAAGCCTATAAGAGGAACCCCAATTTGGCGAGCTTGGTGGTAGACCCGGAGTTTGCAAGGGAAATGGTGCAGAGGCAGGCAGCGTGGCGGAGGGTGGTCGGGCTTGCGATATCGGCCGGGATCAGCACGCCCGGCATGTGTGCTAGCCTCGCCTATTTCGATACGTATAGGCGGGCGAGGCTGCCAGCGAACCTTGTGCAGGCACAGAGGGACCTTTTTGGGGCGCATACCTATGAGAGGATTGATAGGCCGGGGTCATTTCATACTGAGTGGACGAAGCTCGCCCGGAAGAGTAATGCCGGTGTTGGTGCTCTCAATTGAGCTTTTTTCACTTTGGTTTGATTGGTTACTTTGTTTGTTTTGATGTTGGTGATGATGATGATCATGATGCTATTTGAATTGGGGTTGTATGTTTTGTTTAGGATTCTCTCCTAAGGCAGGGCAAATTATTGCTTAGCCTTGCTTTTTGGGCTGTTAATAACAAAATGCATGCCTTTTGAGTTTATGAGCTAAATTGTTTTATTACGATTTGCTTTTATTTTTGTTAGAGTGTGTTTGTGATTGCGATTTCGTAAACAATAAGTGCGATTTTAAACAAAATCGCAAAAACTAGATTGATTAGGAACTGCGATTTTAAAAAATTGCGATTTGAAAATATAGAAAATTTGCGATTTCAAATCGCAGGTAAATGGGTGCTTTTTTGAAAACGCAAAATTTTAAAATGCTAAATTGCAATTTTGCCAAACGCTTAACTGCGTTTTCAAAAATCATGTTTTCTAATTGCACTTTTTGAAATCACAATCCCAAACATGCCCTTAAACACACATGTATTGAGCTCCCCTCACATTTTAGGTATAGATGGTAGGTTCTAAGTGATGTCTCTTTGTCTTCTAAGTTTATTTATCAAATTTTTAGCTTCTTTGTATATGTGCATTTCTTATCAGTGTATATGTGATATGAGGGGTATATATCTAGAATCTCACTGTATGATATTTTTGAACAAATTATTTGGGAATTAGATGAAGAGGATTGTTGGTATAGGGTCGAAAGGGTTGTTACTGGTCGATATCTCTTTGTAAAATTGCTGCTCTATCTTTTTTGGTGTGATGTCATTGTAAAGTCCCAATCAGCTTGGCATACATCTGCTCTTGATGAATTTATGAGGCAATATCCTTCCACCCATTAGCAGGTTTTTTTTTTTTTTTTAAGAGGGGGGGGGGAGGGGGAGTTTACGTTTCCTATGTGTCTGTTTGAAAAGGGTTTGCTGGAATTAGCAGTCATTATCTGAAAATGTTAGCTCAAGGTTTTGTATTTCTTCATGAATAGCTGGTGATTAGTTTATAGGTGAGGTTGAAGCTACTGTAATAAGAGTGGAAAGCAAGTGGGAATGTTGTTATGTTATTCCCATTGGCTTTCCCGTTGACAACCTTCTTAGTTCTTATCTATTGGTGTTTCTTTTATGTGGTAGGTGACTAGAAAGAATACAATTCCTAGATAGTTTACTTATAGAGATTAAAGTTCTTAAAATCCATCATGTCTATAAGGTAAGAGCATGCCCTAACATGATGTTCTTTTTTAAAGTTGGTTGGTTAAACATAGAAAAACTTTGGCCCCCTGCAATAGCCCACTTTTGGAGACATTACACTGGTCTTCAACATCTCTCATCATGATTGGATGTTGTTTGTGATTTTGGTGGTTGGTTGTTCATTCTATATGTTACATGTTTGGCCCTTTGGTTGGGGGTGTGACCTGCGGTGATTTGAGAGTCTGACATTATCCTTTTATCATGATGTGTGTTGTAGGGGTACTATAATTTTTACTTTAAGTCCCTTACAAACTGATGTAACATTTTATGTGGCACTTGCACATTAGCAACTAAACTGCCAAATTTTGTTGCTTCATTTGTTAACTCATTTGGCACCATGTGGCACTCATACAAACTATCACGAGTTTGTAAGAGATTGTTGTAAAACTTGTAGTACCCCAAGTATTTTTCTGTCATGATAGTGTGGCCTTTTGATGACTATATTACATTGGTCTTTTCTCATCATGATGTTTCCTGTGGAATTTTCAGGCCTTTTGAAGACCAACTTTTGATGGTCTTGCTGTAGAGATTGTGGAATTTGAGAAGTTGAATTGTACTATAGTTTCCTGCCTCTGTTGCATATGTTGCATATACAGCATCACTAATTCGAGAACTTCTAATGTTGCAAAATGTGAAGCTAAAGAAAAAGCATACTTCTTACATCTAAGTATGTAAAATATAACTTGAATGTATAAACATTGAGGGCAGGTAATTACAGTTCTTGAGCAGAACCTATGATGGAGTGTTTTTACAAATCTTGGTTCTTTTTTGTTGAATGTTGAAGATTTGGATTGAGATTTTTGGTTGCACTCACCAACTAATTTTTGAAGGTTCAACCATGTAAGAATTTGCTACGCATTTTTGCCCCTGGTCTCAGCTAAACACTGATGCTTTCTCAGAGCTCAAATTATGACTTTATGCTGATGTTTATGGGATGTTATTTATTCTCAATCATACGAATAAAAAAGAAAAAAAGAAAAAGATTATTGTTTTGCATTTTCAGTTTTCTCAAAATTGGGTTGAAAGAATTTTTTTCAATTCAGTATATTAAATTGACATATATATATTTAGAGTAGAATATTAAAAATACATTTGAAAAAAAAAAAAATTATATATATATATATATATGAGAATTACATGTGCTAAAAATAAATTTTAAATTTCAATTTAATAGATGAATTGGAAAGAAAAATTTCAATCTAACTTAGAGAAAACTTTGTCCATTCCATAAAGGGTTGCGGCCAAATATGATATTATAATTGGAGTTAGGAGGTTGCTGCTTGAAGGCTGTTAGTATACTATGCATTTAACAATGGATTCTAAAGCAGACAGAGTGAAAAACTATGCCAACAGTTTGACTTTGACTACTCAATTTTTTTTTTCTTTAAATAAAAGAATATTCATCATTGGATGTGCCCCAAAAAGCCTAACACTCTTTGACTTTTTTTTTTTTTTTTTTTTCTAGTTTTAGAAATTACTATATTTATATCTCACTTCTATCACGTAGTAGTTTTAATAAATCTTTGAATGAATTATTATTAAAAAAAAAATAAAACAAAGACTAGTTATGACGTAGCATTGTTTGGATAATTGTATAATAAAAAATGTGATTTATAGTATTTTTCTTTTTCTTTTTGTGTGCAAGTAATTATACCAAAATGTCTTATATTTTTATCGCATAACTATACTACAATACTAACATAAAAATTCGAATCAAATTTTAGATTGGTCATTATTAAAAAAAAAAAAAAAAAAAAAAAAATTGTAAGATTAATTGGAACTTATGTTAGGAGCAATGTGAGATACAAATGTAAAATACAGCATTACTCAAACTACAAACTGGAAAAGGGTAAAATGAGAACAAATCACACATGAACAAAGGGGAAAAGAAAAAATAAGGGAAAATAATTAAGAAAGAAACTATTGATCACCTCCATTCTCAAGAACCGGCAGAGTTCTTGTTACAGCAGCAGAAGGCATCTTACTAGAACCCACCCATCTACTTTCAAGACTAAAATCTTCATCAGCTTGTCTTTCCATGACCTGAATCTTCTTCGTCTTCAAAATCCTCACAGACACCATCGCGGCATAACCCATCAGAATCAACCCAGAAATCCCAACCACAAACCCACCCACCCACAGATACCACAGCCCCTTTAGCTTCTTCCTCTTCGCCGGAACAACAATCGAAAAATGACCTTCATCTCTACAGTAACATACGCCGGCAGCCGCCGGCGGGCCCATTTCACTGAGATTAACTGTCCCGTTACCGTTAAATGCCACGCATCTTGTCTTAGACAACATTCCTTGATCAGAGAGAGCAAAATTGGGAAAATTAATCGATATAGGCTTACCCATTGTGTTGATTAGGCTCAGCTTTCTGATGCTTTGGGCACGAACATTCGATGCGTCAAAAACCAGGAAACCCACAACAGGGGTGATCAGAGAAAACCCCTTAACGGCGTAGAACTGGGATGAGCAGTTACCCAAGTTCTGATAAACTATAGCGAGCCTTCTGACATGAGGAACAGGCAGAGTTCTTGATGGAATGTGAAAGAAGCTGAAATTAGCTCCCCTGTTCCACAATCTGCGGCTTCTGAGGCGGACAATTGAGACGTCAATGCTTGAAAGATTGGACGGAAGGATGGCTTTGTACAGAGCACCGGTGTGAGGCCGGTGCCGGACCAGCGTTTTGAAGGCAAATGCTTGGAGAGAAGCATCCAAGGATTCGCTAGTCAAGTAGTCTAAAGTATTTACAAATGATGAGCAACAAAACAGAGTGAGAAGAAGCAAGCAGATGAAATTCTGGCTCATGTTGGATCACAATCAGACTGATTTTGAAAATGCTTCTTTATGATGTTCTGTCTCTGTTTATGCTTTTTGAGGAAGAAATGATCAGAAAGCATGCTTTGAATTTTGGGTCCCATGGCTGGAGGGCTCACAAAGTTGAAAACATGTGTAACACCATCATCTAATCACGATTTGAGGTGATTTAGCTAGTTTTTTTTTTTTTTACCTAAAGTAACGCTGCTTTAGGAATTTTTTTTTTTGTTTTAAAATAAAGCAACTTGGATTTATTTTCTAAAATAATTCATATATCATATTTATGTCTTTCTTTTATGTGAATTGCTGGGCTTTTCTCTCTTTTTTTTTTTTTTTTTTTTTTTTTTTTAAGTTTCATTACTTAAAAAAAGGAGAAACTAAATTTACCCTTTGAACTAACACTGCATTTTCGATCACTCTTTAGGCCTCGTTTGGTTTGCGGAATGATTATTCCATTAGAAAAAGAAATAGCTATTCCTTGGAATAGAAGAAGGTGGAATGAAATAGTTATTCCTATTCTTTAGTTTGGTTGTAACGATGAAATAGAATGCTGAATAGATATTCTTTTATTTGGTATAGTGGAATATGCTGGTGAATAGAATCATATTGTAATCAAATTTTTTAAAATACCCTTATAATACAAATATAATTTAAGGACGTTTTCTTCTTATTTTTAAACAAAAAACATTTTACTATAACTTTTTTTTTGAAAACAAAAAAAAAAAAAACCTGTCGAGTTTTATTAAAAAAGTTCGTAGTTTTTTTGTTTTGTTTTTTTTTTTAATTTTAAATTGTCAAGTTTTTTTTTTTTTTTTTTGTAAAAAAAAAAAAAAGCATATCACAAAAATCTCAATATTCACCCATCAATTTTATTTTATTTTATTTTTTCTTAAAAAAAAAAAAAACGAAAAGCACATCACCAAATGGTTTCAAAAAAAAAAAAATTGATGTTGGAGTGTGAGGGGCTTTTATGAGAATATGCTGCAATAATTCTATTCCTATAGGAAAGGAATAGGTATTCCTCTCATTTTTAAAAGGAATACCTATTCCTCTTCGTAAGGGAATAAGTATTCCTATGGGAATAACTATTCCTATGAATAGGCTCTTACCAAATAAAAAAATGACTATTCCATAAGAATAGTCATTCTATTCCAGGACCTATTCCACAAACCAAACGGGACCTTAGACTTCAAAAAATAACAATTGACCCCTTAAATTATCATACACTCTCAATTTGCACTCCTATTAGCATTTTTTGTTAATTTGAACAAAATATATGTGACCCGCATGTAAGTCAAATTGTCCATTATATCTTTGTAAATAAGATTTTTTCTTTTTTTTTTAAAAAAAATAAATAAAAAAAATACGGTGAAAGGACAGGACTCTATGGCTCATGACCACCAATAGTAGAATGGCTTTCATTTGGTAAGGATAATTTACCTTTTTGGCAATAAAGAGAAACTTTATTCACCACATTTTATTTTACTTTTCTCACACTTTGTTGATTTGGTATTGTTAATTAATCTTTAATTTTTTTTTTCTAAAGGTTGACTGTAGTATCACATCAACAAAATGAGATAAAAGTAAAATAAAAATGTTATGTATAGTATTACTCTTTATGTATTATTCACATTGAATTTCAGGGTATCAAGCTAAGAAAAATGCAAACCATAAGATGGGAGACTTGGGAGTTTAAGCTGCAAGTCAAGTCTTAATTCCAAACCCCACTTGTATAATAATCCTTTTAAGGTTACTCTTAAGTAGACAGAAATTAGCTACAAACTAATTTATAGATAATTTATATAAGCCAATTTAATAAATTGGCATGTTCCTAAAGTATGTGAAAAACATATGCTTTCTTATTAATACTATTAAAAAAAGTATGTGAGAAACACATGTTATTAATAAAATATATGTTTCCTACATGATAAAGGACACATATTACTTTATTAGGCTGAATTGTAAGAATTAACTATAAATCAGTTTGTAGCTTATTTCTATCTCAAAAAATAAAAAAATAAAAAATAAAAAATAAAAAATAAAAACCTACATCAAGGCCAAAGAGAAGTCACACACACAATTAGTTGAATTATGAGGCCAAACAGTATTTTCAAAAAAATGTATATGAAAATGGACAGAGTTTTCTTTCAAATTGGGTTGAAGGAACTTCTTTCAACTCAATCTATAAAAATGACATGTGTAATTTTTTTAATAGCATGTGATATGCACATGTTGTTTTAATAAAAAAAAAAATTTCAACTCTGTCCTAACTATTAAAAATAGATGCACATGCTAAAAGAACGTATGTCATTTTTATAAATTAAATTAAAAAAAATTCTTACAATTCAATTTGAAGAAAAACTTTGTCATACGAAAATACCAAAAAATAAGCTGCCAGTTACTTTTGAATTTTTAAAGAATTTTAAAAAACATTATACTGTATATTGAGCCACTTCCGCTAAATTGGCTCTGACTATAAGGCGAGCAATCAACGCCTGATGTTAACACTTTTGCTGCCCGCAATTTATGATTCTCTCTTTTTTCCATCGATTGATTGAAAAAAGCACAATTGGGAGCTTCCAATTGCATCGTCTTGTGATAGTTGAGTCTTTCTTTTTTTTTAAAAAAAAAAAATCTATATATATTACTATTCAAATGTTGGGAGGGGGAAAAGGAATTATGATAGTTGAGTTTTATTCAGAACCATAATGCTCTATTTATGCCACAGAAAAATGCTACTCTCCATATTTTGTTGTTCTGATTTAGTTTTTCAATTAAAAAAGAAAAAAGAAAAAAAAGAACAAGTTGATATAAATGTGTCACATAATTTGAGAGTGTTAGGAAATGGACAACAAATAATGCTAAATAGCATTTATCTCATGCCATTTAGGTGCCATGTTGGCTTTTCTTTTTCTTTGTATTTTTTTCTTTTGTTTTTGTCTTAATTGCATTAAGAAAAGTTTTAATTTTTGCCTTTGTTTCTATCTCTCTTTTAAAAACAAAAAAATTGTTGAGGATGTTCACAATTTTGCCTTAATTAATCCTTCGGCAGGTGTAATCTCCTTATCACACGTGCATCAGACAATTATCAGATGATGTCGAACTTTGGACATAAATAAGCTTAAGAGGATCAATTATGGACAAATACACTTGAATGGTGCGGCCTATCGTCTTGTCAAGAAAGTTTTAACTTTTACTAAGGACCTGATATATATTGCAAATGTTCCCCATTATATTTCAAATATAATATTTATGGAGCAATATACCTAATCAGATTTTACACATCAATGAGATTCGTCCATTTCCTTTAAATAAATAAATAAATAAATAAGCTTCAAACTAGTTTGTAACTAATTCCTACAAGCCAATTTGATAAAGTAACATGTGTTCCTTAACATATGAGAATCATATGTTTTTTTAATAGCAAGTGTTTCTTACATGTTTTTTTTAGCATTAATAAAAAAAACATGTATTTTTCACGTGCTTTATGAATACATATCACTTTCTTAGACTGGTTTGTAATAAATTAGCTACAAACTAATTTGTAGTTAATTTATGTCCCTTTTTTTTTTTTTTTTAAAGCACCTAAGCTAAATCTATTGGGCTTTATGAGTTAAGCTTAAAAGAGACCAATTTACTATAAAAGTTTTATGTTAGTGTGATAGCCAATTCAGCATAAAGACTAACAGTTTCCTTCCAACAGTGTTGAATGATTTTTTATTTTATTTTATTTTTCAATTAACTCTATTAAATTGATATATATTTTTAGAGTATATAATTTTCACATGTATTTTTAAAAATACATGTAAAAATTACATGTTCTATTAAAAATGTATGTAAAAAATAACATTATATGTGAGAATAACTTGTTTTAAGAACAAATATCACTTTAATAGAGTTAATTGAAAGAATTTTATCTAACTCAATTTGAAAGGAAATGCTATCCTAATTTTTGACTGAAAGAAAAAAAGTAAAAATAATAACAGACTCCAATTAACACCTAGAAGGGGGTTGAATAAGTGTATATCAAATAAACACGAAATTTAAAAATTATGCAACCACACAAAATATTATGAAAGCAATAAAGCATATGACACAAATATTTTGGTTACGAAATGAAAACCTTTTGAAGAACTCTTCAAAAGTAAAACCACTTCGGAGCAGCTAAACCCAAGAAATCATGCACTATAGAAGAACGAGAAATAACAAGATGTTTATACTTACAAAACCTTTGTGAGAGACACTTTTGTACTAGACAAGTGACCCGCTTGCCCGCTACAGTAGTAATTCTCCCAGAACCTCTGGAAAGTTTTTCTAATGATCTTCCTTTATCAGAACTCCAATAGGCTTCAAGTGTTGTAATCAAGGATTGAATAAACTCTAAAAGATGAACAATGCAATTGTTCTAACAAACCTAAACCTCTCTTAACACAAATAAAATAGCCTCTAAATCCTTACATAAAACGTCTGAGAAAACTACATTATATAGAGGAGGAAAACTTGGTCTTTAAGTAATCAAAAACAAATTCCTAAAATTTCAGAATTATTGATCCAGTTGAACGGCTTAGTGGTCCTGTCGAACGGTGCTAGGTTAAAACCTTGAAATAAGGATTCCTCAAGTCGGTGCGTTTGAACAACTCTTGGAACGAGGCTCTTTGAGTTGCCAAGAATCAATCCGGTCGAACGGCGATTGGAACCTGGCTCTCTGAAAGTTTGAACAAGTGTTTCGATCGACCGCCATTTGGAACGGGCTTCTCTGGAAGTCTGAAGAATCAACCTGATCGAACAGCATTTTGGAATGCCCTTTGGAACGGGCTTCTTTGTGCCTCTTCAAGAATCATCCGGTCGAACGGATCATATCCCGGTCGGACGACACCAAGAAAAATATAAAATTTAAATAGCATTTTGTCCAAAGAGTACCGATTACAAAAGTCACTTTGAGACATCGAATTAGCCGATTCGAAAACTAACAAACTCTCCATTTGGCAATTCGGTGACAAAAAAAACTTTTGATCCCAAATGTAAAATAAAGTGCATAGAGACAAAATGTTTATCAAAATAATTGCTCATTACAAATCAAAAAATATTTTCCCTTTTTGTCACGGAATGACAAACTTCAACCATCGTGCTGCTGTTTAGTCCGGGATTGAGATCGATCTTGAGTAGTCACAGCATTAGCAAGAGGTAGGGATGAGCTTTGAGAATCAGTGTCAAGGTCTACCATTTGTTCATCTTCATCACCAGACCCAGAGGTGTTCGAGGGCACCGCAGCAGTAGAAGAGCTTGAACCACTGGGGGGAATAGGTTGAATGACAGTTTGGGCAATAGCTGAAGTTGTCTTCTTTGGCTTAACATGACCCAAGATGTTGTTGATATCTAGTTTAAGCTGCTTCCATTGGGTAGCTTGCGTTTCAGCATTCTTTTCAAGCTTGATCAAGCGGTTGTCTATTTCATTTTGCTTCTCACTGATAGACTTGAGAAAGCGCAAAATTTATGTTAAAAAAGGACTCGGAAGGAACTGAAGGCTGCACATGGGAAGGATCGATACTCGAGGAGGGGCGAAACTCCGCAACAGCATCAAGAAAACTCTCACCAATAGTACCACTTGCAATGCCATGTTGACATTTGCGAAAGACGGTGGCCTTTGAAAAGGGGCGTTGGCTATCTACTGTTGGCTCCATAGGAAGAAAATTCCACTTCAAAGTGGGCCAAGATCTGAGTGATGAGAGCGAGATACGGGAGGATCGTTGCATTTTCATTGTAAGCATCACGAATAACATGAAGAGCAAATGAGTAGAAGTCAATAGATGCTCCTGTTAACATGGCATAGAGAAATCTTCCACACTGGACCGTCACATCCGAGTGATGTTGGAGAGGATAAATGTTCTGGACCATGATCCATGCCAACAATGTGATTAGAGGAGCCATGTCGCCTAACTGCATCATAGAGTTCTGATCTGGCCAAAAGTTGCGAGCTGTCGGATAGGAAAACTTGTGGCCCATGTCGTATCAGGAAGGAAACTTTGTGTCAGCATAAGGATAGTCCAATGCATCCACCAGAGGAATGCCAGTGACATTGCTGATGAGAAGCAGATTCATGACAATCTCGCGACCACGCACATATGCGTGAAAGATGGCGGGGAAGTGGAAAAGCCGGAGATATTGCAGTAGAATTCCTAAATTGGTTCAATGTAAATTGTAACAGGAGATAGAGCAAAATATTCCCAATGACACTCATATAAGAGTCGAGGAATAATTTCGAATTGCTCCTTAAGGTCGGTGAGCTTGACTCCTCATTCAATAAGAACTTTCTGTTTGGCAAACCGTTCTTGATAAATCTTCTTAGTACTTGAATTGACAGACTTCTTGTTAAGAATTGCTTGTTGTTCAGCAGTAAGATCCAGAGGGGATTCCAAAACAACCTGTTTGCCCTTGACCTTGGCAGCCTTGGTCTTGCTACGAACCAGCGTCTTCTTGGGTTAAGAAATCTCGCCAGCCATGTCTTAGAAGTTGGAAAAAAAATAGTAAGACCTGATAAGAACTCAAGCAAGAGAGAACCAAGTGAAAAGCATGAGAAATAGGTTTATGTGGCATTTTATCAAACATGTAGTGTGCATAAAAATATATGGAGATGAAACAAAGACCCATGAATGTAGAAAACCCCAAAAGTACAAACAAGAAATGGTGCTCATAGATTGAGCTCAATCACAATCACAATTAAGAAGTATCAAGAACTAAATTTCTAAAAAAAAAAAAAACTAAACTAAACCTAGAGTGTGGATGAATGGAATGTAAAAAAAAAAAAAAACAACCCAAAGAAAAAACCAATGCAAAGGGAGAATTAGAAGCACGAAGTTAAACCTTAAATAAATTAAAGAGATTGAGGATGAGGAGCCATACCTGATGAGGCAAAGGAGCACAGGCTCTGAACAAAGGGACACGAGAGAGAAAGAGAGCCAAAAGAAATGAGGGAAAAAAAAATAAGGCTTTGGGTTTTTAAAACTGGGCTCGTGTCTGGTGTGCTCTGGTCGAACGGGTAAGTGAATCCGTTTGACTGGAATACTCCAAAAAAAAATTCTTGCCCATTATTTTTTTAAATAAATCTTTCAAAAAAAATTTCAGAAACAATTCTCCCCCTCAATGAATTCCCAATAAAATCATAAAGTAATCAAGGAAAAAATCATCAATAGCACATGAATAACAAATTATTGAACAACAAAAACATCAAGTGCTTAGGGTGTCCAAAATATGCATGAAATTCGAAGGATGAATGGAATAATAAAACTTTAACACAAGCAAAGAGATATGTACCACTTTGTTCATGCTCATGTGTTGTGTGTGTAGACTTTAAAGGCTGACAAGAGTGAATCGAACCAAGTGTAGAGACAAACAAGGCTTATGAGGAAGAATGATCATCACATCGAATCAAAAGTCAAACCTTATTTATTGGTGCTAGGACCTAGTTACCCTCATCCAATATACCCCTCCTGAGTTTTAGCACAATTTTAAACAAAGTCTGTTAGTGGCTGTCTTTTTTTGCAATGATTTGGCCACTGACTGTTTCTATAGGGACAAATTTAAACAAAGTATAGACATTGAACTTTTGTTCAGATATTCTTTTTGAGAATGTGTCTTTTTGTAACAATGGAATTTTATCACGACAGAGAGGAGTACAGGAGTTTTTAGGTTTAGGTTCAATTAGCAAATGATCAATTTGATCGAAAAGCCATCCAATCATTCCTCACAAGAAGTTTAAGCCACCAAAATTTGAAGCAGTCTGTCTTAGCACACATGAAGAATGTAAAGTGTATGAGAACTGAGCATAAATGAAATATACCACAAAGCTCTTTTGCATAAGTAAAGCAAAATTGGTCCATTAAAGAAATAAACATCCCAGGCATAGTGAGCACACCATAAGAAAATGATGAATGGAAGTTCAAAGAGCACTTATGGGATATTGAACCAAGATTTTCAAGGAGTACTAAAGATCTTTGCAGGAATCAATACTCAAGGAAAAAATAAATAAATAAACAAAAAGTAAAAAGGAAACAACAACAAAAAATGTAGAAAGTAAATGAGATGCCTTAGGAACAATAATGGAATGCAATGAAGGCTATCCTAAGCATGTTGAATGATAGATTAGTGAATATCATACACACCAATAGCTTTCCTAAAAAACTCAAACCTGAGACCATCCAGAGGTTTGGTGAAGAGGTCAACCAATTGGTTGTCGGTGGGAACAAAATCAAGAGATATCACCTTAGATTCAACCAAGTCACGGAGAAAATAATGCCTGATGTCAATGTGCTTGGTGCGAGAGTGCTGAACAGGGTTTTTGGAGATATTGATAGCACTAGTATTGTTGCAGTAGATCACCATTGTGCCATAAGCGATATCATAATCGCCAAGAAGTTTCTTCATCCACATCAATCATGTACAGCAACTTCCAACAACTATGTATTCGGCCTCGGCATTATAGAGCGAGATAGAATTTTGCTTCTAACTCATCCAAACAAAAAGATTGTTACCAACATAGAAATAGCCGCCTGAGGTACTTTTCTGATCATCAGCATTGCCTGCCTAGTCAGCATCGGAGTATTCAGCAAGCTTTAGATTAGTATCTTTGGAATAACAAATCTCATAATTAACGGTCTCATTGACATACTGGATGATTCTTTTCACCACAGTGAGATGAGATTCCTTGGGATTTGATTGATATCGAGCGCAAACATCAACATTGAAGGAAATATCAAGCCGGCTTGCTGTGAGGTAGAGGAGACTTCCAATCATACTACGGTATAGAGTTTGATCAACACTTGTGCCAAGAAGATCAGCACTCATCTTCACACTAGTGCTCATGGGAGTACGAGCATGACTTTTGCCATCGAGTCCAAACCGTTTGACCAATCTAGAGCATATTTGGTTTGAGAAATAAAGATTCCTTCGGAGGATTGCTTGACTTGAAAACCTAAGAAATAGGTGAGTTCTCCAAACATGCTCATCTCAAACTCAATCTTCATTTCATTGGAAAATTTATGTTGTCCATCAGACCAAATGAACAAAGTGCGATCAGCTTGGCCTCGAATAAAACCATGATCCAATAAGTAAGTTGTGAGTCACTCATACCAGGCACGAGGTGCTTGTTTGAGACCATAGGGAGCTTTCTTCAGCTTGTAGACATGATCTGGATGTGAAGGTCTTGAAATCCCTTGGGCTACTCAACATAGACTTCTTCTTGGAGTAGACCATTGAGAAAGGCACTCTTTACATCCATTTGGTAGAGCTTAAGTCCCAAATGACATGCTATAGCCAGCAACACTCGAATGGATTCCAGTCGAGCAACTAGTGCAAAGGTTTCATCAAAATCTATTTCTTCGACCTAAGTGTATCCTTTAGAAACTAATCTAGCTTTATTTCTCACAACTGTCCCATGTTCATCATATTTATTTTTGAACACCCATTTAGTTTCAATAACATTACGATCACAAGGACGAGGAACTAGAGACCATACCTCATTGCGAGTGAATTGATACAGCTCGTCATGCATAGCATTGATCTAGCTTTCATTGTCTAGAGCCTCTTCTACTTTTTTAGGCTCAAGCTGAGATAGATAGCAAGAGTAAGAGATTTGATTGACAACCCGATTCCATAGACGCATGCCTTCATGAACATCACCAATAAGATTAGCTGTGGGGTGATTCAACTTGACTCGTGAAGAAGGTTCCTTGGTGAAGGTCTTAAGCTTTGGAGGAGATGGGGAATCTTCTTGTGGAGAAGATGATTCTTGTTGTTGTGATGGAGAGTCTTCTTCTCCTTCGTCTTTAGATTCTAGAAATTCTTCTATGACTTCCTCTAGCTCCCCCTGAACCATAGCATCAAGAGAACTATCTTAAACAACCACATTGATAGATTCCATGACAGTTTTTGTTCTATTGTTGTAAACTCTGCTAGCTCGACTGGTGGAAGAGTATCCAAGAAAAATTCCTTCATCACTTTTTGCCTCAAATTTCTCCAAGTTCTCTCTATCACAAAGAATATAACATGTACTTCCAAAAACTCGAAATACTTGACAATTGGCTTCTTTCCTTTCCATAGCTCGTATGGAGTCTTGTCGGTCTCAGGTCTCAAATAGACCCTGTTGATAATATGACATGCTGTATGCACCGCATCCCCCCAAAAATGTTGAGCTAAGTTTTTGGCGTGCATCATCACCCTAGCCATATCTTGAATAACTTGATTCTTGTATTGAACTACCCCATTTTGCTGTGGGGTAATCAGAGCCGAAAACTCTTGTTTGATGCCATGTTCATTGTAGAAGTCTTCAAAACTTGAGTTTTCAAATTCCTTACCATGGTCACTGCGAATTCTTTTGATAGAGCAATCTTGTTTATTCTGAATTCTTTTGAACAGAATTTGGGCTTGGCTGAATACATTTGATTTTTCATGAAGTAACACAACCAAGGTATATCTAGAATAATCATCAACAATAACCATAATGTACTGCTTCCCTCCCAAGCTTTCAGTTCTAGTTGGCCCCCATAAGATCCATATGAAGTAATTCTAAATTGTGGGAAGTAAGAATACCTGAGGTTTTCTTATGAAGAGTTCTAATTTGTTTGCCTATTTGGCATGCCCCACAAACACTTTTCTAGATCTTGTCCATCTTTGGTAGATCGATGATTGCTCCCTTCTTGGCTGCTTAGTCAAGTCTAAATAGTTCATGTGGCCCAACCTTTGATGCCATAAATCTTCTTTGTCAATGATGGTTTTATTGCAATTGACCTAGGGATAGGTTGATAGACCATAGTAGTTGTCAGATATTCGTTCACCACCCATTAGCCACTTCCCATTGTTGTAAAAAATATTGCACTATTTCTTGAAAAATTGGACAACAAGGTCTTGATCATAAAATTGACTAATACTTAGAAGATTTGCTTTAAGTCCTTCTACATTTTATACTTTTTGAGGGGTAAAGGCCCTTGGAATTTCCACTGATCTTTTGCCAATTACCTTGGACTTGCTGCCATCACCATAGGTAATGTTACCACCCCTTCCTTCTGTCAGATCTTTGAAAAGAGTCTTATCACCGGTCATGTGTTTTGAATAGTCACTGTCTAGATACCAGAGGCAAGTATTGAGAACTTTTAATGCGGTATGAACCACAAGACAATGGCTGTCCTCCTTCTTAACCCATACCTGTTTGTCTTTGGAAGCACTCTTCACATGGTGTTCTATCACTGGAACTTTTTCGAGATTAGACAACTCAGCTAATGTTTCACTGATGAGTTTAACTTGATTAGTCAGAACCTTGAGTTGATTTTCTATATCCGGTTCATTCCTTTGAGGAGCATGCTTCTTTGACCAAGGCTTCTGAGCATGTAGCTGGAAACAATAGGGTCGAGTATGACCTGCAACTCCACAGTGATGACAAGTATGGATGAATGATGGCTTGTATTGCTTCTTTGGAGGTATTTTAGCCTCAGCTTTGATGTTGGTGTTCAAGGGAACCCTCTTTTCATTCTTAGGACATTCTTCTCCAATTGTGGCTGCATTTATGTTAGGCTTGACAAACATAATCTTAGAAGATGATGTATTAGAAGATGAAGCAACATATTTATCAAAACCTAACTTAGTTTTATTAGAAAAAGATTTTTATTCATTCAACATCTTATCAGGCTTAACACCAGAGTATTTGGTTAGATAAGTCTTTGATTCACACAATTCTTTCTTTAGTGTTTTAACCTTAACAATTAACAAGGTATTCTCAGACTTAGGAGTGCAAATGGCATTGGAATCAATTAAATCTTCAAGAAGCTTTTATTTTTCAAAAACAAGTTCTTCTAGATTTTTTAAAGTATGTTTGTTAGATTTCTGCAATTTAGAGAATTCTTTATAAAAAGCATTATAAACATCCTGCAACTTGTCCTCACTTTCATCATTAGAAAGCGCTTTCACATCTGCAGTAACATATTTGTCAATATCAGAAAAACCATTATAAGAAGTTGTAAAGGCTAGATAATTTACCCCATCTTCAAGAGTCTTTTCGATATCTTATTTGTCAGACTCGTCACTTTGTATGGTATTAAAAACCTTACCCTTGGATTTTTTTTTTCAGATTTCCACAATCTACACGAATATGTCCAATTCCTCCCCATTCATGACACTTCACACCATTTGTGACCTTGTCTTTCTTTCCTGGCTCAGATCTCCCTTGATTTACTCATTTGGAATCATTCTTAAATTTCTCAAGAAATTTATTGTTCTAATTTCTGAAGTTTCCATTCTTGGGTCTGAAGTATTTCCTAATTTTTCTTGCAAACATCACCAAATCTTCATCATCCATTGATAGTGGCGGAGGGAAAGGGGGGCTGCGTAGGGGCGCACGCCCCCCCTTCCCCTGGTTATAAAAAAAAAAAAAATTCCTCTAAGACACGCCCCCCTTCCCTAGTTTTTTTTAAAAAAAAAAAAAAAAAAAAAAAGAATTACCTGTGGTTTGTTTACCTTCAACATGTATATATGAGTTAGGATTGAGGTCAGCTTCTTTACCTTCAACATGACTCTATTAATTTTAATTTTCACTGGGTCATTGGGTAGCTTTATTAATTTCTTCTTTCTTTTTCTTTTTTTCTTTTTCTTGAATTACTAGTGGTTTGTTTCCAATAGAGAATTTCTTAGGATTTTGTTAGAAACGGCTTGCTATAGTTGTATGTACGTATATATGAGTTGTTAAATGGAAGTTTGCATGAAGAATTGTTGCGAATAATGATTAGGTTTATTGCTATAGTTTATGTAGATATTTGATTATGTTTTGAGGCTTTTCAACTATGAAAGTTGTTAAAACAAGACTTCATAACAAAATGAATGATGATTTTCTTGCAAATAATTTAGTTATCTACATTGAGAAGGAAATTTTTGAAAGCTTCAGTTCAGACTTGATACTTGATGATTTTGTGTCTCTAAGATCGTGTAGGATGCAATTTTAGATACTTTGTATTTTGTATTTTTAGTGAATTTATTGTCTTTTGTATTAGTACTTACATGTGAGCTTATATATCAATTTGGCATATATTTATGAAGTTTAATAGCTATATTTTTCTTTATACATATACTATATTATAATTTATATTTTAAATTATAATTACTATACTTTTATATATTATAATAAAAAAATAGTATATAAAAAGAACAAAAAAAAATGTCATTATATTATATTATTTTAGTTTCGGTTCCGCCCCTCCTTGGACACTTTTCTGGCTCCGCCACTGCATTGATTCTTCATCAGGGGAGTCATCAACATTCTTGACAGTCTTGAAAGCAATCCCTTTGGTCTTCTTAGGTTGAAAGTGAGTGAGCTCGTCGGTTTGAAGAGATCCGACCAATTCTTCAATTCTTAATTCTTCAATGTTCATACTTTCCTCAATGGCTGTAACCTTGGATCTGAATCTCTTGGGAAGATATCTCAAAATCTTTCTAATAATCTCCTCATCTGAAATTTGCTTGCCAAGACCAATCATAGAATTTCGAATAATACTTAATTTAGCATAGATTTCATCCAAAGTCTCTTCTTCTTGCATCATAATCACTTCATATTTAGAGATAAAGATTTGAAGTTTTGAAAATTTTACTGTTTAAGTCCCTTAATGAGTAACTTCTAAGATACTCCAGGCTTCCTTGGCAAGATCACAGAGCGAGATATGAATAAATTCGTCTGCTATTGTAACCCCTAAGAATAATGCATTAAAGGCTCTATCATTATAAGTGCAAGTAGCCTTATCATCCCTAGACCATGAGACAATTGGTTCCTTCGGACGTGTCCATCCGTGTTCAAAAATTTCCATACGTCTATGGATTTAAGGTATACTTTCATTCGTATTTTCCAGATAGCATAGTTACTCCCATCAAAATTAGGAACTGTATTACGATTAGACATTAATACAGAGTCTAGGATCACACTTAGGAATTTAATCCAAACAGAGTGAACCCGCTCTGATACATATTGAAAATAATAACAGACTCCAATTAACACCTAGTAGGGGGGTTGAATAGGTGTATATCAAATAAATGTGGAATTTAAAAATTATGCAACCACACAATATTATGAACTCAATAAAGCATACGATACAAATATTTTGGTTACGAAGTGGAAACCTTTTGAAGAACTATTCAAAAGTAAAACTACTTCGGGGTAGCCAAACCCAAGAAATCATGCACTATAGAAGAACGTAAAATTACAAGGTGTTCATACTTATAAAACCTTTGTGAAAGACACACTCTTGTATTAGACAAGTGACCCGCTTGCCCGCTATCGCAGTAGTTCTCCTTGAACCTCTGGAAACCTCTGAAAAGTTCTTCTAATGATCTTCCTTTACCGAAACTCCGATAGGCTTCAAGTGTTGTAAACAAGGATTGAATAAACTCTAAGAGAGGAACAATGCAATTGTTCTAACAAACCTAAACCTCTCTTAGCACAAATAAAATAGCCTCTAAATCCCTACATAAAACATCTGAGAAGACTACATTATATAAAAGGAGGAAAACTTGGACTTCAAGTAATCAAAAACGGATTCCTGAAATTTTAGAATTACTGATCCGGTCGAATGGTGCTAGGTTAAACCCCTGAAATAAGGATTCCTCAAGTCCGTGCGTTCGAACGAGGAATGGAACGGAGCTCTCTGAGTAGCCAAAAATCGATCCGGTTGAACGGCGATTGGAACGGGGCTCTCTAGAAGTCTAAAAAAGTGTTTTGGTTGACCGCCATTTGTAGGGCTGTAATCGAGTCGAGCGAGTTGAGCTTTAAGATTTTCAGCTCGGCTCGTTTAAGAAAATATTTAAACGAGCCGAGCTAGAACTCGAGTCGAGCCTAGAAACCCTAGCTCAAGCTCGGCTTGTTAGACAATACCCGAGCTCGATTAAAATACTTTAACGAGTCGAGTCCGAGCTTGATATAAAGGCTTTCGAGCCTTAAATGGGCCAACTATGCTCATTTAAGACTTATTAAGCCTTAAATGGGCAGCTCAGCTCATTTAAGGCTTTTCGAGTCTTAAATAGGCAGTTCGACTCATTTATTAAGTTATAACCTACTTATAACCTATTTTAATTAATTGATTTATTTACTTAATGGTATTAGTTTAATATATGTTAATAATATATATTGTTCATTATAATACTAATTATTTAATTTGAGACTATATTAATAGCATTGTTAAGTATATAATGATAATGAATCAATGATATAAATTATAATGATTAAACCTAATAAAGTTTTATCTTATTCATATTATTATTTGATCTAGTATTTATATAATTATATGGCATAAATGCAATGTTCAATAACTTAGATTATATGATAATGATAATGACAAGTAATATAATGATAATGAATCAATGATATAAATTATAATTACTAAGCCTACTAAGCCTAACAAATTTTTATCATATTCCTATTATCATTTGATCTAGTGTTTATATAATTACATGACATAAGTGATAAGTACAATGTTAGATAACTTAAATCATATGATAATGATAATAATAAGTTGGTTTATTCGAGCCTTAAACGAGTCAAGCTCGTGAGCCTTAAACGAGCCGATCTTTTTTAGCCTTAATAAACTAGGCTCGTGAGCCCCTATCAAGCTTAGTCGGGCGAGTCGGGTATGTATCACTAACTAATCGAGCGGGCTTTTACAGTAACAAGCGAGTTTGTATTGTACCGAGCTCGAGCTCGGGTCGAGTTTGACCGAGCGAGTATCGAGCGCGCTCGCGAACAGGCGGGCTCATTTACAGCCCTAGCCATTTGGAACAGGATTTGGAATGGGCTTCTCTAGAAGTCTAAAGAAATCAATCCGGTCAAACGGCATTTGGAATAGGCTTCGCTATGCCTCTTCAAGAATCATCAGGTCGAACGGATCATATCCCAGTCGAACGGCACCAAGAAAAATATAAAATTGCAAAGAGTCCCGATTACAAAAGTCACTTTGGGACACCGAATTAGCTAATTCAAAAACTAACAAAAAGAATATGCATTAACACTTTCATGTGTTTCATTTCTTATAAAGATGCCATTATACCCATTCTTTTTATTTATTTTTTAATTCAATCATGCCAAATTTTCATTAATGAGAAAAAACAAGATTATTGTATTCAGCAGTTAAAATGTCAAGAATATAGAGAGGGGCTTCCTCCATATGAACTTATTCATTCATAAGATAAAGCGTTTCTTTGACTAGCTTATGAACTACTCCATTTACCTCTCTTTTGACATTGTGCACACTCCATACTTGTAAACTATTCTCTTAAACCTCTCATTGAGCTTTTTTGGCAAATTGGTGTATGAATGATGTTTGAACTGGCAAAAATATCATTTGGGAATAAAATTACATGGTAGTGTAGAAGTAAGATTCCAAGAAATTTGGGTAGGACAATTTTCCAACTCTTTTTTTTTTTTTGTCCTTGAATTTATGATTAGGTTGCAATAGGCCAAATCCAATTTTATTTTCCTCAATACAACCCGATTGGGTTACCCAAATTCCGAAATCACAACCTAAATCAATTTTATTTTCTCCTGCACAACACAATATAGTAGAGATGTAAACACCAAAGGGTACGTGCGGCTGACAAGAGGAAGCCCAACAGAGGTGGCTCGATGGATTGGTGCGGCGCAAGGTGGTGGTTCAATGGCAATCAGAGAAGATGCTGGCAGGTGGAAGCACGGTTGGAGCGGTGCTTTCTAGTCGGTGGGCTGACGGTGGAGATGGCCAATAAAGGAGAAATAGATTTTCTGTGTATTCTACTGTTACGGTCCAATTACTGGGAGTAGTATTTTGTTTGTCTTTACTTTATGTTCTTTCCAAGTTAGTCTTATATTTTCATAAGGAGCCTTACGTCTCCAAGTCAGGATTGTATTCCTTATAGGGAGCCTGACGTCTCCTAGTCCAAGTCAGGTTTAGATTACAAATCCAAACCCTAGATTAAGTCGGTTGTTACTCCTATTTAAGCACAGTTTGATAATAAACTCAGCAAAGAATTAACGTAACCATAAGAAGGGCACGCAGGACACATCCTTTCCTGTTACACAGTCCGTTACACAGGCTCATAACATTTGCCTATTTCAACTGTACGAAAAATCATTTATATTTATAATAAAGTTGCAACTTATCAGTTTACAAGATAACTACAAATGTGTTTCAAATATACAACTGAATCTTTGACTAATTTGTATTGTCGTTTGAGCTTTGACTCTTGTTTATCCTTATTAGTTTGTTGCCTCAAATCCTCTAATGCTGTTGAGCTTCGACTCTTCTTTATCCTTATCAATTTGTTGCGTCAAATCCTCTTTATGATTTGCTTGTTGTGTAACCTTATCAAGTGGTTGTTTCAAGTCTTCGTGATCAGCATGTAATCCAATAGCCAACGGGTGGCAATGTGGTTGTAGTCTGAGATTGGCAGTAGGTCTAGGATGTCGGGTGCGTGAGCGGCACAAGCTATGGAGTTACGGTACAATTGTGGGTTTGGGTTGAATGGCGGGGCAAAGTGGTGGGTAGATTCTGGTGGGGTGGGCTCTTTGGAAACGGGTTGGCCGATGGGTTTTTTTTCATCTGTTTGGGTTTTATTCTTGTGTTTTGCGTGGGTGATGCAGGGGAAGACAATGTTTTTTCTTACATTGCAAATCACTGGTGTAACACGTTTTGGGATCGTTTGACAATGTGCCAAGTGCAAATCAACTACCCCATTCATTTCCTTTTGACTAAGGCTCCATTTGTTTTGGCATAAAATGATTTTCAGAAATCATTTTTCATGTTTTTTGGTGTTTGGTGGTGCTACAAATAATAGTCAACGGAAATCATTTTCAGTTTGACCGAAAAATCTTCTTTAATTTTCGTAAAATGGTTTTTCCTTTTTAAAACCGTAAATCATTTTTCAAGTTTGAGCGTCATATTCTCAAATTGGTAGACCACAACCAAAACATCACCAGACCTTGCCAGAACCTGGGCGGGACTGGCCGGAGACATTGACAGGACCTGCCCAGGACATCACTAGGACCCCGCCTGAGACATCACCAGGACCTGCCTGGGAAATTGCCAAGACTCGATCGAGACTTGCTCGGGACGTTTTCTGGACTCGCCCAGAACATCGTCGGGACCAGACCGGGACATCGCCAAAACTCGCTCGGAACATTTTCAAGACCTACCCGGGATGTCATTGGGATCCGCTCGGGACATCACTGGAACCCACCGAGACATTTTTAGGACCCGCCAGGAACATTTTCGGGACTCGCTAGGGACATCGTCGGGACCCGATCGGGACATTGCTAGGACTCACCCAAGATGTGGTCAGGACATCGCTGGTATCCGCCTAGGACATCGCTGGGATCCGCCTAAGACATTTTTGGGACCCGCGAGGGACATTTTCGGGATCTGCGTAGGACATCGCTGGGACCCCACCCGACCGAGATATCACTGGAACTCGCCCGGGACATCGCCGAGACTCACCCAGGACAATTTATATTAAATTTTTAAAATTGTGCATAAAAAATAATTTTTATAGGTTAATATGATTGGTTGAAAACATAAAAAATATTTGCGATTTTTCCTGTGCACCAAACACTAGAAAATGTTTTCGGCAAAAATCATTTTCCTGAAAATCAATTTCCCTAAAACCATTTTCTGACGGAAATCATTTTACATCAAAACAAATGAGGCCTAAATTTTAAAATATATTTCTTTTTTTTTAAAAAAAAAAAAATAGAATCCACATTTCCAAACATATTTTTAATAATAAAAAAAAACCTTCCAAACATAATTTAATTTAATTTTTTATTAGTATTCACAATTTTAAAAACATTAAAGAAGATACAAAAGAATACAACAAATTGTTGTTCAGATTGTTAATCATTTGGACAACAAATATGAGAGAGTTTTTATGGAACCTACTTACCCAAATGTGTCTCTGATAGCACAGTTACATGTTGAGTATGTGAATCTCATAAAAACTCTTTCATATTTACTGTTCAAATTACTAACCATCTAGACACTAAATTGCAATTACCAACTTGGTGGATGGACACACCGCTATCATCAAGAATGCAAATTGTAGTACATGTTTAAGAGCATTCACAACAATTTTTCTATAACCTATTCTCTTATGGAATATAGGAAAAAAAATTTTTAAAAAAAAACCATAAAAAAATGACTTACAACAACTTCCCTATTAGTTCCTTAAACCTTGAATTTGCTATTATTGAACCTAATGAATAGGGTAGTTAAAGCTTTCATATCCATTATTTTAACTCAAAATAGATCTCTCTCATCTTTTTGCCTTTTATTGGAAACTGTGTTTGAATTTTGTTAAAAAAAGTAAGAATAAATAGAAAGAACTTGCATTTTGTAAATAAATAATAATTTAATGGTATAAGAAAAAAAAAATTATTGTAAAGCGTATTTGAATAAAGAAAAAAAAAAACTAATTTTATTACCTAAATTTAAAGGAAGGAAGGAAAAAAAAAAAAAAAAAAAGCTGTTGCTAATGGTGGCAAACTACTCGAAAATTTGGTGCATAACCATCAATACTTTGTGATTTCCAACGATGAGAGAGATTCCACTCGACTCTAATTTGAGCCCCCCTAATCGGGTCCTTCTTTAATCGTGCTAGTTGCTTTCTCTCTCTTCCTCTCACACAATGAAAAATCTTTTTTACCGTTTAGGTTGACACTTTTCCCACTTTTTCCGTATTTGATGATGTATCCTGGTTAACTGAACCAGGGTTATCAACCTTCAAAAAAAAAAAAAACCCACCCGCGCACTGCCACCCACATCAACACCGACGACGCCCACCGTCCAAAAACTGGCCGGCCGAACGCCACCTACAGCACCAGCTCAAAGGCTCGTTTTGTCAAGACCCCTTTTTTGTGGAATTGATTAGGTGAGTGGAATTTTGAAATGGGATTCTTCATGGTTTTACTGTTCTTATCAATTATACTATCTAACATGGTTTAAGAGATTTTTCTGTTGTGTTTGAATTGGGTTTTGGGTTTAATTTGTAAAAAGGGATAGGATTTTCATTTCTGATTCCATTACCCCCATTTTTCCTCAATCTCAATCCCTAGGATTTCAATGCTCACGCATATTAATTTTTTGTGTTGTTCATTTCAGATTATTCCAAAGAGAACAGGGGAAGTTCACCAAGTACCTTTTTCAAGGTCTGGATCTCTTTCTCTCTCTCTCGTCTCTCCTCATCCTCCTCTCTCTCTCTCTCTCTCTCTCTCTCTCATTTGCTTAATTTTTATTTTTTTATTTTTTTTCTTTGTCGTAATAGGTTGTTTAATTGTTGGCTTCATGTGAATTTGATTACTGAGAAAACCAAAGAAAAGAAAAGAATAGAGGATGAGGTTAGAAAGGTTGGAATTTGAGGTGCTAAAGAATTGAACCCATAAATGTGTGGAACCGACCTACCAGTTCCTATTATTCATCAAAAAAATCAAAGCTTGAATGAGAAAAAGCTCAACTCGACCCTAATCAAAAGAACACTCCTATGTAAATTGAGTGGAGGGAATTTCTTCGATTGTAGGTCGTTGTTGAATTTTGATATTCATGATATAATACAAGCATTCATAACTATTTTGGTTTTTGTTTTATTTGCACAAGACCAATCTTCTCTTCTCAATGAAAATTTAAGGTTTGCATGCTGCTTTGTTTATTCCCTTGAGGCAAAGCAAGGCAATTTATTCATAAAACAATCTTTGAATAAATTGTTTTGGTTTGGTTTGGTTTGGTTTTATTTTAAGAACAGAAAAACCAAAACAACTATGTATGTTTTGATTTTTTGGTTCACAAATGAAGATTGAGACTATATATGTTAGGAGGAAGACAATGACAAATTACTTTCAAATTATGTGAAATAAATCTTTGAATGGACTGGCACTTTTGAGATGAGTTGTTTGGATGGATATTAGGGTTAAGGAATGATACCTAACTTCATTAATTCACTTTTGCATAGGCACAACAAAATAATGTCTGCAAGTACTCCTCGACAACTACCAATTTCGGTAGAAAGTGGTATGACTGTGTAAATTATAAGGTAATTTTTTAAATTTATTTTTCGTGTGTTTTCTTTTTCTGTTGGTAATTTATGACATTTTTTCTTATTTATTTATTATGCAGAAAATTGGTGATGACATTTTTCCTTATTTATTTATCATGGAGAAAATTGGTGATTGTAAGGTTTTTGAGTGTGCTGATAACGAATTGTGCACTTATGAAAAAAGATTAATTAAACGGATGAAAGACACAAACAAGGAAATTGTTAGACTTGAGAAATTGCTTGAAACAAAACTAGCAAAATACAAGGAGAATATGGAGAATCAATATGTCCAATTTCGGCTGGAATTAGAGTTGTACCAAAATAGAGAAAAACTTTATCAATCTAGGGAGAAGATGTATCTGGCTGTCTTAACTTTTATCATTTTACTTATGTTATTTTATGTTAGTGGTTACAGTGGATTTAGTGGTATTAAGAATCGCATTCTATAGTTTGCTTGCGATTGTTGTCGATTATATCATCAATGTGCTTTTGCTATTAGATTATAACATGGCATAACATAGGTGTTCTATTTTGAAAAGGCAAGGATTTAAGAATTGGAGTTGAAATTATTTTGTCTCATGCGAACACAATGTGTACCATAGATGCCTAGACATGCTTTTAAAGAAAGCATTATTTACCACAATGGAAGTCTATTCAACATGGGGATAGACACATCACATATCGGAGTTGCTTCTCACTTTAATCAATCACATTACTATCAATTTGCCAAAGTTATGGATGAGAGAACATTTCAAGAGAATTAAAAATCATTCTAGATATTTAGGAGCAAAATTTGGTCAAAAGAATTCTATATTCATTGCCAACTAAAATGAAAGAAGCAATTTGAGAATCAATAAGATGCTTTTGCCACCAAATGCTTAGTAGGCAAGAGATAATATGTTTATGAAACTTTGTTAATTACAATAAAGCAAAGTAATCGATAAGCTACTAATATAACACAAAAGCTACTAAATAGCTAAAAATATTACAAAAGACAAATTACATGAACAAAAAATGTGCCAAAACAACAAAATACATTGTAATGTTCTTTTGATCTTCGATTACAAGTCAATAAAGTTAGATCCATGTATGACATATATCCTGCAACATTGTGATCAATATTTTAGAAAATAATACAAGCCAACTCCTTTTAGGAGTCATTACATGAAAAATTCAAATTAGATTGTGTGCTTAAAGTGAATATTAATTGTTGCAAAGCATGTCCTATGAAACTAAGGAAAATGTTGCAAAAGAGCTTTGGTACATATTCTATTTTCTAGGATATAATTTTACATTCCAATTTCTCCCATTTTGATATATATCTTTATTATTATTATTATTATTATTATTATTTGGCCTAGGAGTGAGCTCCATCTCCATATATAAATAAAAAGATTTTGTTAGTTGATGGGAACGTAGACCCAGCCAATCTCATTAAGGCAATAGAAAAGATTGTAAAAAAGAAGGCAATAATTTTGTCCTATATAAAGGAACCCCCTCTCGAAAAATTAAATCACCATGAAGAAGATGATTTTGGGAAGGTAAATCTAACTAAACTCGTAGATCCAGTAAAAAAGATTGGGAATACCAAAGTTTTTTCAAGTGAAAAGTTCCCCCCTCTTGTCCAAGAGAAACTTCACACAGGTAGTGCCCACAAAGATGATTCTGGGAAGGTAAATCCAACTAAACTCGATGATCCAGTAAAAAAGATTGGGAAAACCAAAATTTTGTCCAAGAAAAAGTTAGGCAGTGCCCATGAAGATGATTCTAGTATGGTAAAATGTACTGGGGAAACAAAGGCACATCAGTCTGTAGAGATTTTATCTGATGACCAAGAGAATGTACTTAATCACCAGTTCAAGATAAAACAGAGAAATCACCAGTTCAAGATGAAGCCATTGGAATACTTTGAAGCTCATACAGCCAAAAATAAAAATCCTTTGCGCTCGTTGATGGAACCTCCAAGGAGATTCTTGATAACCATATTGAGAACTAAAAAAAAAAAAAAAAAAAAAAAACTAAAGCTTACCCAAATCCATTCGGTTAAAATAGAGAAATCAACAAAAATTTCAATAACCAATTCTTACTATAATCAGAAAACCCAAGAGAACCCATCAAGATTTCAGCTTGAAAAACTTCTATACTCATTCACAACATAACTCAATGTCAGGTCAGGGTGGTGTCCGGTTGGCTAGTTTTTGGGTGGTGGGTGTTGCCGCTGGTGGATTTGTTGTTGTCAGTGGCCGGTGGTGGTGCAGGTGGCGGTGGGCGGTGTTGTTCAAAGCTCCCGATTGAAGTAACTTTTTTGTCACGGAGGCAACAAGAGATTGATGGGTTCACCGGATTTGGAGTTGTTGCCGGGGTGGGTGGGCGTTGCTAGTGCGTTCGGTGATGAGCGGAGGTAGAATGTGTGTGTGTGTAGGGGGGGGGGGGGGAGTGAGAGAGAGAGCAGTGGGAGAAAAAATTGGGGGGAAGGGAGAAGAAGCAAACGTGATTTCAACCATGGTGAAGTTAACCATGCTAGCTTAGCAAGTATAGAAAAAGTTTGGGACTTTTGCTTCTCCATAGCATGACTCCTAAAGAAACCCATTTAGCTTGAAGATGACTCCACTTGGAGACCCATTTCATTCTCTGCCTATCTCTGGTGTATTTCCTTACAAGAAATGGTTCAATCCATCACTGAACAGATTCAAGAGTCAATTAAAAAAATAAAATAAAATAAAATAAAAACAAAAACAAAAAGTATATTAAAAATGACACCAAATGCATCTCTTACTTATTTGTCCATGAACTTCAAAAATCGTGCTCTCCCTCGTGTACAAATTATAGACAAACCCACATTATTATATTAATACGGAGACCATATAGTAAATAAACCCATTCAAAATTAAGGGCGGTTTTAGTATATTGAAACGATGATTACCTATTAATAGAAACAAGAATATTTTTTTTTATTTGTTTGGTGACAGCATAGGAATGACTAAATTTCTTCACTAGTATTGAATCAAATTTCTTAAAATACCCTAATTCTACAATTCATTTCCCCATAAAACCATTCTTGATTTATTATTTTTTTTTTTGGGCACCAAAGAATTTTTTTTAAAAAAATATCCCCCATGGGTACCCTAACATAACAACTAGGGGTGGTCGCAGTTAGGAAAAAGTTCCAAAGTCTCTAAGATGTGACTTTTTATCAAATCACTCCTTAAGGTTCAATATTTATCAATTTACTCCCTAAAGTTCTAATAGTTATCAAATAAATCCTTTCATCCACTTTTTATTAATTTTCTAACATCCATGCCACGTAATACCCAATTTAAAGCCAATATGTGTCATAATAGCACAACATGTCTACTCAGCAACTAAATTACGGGGCATGCCATGTCATCATTAATGTTAAAAAAAAATGAGAAAGGCTAGGTGTCCATATTCGTTCATCTACTTTGTTTTTTAGGCCAAAAAAATAAAAAAATAAAAATAAAAAACCCAAACAAAGTGGATGGATAAAGAAAGATCTACATCTAGCATTCTCAAAAAAAAATTTACAGCAAAGGAACCCAAATGTATGGATTTTTGCCCTTAGGTTTCATTAATATGGATTGTTGGTTGTTCTAAATGTATAGCCATTAAAGGTTAGTGTGTCATGTTAGAGTCAATTTAAACTCGATATGTGTCACTCATAATAAGATATATATATATACAAAATATAAAAACTAAAAACTAAAACTAAAAAAATTTGAAAAGATAAAGTAATAGCCAGAAGAAGGGGGTGGCTCGGTCAGCCACTTGGTTAGGGTGGCTTACGAGTCTACGAGCCACCCAGGAAGTTAACTAGGGGGGTGGCTCGCCGCCACCCCCAACCCATGTTAGACAACCCTACTTCTTTTGGTGCTCCGTCTTTGTCCTCTAATGCATTTGCTTCCCTAGAAAATGGCGTCACTAATTAAAAAAAAAAAAGTATACCAACAGGAACAAGTAAGAAAACTGCATATATCTCATTCTTTCTCCATCATTCTTCTTTTTCAACTTTTTTTTCTTCTTTTCTTTTGTGTTCACTACAAATTTTCTTGTTTTCATGTAGATCTAGAAGCTAAGGTCGTGTCTCTCTTTCCCATGACCTTGTTGGAATCTGACCACTATGTGTGTGAGATCTGCAACCACGGGTTCGAAAGAGACCAGAATTTGTAGATGCATAGGCGAAGGCACTAAGTTCCATGGAAATTGCTTAAGAGGGAGATGCAGGAGGTGAAGAAGAGGGTTTTTGTTCTTTTATGTCTCTTTAAAAAATTTTAAAAATAATGAAAACTCTTTTTTAATATTCTAGTATTTTAGTTTTTTAGTTTATATATATATATATATATATATAATATTATTATGAGTGAGACGTGTAATGATTTTATTGACTCTGATGTAGCAAACTAACAAAATCCGTTGGAATTTGTTTACAAAATTTGATAGCAGGAAGTAATTTGTTATTTATGCATACCTCAAGAATCTCTAAGAATATTTTGATATAATATAGAGTTTATTATAAATCAGGTAAATCATACCATAATTAAAAGGATTCATACATATTAATATTGATTATACATTTAGAACAACCAACAATGCAATATACAAGAGAACATAATAGTGAAAAAACAATTAAATGAACATCGATTTAAAATGGCTCATAAACAAAATACATATTAGTATTGGCTATACGTTTAGAACAGCCAACAATACAAGTTTACAAAATGAATTCACTTTTGATAAAAATAGGACTATCCTTCATCCACACTTAGTCTAAAGATTGGTGAAGAACTACTTTCGCCAAACGGTGGGCTGTTTCATTTGTTTCCCTTCTAATTGTCCTACAAACTATGATGGGAGACCATTTAATAAAGTTCGTATATCATCGATTAATTGGCCATATCAACTCCAATAAGAGCCCTCAAGTTGCAAAATATGCACAATTTCTAGAGCGTCACCCTCTACAATTACTCGTTGGAATCTTAGATCTCTACAAAATTCTACTACCTTCCAAGCCACGATCGCCTCAGCTACTGTTGGGTCAATAATAAAAGGCACTGTGGTACACATAGTTGCCAATGCGAACCCCCCAACATCTCTAACTTTTACCTCCACACCCATCTTCTTGTCCAATTTATTAAAAGCTGTGTCTCAATTTATTTTAGCCACCCATCAGGAGGTTTCTTCTATCTTTGCCTCTCTTGACGATTATTTTCCTTCATATTATTCTCAAAGCCCTATGTTGCTTGACGGAACCCTCCACTGAATCTTTGGCACTTTTTACTAAATGAGAATAACATGTAAGATCCCCTCCATAAACTATAGAGTTTCTACAAACCAGATCCTACATGCTAATGTTACTACAAACTTAAGTTCTTCTTCGTCTAGTTTTTCTAGAAGCTTCTCAAGTAGGCACAAAACATCACTCCCCTCAGTGGAAATTTTTGGTTTTTCCTATTACATTCCATCAATACATCTATTGATGAAGCTCAGCTCCAAATAATATGTCCAATAGTCTCTGAGTATAATCTGCCCATGGGCAAAAAGGATCCTAAGCCATCAGCTTTTTGAAAAGGTTTTGTTTGGTGGGTAGCAAGTTATTGTTGGCCCTCTATAAAAAATTCTTTACTGCTCTTGGACTCCCATCTTCCGGATCTTCCTCCACACCTTGCTATGATTTGAACCATTGGAGCTAGGGCTGTAAATGAGCCCGCCTGTTCGTGAGCGCGCTCGATACCCGCTCGGTTAAACTCGACTCGAGCTCGAGCTCGGTACAATACAAACCCGCTCATTACTGTAAAAGCCCGCTCGATTAGTTAGTGATACATACCCGACTCGCCCGACTAAGCTCGATAGGGGCTCACGAGCCTGACTTATTAAGGCTCAAATAGATCAACTCGTTTAAGGCTCACGAGCTTGACTCGTTTAAGGCTCAAATAAACCAGCTTATTATTATCATTATCATATAATTTAAGTTATCTAACATTGTACTTATCACTTATGTCATGTAATTATATAAACACTAGATCAAATGATAATAAGAATATGATAAAAATTTGTTAGGTTTAGTCATTATAATTTATATCATTGATTCATTATCATTATATACTTGTCATTATCATTATCATATGATCTCAGTTATCGAACATTGTATTTATGCCATATAATTATATAAATACTAGATTAAATAATAATAGGAATAAGATAAAACTTTGTTAGGTTTAATCATTATAATTTATATCATTAATTCATTATCATTATATACTTAGCAATATTATTAATATAGTCTCAATTTAAATAATTAGTATTATAATGAACAATGTATATTATTAACATATATTAAACTAATATCATTAAGTTAATAAATCAATTCACTAAAATAGGTTATAAGTAGGTTATAACTTAATAAATGAGTCAAGCTGCCTATTTAAGGCTCGAAAAGCCTTAAATAAGTCTTAAATGAGCATAGCTGGCCCATTTAAGGCTCAAAAAGCCTTTATATCAAGCTCGGACTCAACTCGTTAAAGCCTTTTAATCGAGCTCGAAAACTCGCGAGCTCGAGCTCGAGCTCGGGTATTGTCTAACGAGCCGAGCTTGAGCTGGGGTTTCTAAGCTCGGCTCGAGCTCGAGCTCGACTCGTTTAAATATTTTCTTAAACGAGCCGAGCTGAAAATCTTAAAGCTCGACTCGCTCGACTCGATTACAGCCCTAATTGGAGCATTCCCCTTTCTCATGCAAGCTTCTTTCCTTTTCAAGATGGTAGGCACTTTTAATCGAAAATTTTCAATTAGAAATTCCAATCCACATCAGTGGGGGCTGATTGTCAAACTGCAAATTCTCTCTGCTTCATCTGGAACAAAAATTTCTTTTATCAAATTAATTTTCCTCCACCTTGTGTCTTCAGCAATTAATTCTTTGACCCTTGCTTTTATGTCAATAATGTTGACTCGTGATTGGACCACATATGAAGTGGGGCAAATGACCCATTTATCTTCCCAGATTTTAATTGACTCCTCCTTCTTCACTCTCCATATTAAACCATCTTTTAGAAGGTTTTGTGCATTCTAGATACTCCTCCATGCATATGACGTCCCGCGTTCCAGATTTGCCTCCAATAAATCAGTTTGGGGATAGTAATTTTTCATGAAAATTATCGCCATCAGTGAGTTGTGGTGATGGAGTAGTCGTGAACCCTTGTTTTGCCAATAGAGCTAAATTGAAACACTCTAGATCTCTTAAGCCCAATCCTCCCTTATTTTTAGGGATCTTCATCCTTGACCAACTCATCCAAGTCACCTTAGACAATCGTTTTCTTTCAGTCCTCACCAGACTTCACTCATCATAGAATTTAATTCCCTACAAGAATGTCTTGGGTAATTGAAACACACTCATACTATAAGTAGGGATTACTTGTATGATAGGCTTAATAAAGATCTCCTTCCCTGCTTTCGACATGAATTTTTCCTTTCACCCGTTCAACTTGGTTTTGGCTTTAGGTTGTGATATTTGCTCTTCCCACTAGCGTTGATAATTCGAAGTACATCTCATAACTGTTTGTGAAGGGCACCCATGCAATAGATAAAATATATTCTTTAAATTCCCTTCTTGTATTTTTGCTGAAGAAAATTGAGGTTTTCTTTTTATTTATTTTCTGACCCGGTACTTTTTCATAGACTTCTAGTAACCATTGAATTTTGCTTCACTCCAACAAGTTTGCTCTACAAAACAATAAAATGTTATTCTCAAAAAATAAATGGCTCAAATATAATCTGCCCCTTGGTCTTAGAGTATATGATGAGGATCTTATCATATACTCAAACATTTAAAACATTTATTCTCTCATAAGCTATCAAAATAGCTATTTCAAAACAATTCAATTCTTAATAAAAATTAGGGTTAATTGCAATTTTGGTACTTATGGTTGGCATCAAAATCAAATCGAGACCTTAGTTTCAAAAACTTTGTGAAGTCGTACCTAACGTTAACCCTAATTCACAACTTGATATTTCCGTTAGACTTTCATCATCGGTGTTGACGGAATGCCACATGAGACACCATTATATGCTGACACCTGGCCCCTTAGGTCACATGGGTATGCCATGTAGGCGTATCAGAAAAGATATCGATGCTTTGCATGCCACGTGTAAAAAATAATAATGAAATAATAAAAAAAAAATCTTTGGAGGTGGTTGAAATCACCCCTAAAGCCATTGAGGGTGGCCGAACCACCCCCAAAGCCATTAGGGGTGGTTAGCCACCCTCGTTTGGGCCTGAGGTGGTTTCGATCACCCTAAACCAACTAATCTGAGTTGAAAGTGGTTTGGCCATCCCCAACTTACAAAAATGGGTGGCCGAAACCACCCCAAAAAGCCAATAGGGTGGCTGAAACCACTCCTATGATACGTCTACGTGGCGTACCATGTGGCTTAAGGGGACATGTGTCGACATATAATGGTGTCTCACGTGCCATTCCATTAACACCAACAACGAAACTTTGACGAAAGAACTAAGTCGTAAATTAGGGTTAACATCAAATACCACTCCACAAAGTTTTTGGGGAAAATTACATTTTACTCTCTCAATGTTTGAGGGGATTTTCAATTTAGCCACCAATGTTACCAAATTCGCAATACATCCCCCCAATGTTGCAAAAATTTTCAATTCGAACATTCCGTCAGATTTTGCCGTCTAATCTGACGGAATTTTTTTTTTTTTTTTATAATCATGGTTGTTAAAAAAAACAAAAACAACGGATGAACAAGTTAACAACGTAAAATAGATAAAACCATCAGCAAAACATCGAGAGGACAAAGAACTAGACGGAAGTTATACAGAAGAATAAAAATTATCCGTCATGTTTTGGCAATAAGCGCAATGTGCAGGGAGAGGCGAGCGGATGCTTATCGATGCAGTAGAATAAATTTTGCCAAACAAACGAGGGGGTGGCGAGAGTGCAGTACGAAACTTTTCCGTAACATTGGTGGCTAAATTGAAAATCTCCTCAAACATTTGAAGAGGTCAAACATGTAATTTCCCCAAGTTTTTGAAACTAAGGTTTCGATTTGATTTTGATACCTATCACAAGTACCAAAATTGTCGTTAACCCAAAAAATTATTCATGTTCTAATTGAAAATAGTGATTCCGCGTGTACCAAACGTATCATAATTATAATTAAGAGCATTTACAACAGATTTCTTATAACTCATTTCTTTCCTTAAATATAAAAAAAATTTCAAAAAAATCGTAAAAATTAACTCACGGCAACTTCTCAACCGGTTCTCCACTGTAGTAAATTCAATCCTTATTATAATAAAAAAAAATTAATACAAGCTAAGTTTAAAGTATTTGTACAAGGAAGTAAAAAAATAATTTGATTCCTAAGTTGAAGAAAAATGACAAAGCTTATGTGAATACTCAAAGGGGTCGGTCGTTTAACGGCCTAGCTTCATTTTTCAAGCGCCAAAACCCCTTTCTCCCTCAACCCCGGACCAGATCGTCTCCATTTCATAGGAAATGGAGACCTTTGAAATGGAGAGGATCCTTTTTCCTCAACCCCACCGTTCGCACGGACCCTCATGACCCAAGGCCACCATCGTGCGCCTCCACTCACCGCGTGGTTTTCGGGCACAGCCAGAGCCCGGCGAGTCCATCGTCGTCGTCTCCGGGGCTTCGGCGCCAGCGGCCGCGGCGGCCAATCGAGCTGACTACTCCTCGGTGGAGGAGTTCCAGGTTCAGCTGGCCCTGGCGATCAGCACGTCGGATTCGTAGTTCCGAGACGAGCCGGAGAAGGATCAGATCCGCGCCGCGACGCTGCTGAGCTTGGGCGGTCATCGGATCGATTCAAAGAGGGCTATTTCTCCCAGGCTGATCTCCTGCTCTCACAGGATTAGCTCTGCCCTCTGGCATTAGCTAGCCTCGCAGGTATTGTCTCCTAGTCGGTGTTTAAGTTCTATTTGAGAGAATACTGCAATTTACAAATACAATCACTACATTTTAGGATAATTCTGGTCCTGCCATTAATTTAGGTAGGCCATTTAGCATCAAACTCGTAAACAGGTTGGGATTTGCATGCTTAGGCTACTGAGTCAGCTTGATGAGCTCTATAATGGCAAAGCCTGCGCTACTGCCTACTGGGAATGCCTTAAGTCACTATAAGTTTAAGTTTTGGTGACAGTTCCAATTGTTGGGCCTTGATAATGATAGTATTCAGATGTTAAGTTGTGTACGTTACTCTGTGTTTAGATATGCTCTGTTTTGGTCAAGTTGAAAATTTGAATCTTTGGTTTTTTGGGTTCACATGAGATTGCTGGGGCAAATTGATTTAGTTAAATTGAAGTATTTGTAACTGGGTCTGTTTTGTTCAGAAGCTATTATGCTTTATCTAATTTTAGACGCTGGGAATTGGAGACACATGAACTAATTGCTGTGTTTAGGCCTTTTTCTTTTTTGTTGGTAAAATAGGATGTGCAACTGACCCCCAATTGATTTGGGATGTGAAGGCTAGTTCAGTGAATGTAGTGGAGGCCAAGGTCATGAAGCTTATGAATGATGAAGAGATTGATCGTTGCTGAGCACTGTGGATAGTGGAAATTAAAGAGCTAAACTTCAACAGCATGGTGAAGAGGGTTTAAAAAAAAAGGTAAAAAAGAAAAAAAAAAACTTTGAGACTAGTGAAAAGATTTAGGGTACGCTTGGTACACGAAATGACTATTCGATAATGAAAAATGAATAGCTTTTATTAAGAATGAAGAAAGGTCGAATAGAATAGCCTTGATGTTATCTAATCATATATTCTAATACTTTGAATGAGAATGATTATTCTTTAAATTGAGAAATAGTCATTCTATTATGAGCCATGAGAATGGCTATTCCATTTGATCTTTTTCAATTTTCAATAAAAGCTATTCATTTTTCTAATGGAATTCTGCGTATCAAACATAGGCTTAGTATCTTGTGGGAGTTGATTTTCTTATTTAGTTCTCCTTAAAAGAAAATTCTTAGGAAACATATAGAAATCATTAATTCATCATATCATTTTTGTTATTTATTTGAGGGAAAAATGGTTAGAGGTATTTAAAATCTTTGTAAAATCAAAGTATTAAATTGAAAACTGAGTTCTAAGACACAAAATCTGAAAAAGCACAGGAGTTCTGAAATATTTTCCCCTAGTTTTTAAGACTTCATATGTAGGATAATGCTTAGTTTTTAGTGTTTCTGAGTTGAAATGTTTGATGCTGTTATATTTTCTTAACACCGACTTCTTTTGAAACTTTCAGTGCTTGTGTTGAGTAAGTGGAAAACAAAATGAAACCATGGGAAAGCGGGGAGGGACTAAGAAAGAACCAAAATTTTCGTCTGGGTTTCACTATCCAAGCTCACTGAGAGAAGAATCCACTGGAAGAAAGCAAACCAAAGGCAGCTCCAATAATTCCAAGTCCACACTAAAAGTTGAGCACTTACAGAAGGTAGCAGCATGGGCCAGTGGGAAGGCTGCTATTCCTTCTTTGGCTGCTTTTTTTGGGCACCGTTTGGCTACTGTAAAGGAGGCCATGGGGGTACCACCTGACCCTTCATTGTTTTCATGCGAGAGGTTTGTCCGTGCCTTGAATTTTTCTGCTGTGATTATTTTTGTTGATTGGTAATTGCTTCTACCTGTTTAGGCTTAGTTTTGGCAGTTATTTGATAGTTAGGTTTCTCACAGTTGCACATATATATATTTCTTGGATTCTAGATTCACCTGATGATAAAAATCTTTCTTCTTGTTGAAGGGTTAGCTGTTTCAGTGTTTGTGTTTATGATAAAGTAGTGCAAGGACTAAGAGAACAGATGGGCTGTTTTGTTGACAATCTTGTTTTCTTTACAACTCCGTTGTTTGTTTGTATTGTATTGTATTGTGAATCGCCACTAAAAAGAGAACTTTGAGAGTTATCCTGTGCTTAAAGAACCTAGACTAGGCTGAATACTAAAGGGATTTTCTATAGGAGAAGCTACAAATTTGATGTTTAGTTGGAAGGAAGGAGTTCAATAATAAAATGTTCACATATCTTGCTGTTTGGGAATCAAGTGGGAAGCAAATGTGGATTGGTATCGGCTTGCTTTATGCTCCTTATGCCTGCTGCTTACGGCAGAATTGTAAGAATGCTTGGTCTGTATCCAAACTTAAATTTGACTAGAGAAATCTTTATCCATTTTCCTTTCTCAGGTCTTCAATGCGGCATTGATTGGTTTGCTGACTTCATGAATTAAAGACCTGGAATCCAATTATAATATCTTGCATGCTGTAGGATAATGAAATTTAAGCAAAATATTGGTCTCAGATTGATTATCAAATATGATCCATTAAGGAGTTCTTCAGTAATTATTTATATGCATCGGTTGTCTTGCTAGATATCATCAATAATTGTAGGATTTTTTTGAGTTGAAAAATGCCCACCTTATGGGCTTTATGATGACTTTAATTTTAGTTATTTACCTATTTACATCAAAGCAATGGTTTCAATTTGAGATTGCACTAACAACATATGATTATTATGAGTTGGTTCTCGTTGCAAAATATGTCATCAACATTGGTTTGGATTATTTGTTTGTTTATTTATGCAGGTCGTTGGACTTATAGTTTAATCTCTTACAGATGTGACACATTTCTCCAGCCCGGCTTTAACTGCACTGTTCGAATTGAAAAGAATAGGGCAAAAGGCAAGGTGTGGACAGAAGAAATCTAACAATTCCACGCTCAGAAATGTGGTAATATACAAATGTCACTTCTGTTCACATTGGAATCTGAAGAGAGGGACCCAGAAAGGACATATGAAAGAGATAAGTCCCTCAAAGTCCAAGACATCTTCAAAATCAGAAACTGCAAAAGTCAGGCTTCAAAAATGTGGAAAAAGAAACCAATCAATATCCAAGAAACCAGCTGAAACCAATTCTACCCCAACACGTGTGGAAAAAGCTGTGACCTCATCAAATAAACGAAGAAGAAAATCTTGGACTAGTTTGAAGGAAATTGCTGAGAGCACTGAGCACGCTAGCAGCGAAAAGATCACTAATTTGGCAATCCCATTTTGTATGTAGATCAATACTCCCGTGAAATTGCAGAGTCTTCTGTCGTAGGTTTTAGAATGAGGTTTAAACTTGTAAATTATTTTTCCTTATTTTTGTGAAACTGAAAGCACTTTTGAATCCTCATTTTAGAATGAGGGAGAGTATGAGAATTTATTATAGTTCAGTAGATCAATCCATTATTTCTTTATCTTTTTTTAAAAAAATAAAAATAAAAATTTAGAATCTTGGGCTTGTGGTGCACACTCGGCACATCATTTCGTCCGTATATTTCCATCACCACTGCTTGCAGAAAAAACATCATCAGGGCTCCCCAATAAAGAGCTCATAATCACCTTCAATAAAGTGATCATATTGGATCCTTTTCTTAATCGTTTAAAAGAATCCGCGTTGCAGAAAATTGTGATTTCATCTATTAAAAGGTAACTTTTTAGCAAAAATGAATAAAATAATAGACAGCTAAACATGACTTTTGAACCCTTCAAAAGAATCCCACCCTCTTTTCTCTTATTTATATATAAAAAAATAATAATAAGGAATCCTTCAAAGAATATATACTGTCTTGGAAGTTGGATGTTTGATTTTTATTTTTTATTTTTAACTTTTATTACATTTTCACGGCTTAAGGCTAAGAAATATTTATTGGGTCTTTACCCCTTTAGATTGTATTTTAGATTGCAATTTCGAAGACAAAAAATGTAAAATTAAACCAAATCGTAAAAAATAGATCGTTTAGAAATTAGATTTTTAAAAAATTGTGATGTGATATTGGTACCCACACAAAAGAACAGCTAACAAGCTAACACGAGATAGAAAAATGACTATAGTAAAGAAAATGCAGATAAGTATCTTCAGCAATTTAAACAATAAATTGTTAATAATTTAAACAATAAAGTACTAATAATTTGAATAACAAATTGTGACAAAGTTATATAAGACTTTTCTGTCCAAATAAATATTGAACTGCTCAAACACGTACTCGGATAAGTAATTCTCATGAAAACTTTCTCATACTGCTTAAATTAATAGCAATTTAGATAATAAATTACTAAAAATTAAGAAACTTACATAGGAAACATGCAAGCTTACATTTCATCTTTATCCTTACGTCATATATATAGATTTTTATATAAGTATCCTTACGTCATAGTTGTTATTATAGTAATTGTAAATGAATTGAGTTGCTTAACTTGTTTTTTTCTTTTTCTATTCTTAACTTGTTTATTAAGTGTTGGAGCACGACTTGCCGACGTGTTCTTTACGTGTGGATATGTTTATTCTTCTAGGGTCATTTTCAATCAATATAAACGTCCAAAATCATAAGAAGTCTACGGCGAAGATCATGCCGAAACCCTAAAAAAGCCCTCGACCGGAAAATACTTTTGATTTTATTTTTTTAATTATTTATCTTATTGGATATCTGAACTTGTTCTTTCACGCTTGGTATATCCTTTTTTATTATATTTAAATAAATTTAAACTTTTTTTTGTTTTTTTAAAATAACACTATTTTTACTATTACAAGGCCAACTGAGGAGGGGTCATTGGAATTAGAATCATTTTTATTTAAAATGGAAGAAATATACTTCATATATACAGTTAGACATGGACGGAGTTAGGGGGACTGGTAAGAGCCATAGCCACCCAACAAATCAGGAAAAAAAAATTTACAAGCTACATTTTTTCTTTTTAACTTATTGGCCCTACCCAAAATATTTTTTGGCCTTATTTAATAATTTTTTTGGTCTTGGCCCTTGTCCATAATACTTTATGGCTCTGTCTTTGTCGTTAAATGCACAAAATTTAAATTTTATTCATAAAATGAGTACTTTTAATTTCATTTGAAAGGGATAGAATCATATTCCCTTCAAATTAATAAAATCAAGATTCGTTAAGATTCTTAAGGTAGTACTCTACAAGGTAGGATTCTTCAAATACTAATCATTACTTTTAAAATTTATATTTATTTAGAACATTGACACCGGGCTAGTAAAATATTATTTTGGCTAGTCGAGATGTAAATTTGAATAAAAATATAGCTATATTCTACTAGCCATTTTAACCCAAAAATTGGTGAGCAAGTTAGTGAGTATGCTCAAAAATCTTTTTGACTCTTAATAAGACATGCACAGAACTTTAAAATGTAGGTACTTTGAAAAATAAATAATATTAAAATAAAATAGTGAAAGTATATAATACAATAAGAAAATTGTAATTTTTTTTTTAACTAAAATAAAGAGAATTTGATGAAGTGAAGTGGATGTAAATGCTCAAATTGTTATCCCTTACTTCAATCCTTCGTCAAGTCAAGAATGACACCGGCCAAATCTTAATTCGGCAATTGCTTTTACGAAAATACAAGGTTCATTACCAAAAATACACTAATATTGAATGGAAAAAGATGATCAAATTACTATAGGGCTCCTTTGGTAATATTTTTTAAATAATATAATTCTGAAGTAACATGTGAATTTTTTTTTTTTAATTATTTTGTAAATATTTGCTGTGTTGAATTGTTTATTAATACTTTTGTTGTTTTATTAAACAACAAAAAAATTGTCCTAAAAAAGTGTTGTCAAATGTCAAACTTAGATGTCAATATTTCAGTGATGTTTGGATCTAATACTCCACGAAAAAAGTAAGAAATTCCACATATTTTGACGAAGTTAAGGTGAAAAATGGGATTGCTCATCCTATATTTATTAATTGAGTATTTAGCACAAATTAAACATATTTTTTAAAATGATAAAATTTGAACCATTGCGTATGCTCTCTCCTATTCTTTACATTTTGAAAAAAGTTTATATATCCTCTTCAAATTACCATCCAATTGACAATGTTCCATCCAAATTATCAAACAAATGATAATGTTCCACCTAAGGACGAAAATACCCTTAATAAAATAAAATAAAATAATTTCTTTAAAAAAAACCTAAAATAAAAATTAAAAAAAAAAAAAAAACACTACAATTAATAAGGCTAGAAAAAGACTAGAGCTAAAAATAAAAATAAAAACCAACAAAATTAATTTTTTTTTTTTTTTGAAAAAACACTACAAACCAATTGGACAATTCAAAAATAATAAAAAAAAATTATAAACCTTTTTTATTTAAAAAAATTATAATTATTTTTTAAAAAAATATTATTATTATTAATTTCGAATTCATAAGGCTTAGAAAAAATAAAACTAAAAAAAAAAAAACTAGCAATTTTGTTTATATAATAAATAAATAAATAAACACTCCAACCCAATTAGCCAAATTCAAAATTTTAAAAAAATTATAAAGATTTTTTGTTTAAAAATTACTTTTAAATTAAGGACGAAAATACCCTTATAAAATAAAATAAAATAATTTCTTTAAAAAAACCTAAACTAAAAATTAAAAAAAAAAAAAAAAACCTACAATTAATAAGGCTAGAAAAAGACTAGAGCTAAAAATAAAAAATAAAAACCAAAAAAAATTAATTTTTTTTTTTTTTTGAAAACACTACAAACCAATTGGACAATTCAAAATAATAAAAAAAATTATAAACCTTTTATTTAAAATTATAATTATTTTTTTAAAAAAATTATTTATTATTAATTTCGAATTCATAAGGCTTAGAAAAACTAAAATATAAAAAAAAAAACTAGCAATTTTGTTTATATAATAAATAAATAAATAAACACTCCAACCCAATTAGCCAAATTCAAAATTTTAAAAAAATTATAAAGATTTTGTTTAAAAATTACTTTTTAAAAATAAAATTAAAAAGGGGTATTTGGTCTTTATAAAAAATATGTAGAGTTATTTTGTCTTTTTGTTAGGGACATTGTCATTTGTTTGGTAATTGGGGGGATATTGTCACAATTGAAAGTTTGGGGGACATTGTCAATTAGGTGATAGTTTGAGGGAGATATGTGAACTTTTTTTTTATTTTTTCAATGAACTCGATTTCCCAAACTCGTATTTTAAAAATAATGGTTGAACTTTTGAAAAACTCTACCATATAAAAGACCATAAGAGGATCCTCATTTGTAGATATTTCACAAATTCTTTTATTTTTAATTTATTAAATTTTATATAAATTATTATTAAATTATAATATTTCAAAAGTTATATTGCATTATTCATAAATAAAATACTTTAGTCCATGACTCACTTTTCAAAAGACAAAGAAAAATTTAAAAATTGATAAATATCTATATATCAGCTGAATAAAACAAAGATGAGATGAGAGATGTAGTATAAAGCATTTTTTGAAAAAGAAAAAATTGTATACTGTTTTTATCTCAAAATAATGTTTTGTTTTCTTTAAATTTCTTTGAAAAAAAAAAAAAGGGATTCATAGGAAAGAACAAGTTCAAATATCCAACAACATTAAAAAAACAAAAAACAAAAACTAAAAAATCTGTTCCCTTCTTTTCTCACCGGAAACTAACCGTTGTAGAGAAGTATTTTTTTTTTTTTTCGTTTCTAAGAGAGTATTTTCCCATCGAGGGCTTTTCCAGGGTTTGGGCATGAGGGAATCGAACGCGGACCTCTTCGATCCCCGGACGATCATGGACGCGGACTTCTCGACGGCTGGGCTGGCATCCGGGTCTGGGTCTGGGTCCGGGTCTCGGTCCGACTCGGACTTCGCGTTTGCCTTCAACGACAGCAATTTCTCCGATCGGGTTCTAAGTATCGAGATAATCCCCGATTTGGCCGAGACCAAATCGGACGGCGAGGGTTGCACCAGTATCGCTGTTTGGGCCCGCAATAGGAAGAGACGGAGGGAGGAGATTAAGAAAGAGACTGGTAAGAGAGTTTGTGAGTGTGTTTGTGTTTGTGAATTGATCGTTTAATGCAACTGGGTTCTGTTTGGTTCCCGAGAAAATGAAGAATTCGGAAGAAAAGCCGTTTTCGGTTCGAAACATTGATGATTTTTTATTTTTATTTTTTGTTGTAATTCTTTCATTTTGATAAATTCTTGGTGCTTGATGTGAATTTGGGGTTTTTGTGGTGGAAATGTTAGGCTTTCGGATGAATTTTGAATTCATGGAAGAAAGATTAGGCTTTGATAGTCTGATTGTGATGGTTCCCTGAGAAACTTTATTTCGTTGTGGTTATATATGATAGCAACCAGTTAGATATCGATTTAGAGGATTGTATGGTTGAAGATTGGGGTCTCATTTGGCGAAAATGATAATAATTAGGGCATTTATCCTTAGTTGATGTTGTGATTATGAGACAACAGACTATTATTGTAGATGTGGAACATTTTCCATGGGTACCCTGGAGTATATAATTTTGTAGAAACGAATGGCTCATAGTGTGCATGTTGAATTTAGAAATGTTGGAGCTGGGGTTAAGTGATTGAACCAGGAGTAGGGCCTGATTTGGCACGTATTTCCCGTTTTGATTTGGTGATTTGGTGCCCATGATCCTAACTCTATGTTATGATTGAGATACAACACAGTTATTGAACAATTGAGCTCTGCTTCTTGAGGCTAGTATGCTTGTTGATTCTATAAATGCTGAGGCTCGGGGTCAAGTGATTGAACCCGGAGTAGTGCCTGATTTGGTATTAATTTCCACATTCTGATTTGCTTGTCCGGTCAAACATCATAAACACTGTTTGATTATTTTCCCATTTTGGGTGGGTCAGATTACTTTAGGGACGTTTTACTGAATGTTTGATACTTTATGGCAGTATATGTGAGCATATGATGCAGTTGGAGTATTATCTTATTTACTGACAACTGTTGGTGGCAACTTTTTCACGAGTTTTATGTAATGTTTTAATGAATATATAAGGTTTTAATGCTTTTGTGCTGATTATTATGCTCATTGTGGTTTTTTTATCCTTTTTGCTGCAAAGGCATTGTGCTTGGAACTAAAAGCCTGCCAACAACCCTCCCTCTACTACCCTGACTATTGTGGTAACTGCATAATCTACCATGTTAGGAAGTTACACAAGCCCTTACACCGCTGTTAATTCCTAAAACTAGTTATGTTCAATGAGATTTTTACTCTTCTCATTAGTGAAACTCATTTTGGACATTAGTGCTACAGGTGATTTGGTCTGTCATTCTTGGGTGGGATCCCTTATCCAACTTTTGCCCTTTCTATCGAGTGAAATGCATTGTGCACATGGAATATCTGGTGAAAATAAGGAACTTTGTGCCATTTCTATCGAGTCAAAACCCCATCATAACATGATTATAGCAGTCCAATAAGGAACTTTGTACTATAATCATCCACTAGGTGGGGGAAAGGCAAGGTTTGAGGATTTTGCTGTGTTGTGGGCTTTGGGTTTGAGAGCTTTTGAGTTTGAGGGCTTTCGGCTTTTGAGTTTGAGGGTTTGGGCTTCTTGCTCGTTTGGAGCCTCTTGTATATATTGCTAGTGTACTTAGGGACGTCTTAAGCTTTTTAATAAATTTTTACTTAAAAAAAAAAAAAAAACTCACATCTAGTAGAATTTTTACGAGTTATGATTTAACATTGGTTTCTTGCTATTGTTATGATGGGGTTTTGACCCCCCAGTTATTTTTTTATTGGACTGATATAACTTGGGATTGTGACTCTATTTTATATTGATTGGATCCCCCTCACTTGGGTTAGAATGTTGAAGTAAAACTCTGTGGATCATGGGGATGTTGCCATGTAGCTTAGCCATTTAACTTATGGTGGCCCTTCTATTCTGCATGAGAATGATGTTTGGATTGGAGTTTAATGACCTGTGACATACTTGTTCCTTACTTTTCTCATGTCCCTTCTATTAACAATAGAGTGGTTAAAATAACAATTTTGTAATCATTAATTTCTGATTACTAATTAGCAATAGCTTCAGTTTTGTATGCACGGATGCACTGTCTAATTAGCAATAAGACTTTGAGGCACTTTTTAGGTTTAGAGCATAGAATAGTGGGTGGAGTAGGGCTATAGCTTCTCCCTTCACGCTAGTCATAATTCTCTGGAATTAGATGGGGTGTGCAAGTGTTTGTTGAACTTTTTGAAAACACTTTTTTGTTTTAAAAATAAAAACACACTTTTCTCAAAACATTTAACAAACGATCAACTTTTCAAAACACAAAACATTTTTCAAATCAAAGAACAAAACACAAAACACTTTTTAAAAACTAAACACAAAAGACTTTTAAGAAAACTTTTCATACCTTATAGGAATATTTTGAGAAAACTGGTGTTTATTGTTTTAGGGGTGGAGGCTGACTTTCTAGTTCAGAAAATAATAATAAATAAAAAAATTGAGAGGTGGCCATGTGGCCACACCATTAGGAGGTTAGAGGTAGCTGCCAACCACCCCCTCAGGTCAGAGGTGGTTGCCAACCACTACTTTAGGTCAGAGGTGGCCGTGCAACCACTTCCTCTCTTCTAACCCTTCTCCTCCTTTGGGGTGGCCGCACGGCCTCCTACATATTTTTTAATTTTATAAATAAGAATTCAGGCTCCACACTTGGAAAAATAAGAATGTGTTTTGTCAAAATAAACATGTTCAGGTTTTGTTTCTTTGTGAACAGAAAACACTTAAAAAAATTTACCAAATAATTTTATTCTTTGGGCTCCACAGAAAATGCTTTTCAAATGTGGACCCCATTGTAAATACTTTTCAACTTCATGTCAAATTAAAAAAAAAAAAAAAAAAAAAAAAAACAGTTTCCAAAACGTTTAACAAACATAGACATGTTTTCTGTTACTGCATTCACTGATATTTAAGTGTTTAATTTGTAAAAGTTTGCTAAATTTATGAGATTTAGTTGGCAGAAATGGTATAAGAATTTTCTTTTTGTTCTGTTTGTCACCTTTAATGGTGGTTTCTATCAAGACTTTTAAGACTATTTACTGATGGCTTGGCTTGTCGTTGTGCCAACTGCCACAGATATAAATCTAGGTTTTAATAATATCTACTATACTGATTTGAAATATTATTGCCTATGCCCTTAGCAGTGGATTTCCTCGTCAACTTTGGGGAGCAGATGTTAAACTGTAACATGCCAGATACGGAGGATGGTGTCAGCTATGGAAATGAAGATGAGGAAGATATGGCAATGATTGAGGAATTACCTTCAGGTGTTGGAATTAATTTGAATCAACGTGGTTTTATCATATTGTTTTCTTTTATGATATGCTTATCTCTATCTAAGCTTGAAGACCTCCTATTGGTCTTATATGGAAAACTGATAATGATCATCTTGTATTGTTTATAGCAATTTTCTTTCTATGGTATTATCTTTATCTAGAAATGAGATTTTGCCCTTATAAATGGAGAATATGAAGTTTGCTTTGTCCACTACTTGTAAGCCACATGCGTCTTAAGCATGTAAATTTACATTTTTGCACCCATTTATTTGTATGAATGGTGGTACATACGCATTAAGTGGAGCAGTATGTAATTTTATTAACTATTGATTGATATTGTTATGTTTCACTCTGTTAGAAAACTTTGTAGGTGATGAAGCTGCACCTGGCAATGATTCATTGTGGAAGATGGACTGTGCAACAGTTCTTAGAGTCAAAACCTTACACATAAGCTCTCCAATTTTAGCAGCAAAGAGTCCATTCTTTTATAAGGTGAGGGGTCCTAATCTGGTTGTGGAACTTTCCTTCCTTGGATAGTTTATTCTTATTGCATTCATGCCTCTTGTAGTTGTTTTCGAATGGCATGAAAGAGTCAGAGCAGCGGCATGTAACTCTACGAATCCATTCATCTGGTAATCAGACAATCTTCATTAGTTTTTTTTTTGTAAATTTGGCTACTTCTATTTTTTTATAAGTGAGAAGAGATAAGGGTGGATCCTTCCCTCTATCCAGGGGAAGATCCAGGAGGGACAGAATGGAAAAGGGTATACTTCCAGGACACATAGCAGAAGCAACCATTTAGCGAGGTTATGGACGCAAAAATTTGTGCTCCTATGGATCATGGATGCTGACCAATTCTGAAGAGTGGAGAGCAAGTAGCCAATTCTGTTACTTGGATACTTGTTCAAAATGTTGATTTATTCTCGAATCAAAATTTTCAAACTGTCACTCCTGTGAAAATGGTTGAATTTCAGTCATAAAATAAAAAAGAAAGAAGAAAGTGGTTCTTCCCTGTCGTTGGTTTTAATATTACCACCGGAACCCATCTCCTCCCACTTCTAAATCCTTTTGTGTGTATGTCTTTCTGTTGGCTTCTCTATTTTACAAGATAAATATTAATTAAGTACTGTTTCTTTCTTTTTATGCTGGAGCAGAAGAAGCGGCCCTTATGGACCTTCTTAATTTTATGTATAGCAATACTTTGCCAACAAGGACACCTCCTGCTCTGTTGGATGTGCTTATGGCTGCTGATAAATTTGAGGTTGCCTCGTGCATGAGATATTGTAGTAGATCATTGCGGAACTTGTCAATGACTTGCGAGTCTGCATTGCTCTATTTAGATCTTCCTTCTACTGTTTTAATGGCTGATGCAGTTCAGCCATTGACAGATGCAGCAAAAGAGTTTCTTGCTGCACGTTTCAAAGACATAACTAAGTGAGCTTCTCTCTTTCTCATATTTCATTTTTTTTTTCTCAATGATTGCATAATTCATGGAGTTTATATTCTCAAATGGGAAAATTTTGTTTGAGCTTAGTATAATGTGGACGTATGATATGTTTTTCCCTATTTGCCAACTTTGTCAATGATTAGGATGGGTAATCAACCTTGTGAAGCAGTTCCTGCATTTTTGCTAGATTAAACCAGATATTAATGTTCAAATTTCATTAAAGTTACTTAAGGTTTAAAACCACAGATATGAGTTAAAAAAAAAAAAATTGATTTGCTGCATTGCGTGCCAGGTTTCAGGATGAGTTGCTGAACTTGCCCCTGGCTGGGATAGAGGCAGTGTTGTCCAGTGATGATCTTCAGGTGGATTCAGAGGATTCTATTTATGACTTTGTGCTGAAGTGGGCTCGGATCCATTACCCAAAACTTGAGGACCGAAGAGAGGTCCTTGGCTCGCGCCTCTGTCACCTCATCCGTTTTCCATACATGACCTGCCGAAAGCTAAAGAAGGTTTTAATCCGCAATGACTTTGATCCTGAGCTGGCATCAAAGGTTGTGCTTGGGGCTCTCTTGTTCAAGGCTGAGGCACCATACCGGCAGCGCTCCCTTGCTGCAGAGGAGGCCAGTGCCACCTGTCATCGATTTGTGGAACGGGCATACAAATATCGCCCAGTCAAGGTGTTGGAATTTGAACAACCCTGTCGACAGTGTATTGTGTACCTGGACCTGAAGCGGGAGGAGTGTGCACGTCTGTTTCCAGCCGGTCGGCTTCACTCGCATGCTTTTTACCTGGGTGGGCAGGGGTTTTTCTTGTCAGCCCACTGCAACATGGACCAACAAAGCTCGTTCCACTGCTTTGGGCTATTTTTGGGGATGCAAGAGAAGGGGGCAGTCAGTTTTGCTGTTGACTATGAGTTTTCAGCAAGGTCCAAGCCCTCTGAAGAGTTTGTGAGCAAGTACAAAGGGAATTATACTTTCACAGGAGGGAAGGCTGTTGGGTATCGAAATCTGTTTGGTATGACTTGGACAGAATTCATGGCTGATGACAGCCCCTATTTCATCAATGGGGTTGTCCATCTTAGGGCTCAGCTCACGATCAGGCAATGATTCCTTTTCAGGTCTCTCTCTCTCTCTCTGACTTAACATATGGCCAGCCCTTGTTTTATTTTGTGTTTAGAGGCGCTGTATAATAGTTGCGTTACTGATCCACAACAATTGCTTCTTTGGGGTAGAATGATAAAAATGGGGATTTGAAGTATAATGGGGTTCTCCTTTGACTTTAATTAATCTCATAAAAGAGGAGAAATGTCTGTTCTCAATTGTGATGCGTTGCCTTTGGAATTCTCAATCCAATAACACTCATCTCAATGGGAACAAATGTTCGTGGGACTACTTGGAACGAAGTTATATTATTGTTGAAATTTCTCTGAAGCTGTCTAAGGTGAAATTTCAACAGCAATTACTTCACTTCCAAGTAGCCTGCAGAAAAATCATCGTAGCCCCACGGACATTTCTTCTCCTTACACTAGGCAACCGACTTGACTATATCAGATGCTAGGTATACCCATCCGACCAACCAAAAACTTTATTCTTCACACTCATATTTATCACACTCATTTCATTTCATACAGGTTGGCTGATGTATCGTGTTTTAAGTAGCTAACACTTGTTTTTTTAAGGTGACGGACATGAAATTCTCCTTGAAACAAGCCACAGCAATCGATTTGAAATGTGTGTGATAAATGGTTGTTAAGAATAGCATTACTCTTCTGCAATATCCAACCAAATGCAGCCTATTTAATCAATTGATTGTTTCAAATGTTTATAATGTCAATTGTTCTGTATTTTTGTTATAATTTGTGTCCATATTTTACTATTTTAGTGACCAAGCCCACATTTTTAAATGACAGTGTCCCAACTCAACTTTAAAGGCCCAACAAATGCAACAAGCAGCGAAATGTGACATTGAATAAAACGAGTGAGGTGATTCAAGGCCTTTCTTCCATAACCCTAGGCTTTAGGGGTGTACAACCGGTTGCAGTTGCTAATAACCAGTTTCAATACCGGTTATAAACCGGTAACCGATTTTAATGTTATGGATTATAAAAAAAAAATTATTTTTAATCACTTCTCATTAAAAATTTATTTTTGAAATAGGAAAGTAAAGAAAGTATGTTCATATTCAATGTGGGACAATTAGACAAGTTCATATATATATATTTTCGTTTCTTTTCTCTATTTTTTTTTTTTTTCTTTTCTTCTCTCTCGAGAGCAGGGAGCATGCTCCCTGAGCTCCCGGGGAGCTCTTATTGAGAGAGAGAGAAGGGAGAGAGGAGGGAAAAAGAAGAGAAAAAAAGAAAAAAAAATGAGAAAAGAAAAAAAAAGTATATTAACTTGCTTAAAATTAATAATTTTATATATATTTATAAACGGTTATCCGGTTACCTGGTTATTAACTGATTTTTTTAAAATTAATAACCGCAATCGCAACCGGCCTAACCGGTTATCCGGTTGCGGTTATTCCTGATTTTTCAGTTTGTCCGGTAATCCGATTATTTTCGGTTATCCGGTTATAAGCGGTTAATAACCGCTCCGCTTGTACACTCCTAACCCTAGTAAAGTATTTTCCAAATATTATTGTAGCTAAAAGAAATACTAACATAATCTAAAGTCACAATTTACTTGAAAGTGTAAATGTACGATAAATTTCTGGGTAAACGCGCAATTTAAAATCAATCACACTTTTTAATTTTCAAAATTGATTGCTCGAGTTTTCACTTATTTGAAATAAGTCCCTCCGTGGATGTTCTGTCCATTTTTTCTGTAGACTGTTAATGCCACGTCAGTATTTTGTCAAATCACCTTAAAATATTATTTTTTAAATAATTTTATTAAAAATTAAAATTAAAAAAAAAAGGGAAAAAAAAAAAAAGTGGGGCATGACCCATTAATTTTTCTCCCAAACCCTTCTCCGGTTTCCCCAATTCCCCTCTCACCCTCAGGACTGGCTCCTTTTCCCTAATACCATTCTGCACCATCTTTCGGTGGCAACTTCTGATCATAATCGTATACTAGTTAAAACCGGTGGAAGCTATATCAATCGCCCCAAACTTTTTGGTTTTGAGGCTTTTTGGGTCCAGGATCTTTCTAGTTACTCAGTGATAGGCGAAGCATGGGAAGCTCAAGTCTGGGGCTCAGCAGCCATGTTCCTCAGGTAGAAATTGAAGCTCACGAAGTATGCTCTGAAGGGCTGGAACATTAACATTAACCATTTCAGCAAACATTCAAGAAAGGATTGTGAAGCCATTTTAGCAGCTCTTGAAACAGCCCAAAAAGAAAGCCCGAGCCCCAGCTGGTTTGTAGGTGAGCGGGGAATTGGGGAAATGGGTTTTGCTCGGATGAAGAAACCGAAGAAGGGTTTGGGAGTAAATCGGAGATTCGAAGGGGGGCACCCTGCCCCTCATTTTTTCTTTTTTTTCTTTTTTTTTAAAAAAATAATATTTTGAAAAATAATATTTTAAGGTGATTTGGCAAATGCTGATGTGGCATTAATGGTGTACAGAAAAAATGTACGGAACATTCATTGGGGGACCAATTTCCAATTAGCAAAAACTCAAGCAATCAATTTTCAAAATTAAAAAGTGATGGAGTGATTTCAAATCGCGCGTTTACTTAAGAATTTATCATACATTTACCCTTTATTTAAAGAGTTAGGTTTGTTCACTTAGCTTCTCAGAGGCGCAATGGTAGACTAAGAGCACAAGCCATAGCTTCCTAAAAAATTCTCTAATCTAAATATAGGAAAAACTCTTAAAAAATCCCTTGAAACAAATTTCTTTGTTGTTCCCTAGACTAAAGAAATACCAAAAGAATCAAGAGTTGTATCTTAAATCTAGGGAAGCAAAAATGGTTTTCTTAACATTATTTTAATATAAAAAACTTTTATCTTTTATCTTTTTCCTTTAGCATTTGTTTAAAATAATATTTAAATGACTTTTCTTTCTTCCCTCTTTCTCCTATTATTTAATTTAAAGAATATTTAAATGGTATAGGGAAAGAATAAGGAAAGCAATTATTGAGTTTATTTGAATAAAGAATCAAAAAGTAGTTTAGTTGCCTACATTTAAAAAAAATTAAGGGAAGCTGTTGCTAATGCTCTAAGGCCACGTGGAGCCCGTTTGGCTAGCTAGGATTTGGTTTGGAAGAGGTGATCAATGCCATGATATGATCGATATGATTTACGAAATGTACCTCAAGTTGGAAGACAATTGATTTCGTGATGTTATTATGTGTAGTACTTAAGATGTAATCTCTTTTGTTATTTCGATGACTAGTCTTTTGACTTATTTTGGAGACATCAGAACTTATGTTATTCATGATATTATGGTTATATTTTCTTGTGCTATTCTGGTATTTCTTTATTGTGGGTATTAGTTGTTATCTCTATCTTTTCAAGTGACAAGTCTTTCAGACTCTCATTCTTTTGAGAGTGTATGATCCCTGAGTTTTTGTGACGACCCGATTCATAATGCCTATATATTTTTTTTTTGAAATGAAACCGCATCATCACAGTGACGTACATGCGTACAAGCCATCATTATCTCATAATTGAGCATATCACATCAGAGTAATCATAACATTGCAGCGAAAACTAAAATAATAACACTATGAGAGTAATATATCATAAGGAGCTGACATAAACTATATATAACAGTTTTTACATCAACTGTGCTATACAACAAAAGAATAGCTATCAAAAGAGCCACATACGGCTTAACCAAAATACATCAACTTGTTTATATATACAGCATATTGATGTACAACAAAACTAGACTATACATGAGTCTAAACAGAATACCAATAGGCGTACATCGCCCTCAGTCACAATAACCAAAATACGCAACCACTGGATCATCATCCAGATCCACAGTACCTGTATCAACAACATCATCTGAGGCGATCATGGAGTTAACATATTCGCCCAGGCGGATATAGAGTCCACGGTCTTAGCGGTATAAGAAATCACTAAAGTTTTCACATTGAGCCAATCTTTTTATTTTTACATAGTTTACAATAACAGCTACATTTAGTTTATAAAATGTCTATCATAAAAATTATGGCGTAGCTGATAAAGTAAACACCGTAGTCATGAAATTTTGTTTGGAACATACTACATATACAATCTCAAATCATAAAAGTGTCAATAAAATCCATAAAAATCATAATACACATACATTTCATCAAAACATAAACCTGCTATGCTACTTCATACTCATATTTTTATAACATACCATTTACTATCATTAGGGTATTACACCCCTTCGAAAACATAACTTTTTACTTCTCATCAGAGCGTTACATCCTTCGAAAACATATCATTTTACTATCATCAGGGTATTAAACCCCTTTGAAACATAACTTTTTACTTTCATCAGAGCATTACACTTCTTCGAAAACATATCATTTTACCTATCATCAGGTATTAAACCCCTTCACTTTCATCAGAACATTACATCCCTTCACTTTCATCAGGGTAGCTAACCTCTTCGCTTTCATTAGGGCTATTCGCCCTTTTCACTTTCATCAGGGCTAATCACCCCTTCGAAAACATATCACTTTACTATCATCGGAGCATTACATTCATTCGAAAACATATCATTTTACTATCATCAGGGCTAAATCACCCATTCGAAAACATATCACTTTACTATCATCGGAGCATTACACTCATTCGAAAACATTTCACTTTACTAATCATCAGGGCTAATCACCCTTCGAAAACATATCACTTTACTATCATCAGAGCATTACACTCCTTCGAAAACATATCATTTACTATCATCCAGGGCTAATCGCCCATTCAAAAACATATCACTTTACTATCATCGGAGCATTACACTCCTTCCGAAAACATTTCAATTTACTATCATTAGGGCTAATCACCCCTTCGAAAACATTCACTTTACTATCATCGGAGCATTACACTCCTTCGAAAACATTTCACTTTACTATCATCAGAGCTTATCACCCCTTCGAAAACATATCACTTTACTATCATCGGAGCATTACCTCCTTCAAAAACATTTCACTTTACTATCATCAGGGCTAAATCACCCCTTCGAAAAACATTTCACTTTGCTATCATCGGAGCATAACTCCCCTTCGAAAACATATCACTTTGCTATCATCAGGCTAATCACCCATTTGAAAACATTTTACTTACTATCATCGGAGCATTACACTCATTCGAAAACATTTCACTTTACTATCATCAGGGCTAATCACCCCTTCGAAAACATTTCACTTTGCTATCATCGAAGCATTACACTCCTTCGAAAAAATATCATTTTGCTATCATCAAGGCTAATCACCCCTTCGAAAACATTCACTTTACTATCATCGGAGCATTCACTCATTCGAAAACATATCACTTTGCTATCATCGAAGCATTACACTCCCTTTGAAAACATATCACTTTGGTATCATCAGGGCTAAATCACCCCTTCCGAAAACATTTCACTTACTATCATCGGAGCATTACACTCCTTCGAAAACATATCACTTTGTATCATCGAAGCATTACACTCTTTGAAAACATAATCACTTGGTATCAACACAGGCTAATCACCCCTTCGAAAACCATTTCCACTTTACTATCATCGAAGCATTACACTCTCTTCGAAAACAACTCATTCTCATGCAATAAACTTCTCTTTTTTCGTTCTTCCATAATCAAGTAATCTTTAACATCCATTTCATATCAAATTCCATCCACATTTCTAAACATATTCAAAGCATCAAAATTTCTCATTATAAACAACACTAACATCAACATAACACATGGCATCGAATATAATAAACATCATTATTGAAGCATAAAATAGTACTTTAATCTCAGTGAAAAAATATAATACATCACCTCACGTAGTCTGTTTAGAAACTCCTCTTGTCGTTTATAAAACTCACTGCAATAAATTGCATTCGCGTGCGACAGTATAGTTAGTCTAAACTTATTTTTAAAAATCACTATCTAGACCATTGTTATTTCTTTGAACTCCATCCTAAAAACAGACAGCTAAACGACGTATACTTAAAATATTATAATGTTACTCGGGCATATAACGATTAGGTCTAAAATATCATAATCTCACTTGGCATTATAGACGACATACAATTAAATTCTACAACTAGAATGAACATAAACTAGGGATAAAAAAATTATACCTAGTACTCTCCAAATAATACTCAAAGCTGCAAGACTTAACTCCTTTTTTTTTTTCCTTCTTCCTAACTACCAAGACTCACAAGCATGGTTGAGAGTGATAATTTTTGTGAGCAAAACCAGCACCTTATGGACAGCTCAATGTGGTTGAAGGCAGTGCAGTACGATACATGAGGGCTGGGAGGAGTAATTTTTTCTATCTTTATAGCCAAACAGCTCACTGCATGGACATGTATGATGTAATATAAAAGGCTGGGCAAAATCTGGAATCCAAAAATTTCATTGCACGTTATTCTTGTGCATTACACGTAGCAAGCACCTCCACTCAAGTTACAGCACACATTCAACGCATAGCCAGTCCACGATAGTATGTATAGTATACTCCTTTCCTCTAAATCCTGGACAGCGGGACATAAAAAAATAAGGCTGGACTGGTGGGATAGCTTTCAACTTACAGTTATCACACACAACCTCTCCTTTTCTTTAGATTTTTGGACAGCCACACACACATGCACGTTAGTGCATCATTTTACTTAACTTCTTGACAGCACAACATGCACTAAAGGGTCAAACATCCACTCAAAGAACTTCAGATTTTAATTTTTTTCCTTTTCCTTTTCTTTACGTGGACGTGGGTGTCCTTCAAGCTCCTTTTTTTTTTTTTCTTTACGTCCCCATGCGGTACCGGACAACACCTGACATTACTATATGCGATTAATATATATAATTAATATCATATTATAATATTAATATATATACATATATATATATAATATAATCCATCATGACATTATTTATGACTTTTGATTTCATTTAAGACTCCAAAAATTTAATTTTCTTTAAGCTTAATATAAATAATCACTACCAATTGTAAACTAAGAAAGTATAATTTAAATATCAAATATATTCTTCCAATATATTGACCCATCTTAATATACTAAAGAATTTTCACTAAAGTGTTCTTAGTCGACCAAAAAAAAAAAAAAAAAAAAAAAAAAAAAAAAAAATTAAATCCTGGGGTATTACAGTTTTGACCCTGGAGGGGTTAGCTGGGAGGCATACTGCTGAAGTCATTTACAAGTCAAATGATTTTGTCGGGGCGTTACAATAGAAAACTCTTAAAAAAATCCCTTGAAACAAATTTCTTTGTTGTTCCCTAGACTAAAGAAACACCAAAAGAATTAAGAGTTGTATCTTAAATCTAAGGAAGTAAAAGTGGTTTCCTTAACATTATTTTAATATAAAAAAACTTTTATCTTTTCTCTATTTCCTTTAGCATTTGTTTAAAATAATATTTAAATGATTTTTATTTCTTCTCTCTTTCTCCTATTATTTAATTTAAAGAATATTTAAATGGTATAGGGAAAGAATAAGGAAAGCAATTATAGAGTTTATTTGAATAAAGAATCAAAAAGTAGTTTGGTTGCCTATATTTAAAAAAAATTAAGGGAAGCTGTTGCTAATGCTCTAAAGCAATCTAGAGCAAACTAAACATTCTCATTAATGCATGATAGTAAAAGTCATTCATTAAACTGAAACTGGTTCCGTAAGAACACTAGCAACAGCTTCCCTTAAATTTCATTCCCTTCTCGAGTGTAGGAAAAACTGTTAAAAAAAAAAAGACCTCTGCAGCAGCTTCCCTTAGTGTTCTCTAAACTAAAGAAACACCAAGAGAACTAAAAGTTGTTTCTTTCATCTAAGGAACCAAAAGTGGTTCCTTTAACATTATTTTAATATAAAAAATTTATCCCTCCTCTCTCTTTCCTTTACCATTTGTTTAATATTATAATGTCCCAAAGATTTATCAAATTTTAGGGTTTATTTTTGAGCTTTGGACGCCATGAAACGTTTGAAGTATTCTACCAAACGTTCGGTGTGCTCATGGAACGTTCGATGTAAGAATCAAACGTTCGATACATGTCCCGATGTACTGATTCACGTGAAAACTTTTGATCAATGTGCATGTCAAATAGTATCAAACGTTCAATGCTTTTATAGAACGTTCGATGTGCTTTTATCAAACGTTCGGTAGAAACCCTAGTATCATTGGGTAATAATGCATCAAACGTTCGATGTCGTACATAGAATGTTCGATGAACCTAAAAATTCAGCAGTCCTTAACCAAACGTTCCAGTTCTATAAATACAACCCTCACCCCTCTTTGCACTGTTCACTTGTGTTTTTGGGATATTAGAAGTTTGTGAGTGTGTGACGAAGAGTGTTTGGAGGAAGGGAAAGGGTATTGGCTTGAAGAGGTACTCATCCTTACTTAGTTCATTTCTTTGTTGTTATTTGGTTATTGTGTTATCTTGTTTAATTGTTGTTATATCTTAGTTTCTATATTGACTAGCTTAAGATTGATCATTTTGGAGTTTTAGTTGGTTTATGAAGGTTTTGAATGTTTTGAGGTGGTTTAAGGAGTTTGATACCTCAAACCCTGCTTTTGGAGTATGAGACCCTTTATTTTCTCTAGTTAGACCTTTAGGAGACCTTAGGAGAAGTTAGAAACCAAAAAAGACCGAGATGTGGCCTAGAATGAGTTTCTGGACCTCATCAAACATTCAATGTGCGGTGTTGAACGTTCGACCCTCTTGGTCAAATGTTCGATGCTCAGACAGAATATCCTTTTGAGTTATTAGAAGCCTAGGACTTGTTTAACTCAAGGGATAAAATTTATGGTTAGATCGTTTCTTAAATTCGGAAGTCGGAGACTGCGTGGAAGATTATTTGGTTAATCCATACGACACAAGTGAGAAAAAACTCACATGGATACTTTGTTATTATTATACTTTTACGTATATCATGATTATTTTGATGTACAAAACTTGCATGTTTACAATTTTCATGAAATGCCTATTTATTCTCAACTGTGAACTCTATTTGTGAAAATGGTTGTGATTAACAAAGATAATGAAGTGATAAGTTGTGAAGAACATGCATATAAAAGACACAAAGATTAATGTGCATCGTTTGACATGGTTGCATCGTCTCGTAACGGAATAATGGCCATAAGCTTACTATTATTACGGGTTGATTCTATAGTCAACAGTTTTATTTTATGAAGAGGATCTTAGATCTAATGGTTAAGTTTGTGACAGCGCATCATTCTTTGAGTGGGTCATCAGTTACGGCTTTGCTAGATTGTGGGCCACCTGAAGTCGGACTGCTAATATAAAACGATACATTTGTGCAATGTCCAAGGCACTGAAATTCTACCAGAAGTCCTTTTAGACATGCTAACCCTACTGAAAGAGAATAATGTCTCAAGTAAACCATATTGTTAACATATCACATGTTCCTACTTATATCATGTATTATAAATATATTGCATCATGACATGTTTATGCTACAAATTGAGAATGACAATACTTGTGTTTATAAATTAAGTTCATAAATGATAACGTGTATAACATGTGCATTATTACTCACAAAGTTGTGGACTTACTCTTATATCTTTTCCACCTATACTCTTATGCAACTTATAGTTAGTACTGAGGATGGCAGTTTATGGGATGCATCTGGTTCACTTGGAAGATGTCCTCCTAGTGATATTTGACCACGTGGAGCCCGTTTGGCTAGCTAGGATTTGGTTTGGAAGAGGTGATCAATGCCATGATATGATCGATATGATTTACGAAATGTACCTCAAGTTGGAAGACAATTGATTTCGTGATGTTATTATGTGTAGTACTTAAGATGTAATCTCTTTTGTTATTTCGATGACTAGTCTTTTGACCTTATTTTGGAGACATCAGAACTTATGTTATTCATGATATTATGGTTATATTTTCTTGTGCTATTCTGGTATTTCTTTATTGTGGGTATTAGTTGTTATCTCTATCTTTTCAAGTGACAAGTCTTTCAGACTCTCATTCTTTTGAGAGTGTATGATCCCTGAGTTTTTGTGACGACCCGATTTCATAATGCCTATATATATTTTTTTTTTGAAATGAAACCGCATCATCACAGTGACGTACATGCGTACAAGCCATCATTATCTCATAATATGAGCATATCACATCAGAGTAATCATAACATTGCAGCGAAAACTAAATAAATAACACTATGAGAGTAATATATCATAAGGAGCTGACATAAACTATATATAACAGTTTTTACATCAACTGTGCTATACAACAAAAGAATAGCTATCAAAAGAGCCACATACGGCTTAACCAAAATACATCAACTTGTTTATATATACAGCATATTGATGTACAACAAAACTAGACTATACATGAGTCTAAACAGAATACCAATAGGCGTACATCGCCCTCAGTCACAATAACCCAAATACGCAACCACTGGATCATCATCCAGATCCACAGTACCTGTATCAACAACATCATCTGAGGCGATCATGGAGTTAACCATATTCGCCCAGGCGGATATATGAGTCCACGGTCTTAGCGGTATAAGAAATCACTAAGTTTTCACATTGAGCCAATCTTTTTATTTTTACATAGTTTACAATAACAGCTACATTTAGTTTATAAAATGTCTATCATAAAATTATGGCGTAGCTGATAAAGTAAACACCGTAGTCATGAAATTTGTTTGGAACATACTACATATACAATCTCAAATCATAAAAGTGTCATAAAATTCCATAAAAATCATAATACACATACATTTCATCAAAACATAAACCTGCTATGCATACTTTCATACTCATACTTTTCATAACATACCATTTTACTATCATTAGGGTATTACACCCCTTCGAAAACATAACTTTTTACTTTCATCAGAGCGTTACATTCCTTCGAAAACATATCATTTTACTATCATCAGGGTATTAAACCCCTTTGAAAACATAACTTTTTACTTTCATCAGAGCATTACACTTCTTCGAAAACATATCATTTTACTATCATCAGGGTATTAAACCCCTTCACTTTCATCAGAACATTACATCCCTTCACTTTCATCAGGGTAGCTAACCTCTTCGCTTTCATTAGGGCTATTCGCCCTTTCACTTTCATCAGGGCTAATCACCCCTTCGAAAACATATCACTTTACTATCATCGGAGCATTACATTCATTCGAAAACATATCATTTTACTATCATCAGGGCTAATCACCCATTCGAAAACATATCACTTT
>FXXK01000159.1:486392-531085 GCA_900184695.1 Betula pendula
TTACTATCATCGGAGCATTACACTCATTCGAAAACATATCACTTTGCTATCATCGAAGCATTACACTCCTTTGAAAACATATCACTTTGGTATCATCAGGGCTAATCACCCCTTCGAAAACATTTCACTTTACTATCATCGAAGCATTACACTCTTTCGAAAACATACTCATTCTCATGCAATAAACTTCTCTTTTTCGTTCTTTCATAATCAAGTAATCTTTAACATCATTTCATAATCAAATTCCATCAAACATTTCTAAACATATTCAAAGCATCAAAATTTCATCATATAAAAACACTAACATAACATACAACTGGCTCGAATATAATAACATCTTTGAAAGCATAAAAATAGTATCTTTTCTCAGTGAGTAATTATACTCACCTCACGTAGTCTGTTTAGAAACTCCTCTTGTCGTTTATAAAACTCACTGCAATAAATTGCATTCGCGTGCGACAGTATATTAGTCTAAAACTTATTTTTAAAATCACTATCTAGACCATTGATTATTTTCTTTGAACTCCATCTAAAAACAGACAGCTAAACGACGTATACTTAAAATATTATAATGTTACTCGGGCATTATAACGATATATCTAAAATATCATAATCTCACTTGGCATTATAACGACATAAATTAAATTCTAACAACTAGAATTGACATAAACTAGGGATAAAAAAATTATACCTAGTACTCTCCAAATAAAGCTCCAAAGCTTGAAGACTTAACTCCCTTTTTTTTTTCCTTCTTCCTAACTACCAAGACTGCACAAGCATGGGTTGAGAGTGATAATTTTTGTGAGCAAAACCAGCACTTATGGACAGCTCAATGTGTATGAAGGCAGTGCAGTACGTACATGAGGGCTGGGAGGAGTATTTTTCTATTTCTTTTTAGCCAAACAGCCACTGCATGGACTGTATGATGTATATATAAAGGCTGGGCACAATCTGGAATCCAAAAATTCATTGCACGTTATTCTTGGCATTACACGTAGCCAGCACCTCCACTCAAAGCTTACAGCACACATTCACGCATAGCAGTCCACGATAGTATGTATATATACCTCCTTTCCTCTAAATCTGGACAGGACATAAGCTGGACTGGTGGGATAGCTTTCAAGCTTACACGTTATCACACACACCTCTCTTTTCTTTAGATTTTGGACAGCACACACACACATGCACGTTAGTGCATCATTTTACTTAACTTCTTGACAGCACAAACAATGCCACTAAAGGGATCAAACAGCCCACTCAAAGAACTTCCAGATTTTAATTTTTTTCTTTTCCTTTTCTTTACGTGGACGTGGGTGTCCTTCAAGCTCCTTTTTTTTTTTTTCTTTACTCCCCATGCTGTACCGGACAACACTACATTTAACTATATATATTATATAAATATATATAATATATATATATATATATATATATATATATATATATATATTCATCAATACAATTATTTTAACTTTTGATTTCATTTAAGACTCCAAAAATTTATTTTTCTTTAAGCTTAATATAAATTAATCACTACCAATTTTAAACTAAGAACATATAATTAAATATCAAATATATTCTTCCAAATATATTTGACCCATCTTAATATTATAATTTTCACTAAAGTGTTCTTAGTCGACCTAATTAAATCCTGGGGTATTACAGTTTTGACCCTGGAGGGGTTAAAGCTGGGAGGCATACTGCTAAGTCATTTACAAGTCAAATGATTTTGTCGGGGCGTTACAAATACAATATTTAAATGGTTTCTCTTTCCTCTCTCTTTCTCCTAGCATTTAATTTAAATAATATTTAAATGGTGTAGGAAAATGATAAGGGAAGCTGCTGTGGAGTTTATTTAGATAGAGAAGTAAAAAGAAGTTTGATTCCCTACATTAAGGAAAAATCTAAAGGAAGCTACTGCTAGTGCTCTAAGGTCAAAACTGTCTAAGCGAAACAACATAAATTGAAACTGTTCTCTCATGCTCACGACACTTATTTAATTAAAATAAAATTGATGACATGCATCCTAATTGTCTCACTAACTCCCATCCCAACGGGGTGCTACCACTACCCAACACAACTTGGCATAGATACTTGACATAAAATAATGGGTAGCCCTTGAATCAAATAACACTGAAGCTGTAAATCCAAGGATACGAATAATACATGTTACCATATCTGATCCTATATGAGTCTCTCTTGGTGAGAGAGTATAAATTTCTACAGATATGACCTTATTGTCCATTCCGATAGCCCATTGGCCCCAATAATCCGACTCAACAGAAGAACTCGCAAACAAACAAACAAACAAAGAACTCAACCTACAAAAAGTCTAATCCTAGCTAACTATCCTATGCTCCAAATTAGATCATTCTTAATGTTATCTTGTCTAATCGCTCAAAGTCCTCAAAGGTATCCTATATTGCCCCATTGGTATTAGAGGAAGAGTCTTTTTGGTGAATCTAGTCGTGATTGCAGTGCAAGGATTTGATGTCATCTTGGGGATGGATTAGCTAGCAAAGCACTATGCTAGTATAGACTGTGCAAGGAAGGAAGTGACTTTCAAGCCGCCTGAAGGTGAGGCGATTACTTTCGTTGGATCATATGTAAGTTCCTTTCCTCCTATTTTGTCAGCCATTCAGGCTAGGAAGCTTGTGATGGGCAAAGTACAGGCGTTTTTGGCATTCATCGTGGAACCCCCATAGGAAGAGAAGAATGAGTTAGAGGACATCCCTGTGGTTCGGGATTAGGCAGACGTGTGTTCATTGGAGTACTCAGGTTTACTCCGAAATAGGAAGTGTAATTCAAAATCGAGTGTATTCTGAGTACCATTACTGTGTCGAAGGCACCCTACAGGATAGCACCTGCAGAGCTTAGAGAATTGAAGGTCTAGGCTAGAACTGCTGGATAAGGGTTTTATTCGCCCTAGTTCGTCACCATGGGGAGTACCAGTTTTGTTCGTTAAGAAGAAGGACGGATTGATGATGATGTGTATCAATTACAAAGAACTGAACAAGGTCACTATCTAGAATAAGTATACGTTGCCAAGGATCGACGGCTTGCTTGATCAGTTGCAATGAGCGTGAGTCTTTTCAAAGATAGACTTGTGGTCAGGATATCATCAGGTCAGAGTTAAGAGTGATGATATTCCGAAGATTGCTTTCAGGACTCGAAATGGACAATACGAGTTCCTGATGATGTCATTTGGTTTGGCTAATGCGCCTGCAGTTTTCATGGACATGATGAATATGATCTTCGATGACTACTTGGATCAGTTCCTGGTTGTTTTCATCTACAATATCTTGATATACTTGAAGAGTCAGGAGGACCACGAGGTGCATTTGTAGAAGGCTTTCGAAATAATTCAACGAGAGAAGTTTTATGCTAAGTTTTCAAAGCGCGCATTTTGGTTGGATAAAGTGGCTTTTCTTGGTCATGTGATATTGGGAGAAGGAGCCATGGTTGATCCCGAGAAACTCAGTGCAGTTGTTGATTGGAAGAGACCGATTAATTCTCAGGAGATTCAGAGTTTCTTGGGATTAGCCGGGTCTTATTGACAGCTCCTCGAAGGATTCTCTAAGTTGTCAGGTCCGTTGACAACTCTCACAAGTAAGAATGCTTAGTACGTGTGGACAAACAAGTGTGAATGGATTTTCCAAGAATTAAAGAAGCGGTTGGTACTGTACCACTGCTTACATTTCCTATAGATGTAGCGAGCTTTGTGATCTACAGCGACACCTCAAAGAAGGGTTTGTTGTGTGTTCTCATGCAAAATGAGAAGGAGATAGCTTATGCTTCGAGACAATTGAAGAGTTTTGAGTAGAACTATCCAGTGCATGACTTGGAGTTCACAATTGTTGTTTTTGCACTCAAGATCTATAGACACTATCTTTATGGAGAAAGATGCGAGATCTACACGGATTACAAGAGTCTAAAGTATTTCTTCATGCAGAGGAACTACACATGAGGCAGAGGAGATGGTTGGAGTTGATTAAGGATTATGATTGCAAGATCCTCTATCATTCGGGGAAGGCTAACGTAGTAGCTGATGCATTGAGTCGGAAGTCAACTAGAGATTTGGGAGCATTGAGAGTTTCTCAACCTCAGTTGGTTATGGAATTTGAGAAGTTACAGCTGGAAGTAGTAGAAGGAAAAGTAGCGCTTAGATAGAATTGATTCAAAGGATTAAGGATGCACAGAAGGACGACTCTGAGTGTTAAAAGATTAGAGAACGGATGAGTGATGGTAATGGCAACGGCAACGATTTTCATTTTTGTCAGCTGATGGGTTACTTTATCATGGAGAACGAGTATGTTTACCTTTGGGAAATGGTCTAAGGAAGGAGATTATGGACTAAACGCATCGATCTTTGTACACCGTTCATCCAGGGAGTACTAAGATGTAGAAGGATTTGAAGACTTCATATTGGTGGAATAATATGAAGAGGGATGTGGCTTCGTTTGTGGAGTAGTGTTCAACTTGTCAACAGGTCAAGGCAGAGCACCATGGATCAGCAGGTACACTTCAGCCTTTGTTGGTACCAGAATGGAAATGAGAAGAGATAACGATGGACTTTGTAACTGGATTGCCTAGAGCACCATCTAGTGAATATGCCATTTGGGTAATGGTGGATCGTTTGACGAATATAGCTCACTTCATTTCGATGAAGGTAAAGAACATTATGGACAGGTTGATAAGGTTATATGTGCAGAACATAGTACGACAACATGGAGTACCATAAGCTATGATGTCAAATCACGATTCACGGTTCACCTCAAGATTTTTGCAGAGTATGCAACAAGAGATGGGGGCACAGCTGAAGTTCACTACAGCTTTTCATTCAAAGACTGATGGATAGTCTGAGAGGACTATTCAGATCTTAGAGGACTCGTTGCGAGATTGTGTCTTGGACTTCAAGGACAATTGGATTCAATATTTGTCGCTAATTGAGTTTGCCTACAACAACAGCTATTGTGCGATTATTGGTATGCCACCATATGAAGCACTCTATAGATGAAAGTGTCAATTGCCACTTTGTTGGAATAATGTTGGTGAGAGACAATTGTTAGTACCCGAGATAATTCAAGATACCAGAGAGAAGGTAACTCTTATCAAGCAAAGGATGTTAGCAGAGCAAAGTCGGCAAAAGAGTTATGCATACAATTGTAGAAGAGAGTTGGAACTTGAAGTAGGGGATAAGGTGTCCTTAAGGAGTTCCCCTATGAAGGGAGTAATGTGCTTCAGGAAGAAAAGGAAGCTAATTTTTAAGTTATTCTTTGAAGAGATTTAGCTTTGCTCCAAATAGTATTTTGAATACTTATTTGATTAATGGATTGATTAGTATGTTATCTTGTATCAAGTTTTAAATCTTCCGCTGTGTTTAGATCCATTTGGAGTTTATTATTGTAAATGAGTCTTGGGTGGCGCTTCGAGTCAACCATGGTTTAATTAGTACTCGGCGGGGTGTTACAACTTATGCTCCCCATGGCTGGCGGCTACAAGAGGGATTATTTCCCCATTGTGGCCGATCCCCAAGGGTCTTTTAGGGTTCTAGAAAACTCTCGTTGCCTCTTCTCTAAGCAGACCAAAAATTATAAATAGAGGTTCATACAGAAGCATAACACACAAGTTGAACAATAAGTTTAGGCAACTATCAAGGTGTTGATGAAATATACTAGAGAGAAATTTATTATCTCATGCTTCTAGCTATTCTTTTGAGAATAGAATTGTGAGACCACACTCACAGTTATGTTCAGTCATCAAAGAGAAGATCTAAAGATTCAATCAAGTCTCTTGTAATACTCATGAATGCGATCAAAGGAATAGATGAAAATAATTATGTAAATAAGCTAGTGGAATCAATAACCAAGGGTAAATAAGTAAAAAGCCATTTTTCAAGCTTGGCATTCGGACAGTGGGATTTTCGTATGAACGGGTGCCTTTTAGTAGGTGCCGTTCCATCCTCGTTCACAACTCCTTCGATCGAGATCTGGTAGAAACTTGCGTTCGTTACTCATTCCATTCACGGTCGAACAAGCCATCCATGATCTCAAACAGAAAGTCTCGTCCTATCCTTGTCCCATAGGCAGCTGACCGGGATGCTTTTATGTTGAGGTAGTAAGTTGCATTCGTAGCTCGCCTCATTCTCATCTAAACAGTGAGTTCCAGTAACTCTCATTCCATCCTCATCCCTAAGGGTCCAGACGAGTTTTGTTGTGTGGCATCTGATTGGAGTCATTTTCCCATTCGGACGGCAGTGTACAATATTGCGCTATAAATAGCTGGAATACGATTTTCTAACTCATTTCTCACTTTGTTTTGGTTTCAACCAACTATGTGCTATGACCTCTTTCCTAGGGTTTCATCAAAACTCTAAGATCGTGGGTTTCTAGAGTTGCATTTGCACGATCTAACACCATCATCACATTTCTTGGTGTTGAAACTTTAAATCTACCGTTCGTTTGAGGTAAATTCTTAAACCCTTGATTATTCCTTCTAGATTAAGCTTCACATCATGCATGTTGCTTAATCTTGGTTTATTGTCTTAGAATTTTGTGTATACGTTAGATCGAAGTTTCGTGAGCCAAAGCTTCGTATCTTTGAGGTAAGAGTTAAGTTTAGTTTTATAAGTTGTGTTTAGTTATGATGATTGCATGTTAACTTTTGAGCTTCTCTATGGATTAGCTTTGTAGCTTACGAGTTCTTGTTTTGAGTCCTGTTAAGCTATGGGTCATTATCGGTTATGTGCTTGTGTGATGGCAAGCACTTGTGTGTATTTAGAATTATGTGTTGAGTTATGGATCATGTCTTAAGTTTACATGCAATGCTATTGTAGTTCTTTGTAGCTAAGATATTGTATTGGCGTCATTACGTCAAGCAACAAGTGGATATAAGTATTTTACTCATTGAGAATAAGATATTATGTGTTATGTCTTAAAAGTTGTATAAATGATTTGATGTTTTATAAATGCTATGGTGACCCGATTTCACAACACATTTTTTTTAAAAAAATAAATTAAATCGCATCATCACAGAGGCATACATACATACAAAGTCACCATCAACTCATAACATGAGCATATCACTTCAGAGTTAATATAACATTGCAGCGGAAAATAAAATGAATATAATTATGAGAGCAGATAACAGAAGGCGCTGACACAAAATATATAAAATAGTTTTAACATGAGTGTTATACATCAAAAGAAATGCTAACAAAAAGCCACATACGGATTAGCCAAAATACATCAACCTGTATATATATACAACATATGGATGTACAACAAAACTAGACTATCAAATGACTATAAAAAATGCTAATAGGCGTACATCGCCCTCAAACATAATGTCTCAAATACGCAGCCACTGGATCATCATCCAAATCCTCAGTACCTGCATCAACACCAACGTTTAAGTGTTTGTAGAATTAACCACGTTCCCTAAGGCGAAAATACGAGTCCACAGGCTCAGAGAGTATAATCATTACTAAGTTTTCACAGTCAATCTTCTATTTTCTACTGTAGTTTACAATAACAGCTAGTTTTGAGTTACAAAACATATTTCTATAAATTATGGCATAGCTGATAAAGAAACACCGTAGTCATGAAATCACTTTGAAACATAGTATTTAGTTTTAAGTATATGCATGTGCTCCAAAATACATATCGGTTATACATACAAATAAACACATATATACGTAATTCTATACATAGCATATCCCAACCATACAAATATATATGTTATCCACTCCCTTTGAATCACGGATCACATACATATAAATACATTTAAGTAAGAATCCCATGAAATCATCATATGCAAACCAAGTGTAGACATAATGTTCTGTTCCATTAAAAATCATATCCATATCAATATATCTAGCATAAAATTCTATAAAACACAATACATTTACATCTTGGGAGGCGCTTTGAGAATCTCTAGGGTTAACATGCAAACTTCTAAGTTAACTCAACTTACATAGCTAAACTTAACACTTACCACAAAGATGCAAAGTTCTGGCTCACAAAACTTCAATCCAACGCACAAATTCCTCAAATACACCAATTCCTAAGACAAATAACCAAGATTAAGCAACATACACGAAGTGTAGCTTAATCTAGAAGGAATAATTCAAGTGTAATTTGAGAATTTACTTCAAATGAATAGTAGATTTGTAGCTCGAACACTGAGGAACGCAATGACAGTGCTAGAAAAAAAAACCAAAGCCTCGAAAGATCACTACACTAGGGTTTAGAGTAAACCCTAGGAGAGAAAAGAGAGCTCCAAGTTGTGATCTTGAGAAAACTGAGGGAAATGAGATGAAAAATAGTATTTCAGCTATTTATAGCGAAGTATTGTACACTGTTTGGACGCTGCACTGCAGATTTTTGTCTAGACCAACAATAGACAAGAATGAAACAGGATTTACTGACTAAACATTAACAAGGTCCGTTCAAACGAAATGCGAACATGGAGCAAATGAGACCTACTACCAGGGCTCGTTCGGATGAATTGCAAATGTGAATGGGACGACACCTATTGTAAGGCACCCGTTAGGACGAGAAAGCGACCGATCGAACACCAAGTGTGAAAAATGACTAATTTACCTTTTTACCCTTGCTCATTTAAATAATTACTTTCATAAAATCTTCAAAGCACATTATGGATATAACATCTCTCACTCCTTATAAAAATTGCTTATCCATACAAGCATGCTTATATATAACTCCAAACTCATTTCATATGTCATAAAGCATACATAAGCTTCAGTTTACATTGTAACATACCTTATCACTTGAATAGGTGCGGATACCGAGTCCTCATGCCAGACTCGAGCTCCCATGAAGCTCCATGAGGTCGTTGACATTGAATTCCAGCTTGCGCAGTGTTTATCCGCATAACGTTTCTGTCTACTCTGTGCCATGAGCATTCACTTCCAAATTATAGCAACCTTCTCTTTCATATCTTAAATCATCTCTGGCCCAAGTATTTGACTTTCACCAACATCATCCCAATGCAAGGGCGATCTGCATTTCTTCCATATAAAGCTTCATACGGCGCCATGCCCATCATAGCTTGATAGTTGTTTTAGGTAAACTCAACCAAAGCTAAATATTGTATCCAAATACCTTTAAAGTCAAACACGCACAATTGTAACATATCTTCTAAAGTGTGAATTGTTCTCTCGGATTGCTCATCGGTTTGTGGATGGTATGCCATACTAAAACACATCTTGGTTCCCCTAGCATCTTATAGCCCTATCCAGAATTTTGACGTGAATTGAGCATCACGGTTAGAACTATGGAAGCTAGTACTCCATGAAATTTGACAATTTCACGTACATACATGCTCACAAGCTTTTCCATTGACTCTGTAATCTTGAGCTGAAGGAAATGAGCACTCTTCGTGATCTTATCAATGATTACCTAGATTGCATCTTGACTACTAGGTGCCTTAGGCAAATCAACAATGAAATCCATTGCAACTTGATTCCATTTCCACATAGGTACATCCAATGGCTGAAGTTGCCTAGCAGGACGTTGATGTTCAGCTCTTCCATCTTTTGTCTTCAAAACCCCATCAGAGGTGACATCAAATCTTGATGTCGCATCATGTTTGACTTCATCTAAAAGATTCTAAATCATTCTTTTGAGCAAGCTTGATCCTCAACTTTGATAATGGTTGAACAACCACAACTGCCATAATAGGTGATTTACAAGACAACACATTATCAATCTACACAATGGAAAACTGTTGCGCCATCTTATCAATATCAGACATTGCTTCATTTTCAACACTACGAGATTTTCTACTCAAAGCATCAAGCCATAACATTAGTTTTACCACGGTGATAGAACATCAGGCTATTACAATCCTTCAACAATTCCAGCCATCTTCGTTGTCTCAAATTCTAGTATTTCTTCGCGAAATATACTTGAGACTTTGATGGTCAGTGTGAATTTCGCATCGTTCACCAAAGAGATAAGGCCTCCAGCATAGACCAACTGTCTTGAGGCATAAGCGACAACTTTGTCAAGCGTGAAAAATGACTAATTCACCTTTGCTCATTTACACAATTTCTTTCCTAAAATCCTCAAAGCACATTATGGATATAACATCCCTCATACCATTTGGTGCATGAAGATTTGTTTTTTGGTTTGGAGTACCATGTCACATTTGCTTTGGGGGGATGAGAGGGTGATTTGGGGGGAGGGGGGGGGGGGGGTGATGTCTACCATTACTCTTTTCTTCTGTATCTTTGAGGTATATTCCCAATAGTTTTTTTTTTCCCCCAAGAGGTTCATGAACATGATATGGTATGTTTGTTAATGTGTTTTTTTTTTTTTTTCTAATTTGAGAATGTGTTTTGATGTGGCATAAATATGGAACTTATTTTTGTGTTTTGAAGAGTGTTTTGTGTTATGAGTTATTTGTTGATATATTTGTCTTCACAACTACAAAAGACAAAGCGGCAAACAAACATAGCCGGTACATCGATCATATAATAACCGGTACAAATTAAATTAATGATAGTCCAAGATAGTCAAAACAAACTAAATTGAACAACGATCATAGAACAAACGGTACATATTAAATCAATGATATCATCGTTTTCCGATCAAGCTACAATATGACATGACAAACTTTTCAGCATAAGATGAAATTTGTAATGATTTGGAGAAACTTTTAGTCTCCTTATTGTCGACAAACGACATAGTTTGATCAACAGAAACAATGACAATAGTGATTTGGAGGTGGCTTGCTGAGAACCTTGCAAGCTCCTCCTTTATTACAATTACCCTGCAGGCACATATCGTTGCATTGTTTATCATTCTGGCCTGGTACGCAACTGCCAATGTGGTTGTCATTGCAACATTTTATCTCGTCTTCACTCACCACTTGCTGCAAGTCTAAGAAAAGTATTATGGCGATGACGATAAAGAAAACCAGCTGAAATCTTGCTTTCGGCATCATTTTACTTTAAGAATGTGGTTGGGGTAATATTTTGTTGACACTATCCATTGATGGTATGCCATATAAATAATGTAAATTTTAGACCATCTTAAGAAAGAATTGCTTGATTTGGTAAAATTTTATTATTTTTAAATAGTAATGTTATATATGGTTGACACTGGATTTACAAGAATTAAGGGGAGCGGCTCCTCCAGTTTGAAATGGTCCAATTTTCTTTGGTTTCTATACCTGAAAGAAAGTGTGTTTCATAGAAAGGAAAAATTCTATTAATACAACATTGAAAAGAATAAAATTGCAAAGCTAATCATGACACCATTATCTAAGGGCTCGCAAATATGTCTCCCATGACCAAGCTACCAACTGGTCGACAAAATTGGCATAAAAAACCCCCCTCCTTTTCTAGCTTCATTAACCAACTCAACAAAAATCTAGCAAACAGTTTACAACAAAAACATCTTCATAGCAAACAATCTACTCGATCCAACAATTCAACCCAAGTAATTAGTACCAACACACCCAAAGCCCAATTTTAGCAAACACCTTGTGTGAGTGGCATTACAATGAAAAAAATGACTAAATGTTTGTAAATCTCATTAAATCCATCAAATTCAAATTTAAAAATGTCCACATTTACATAATAGCTATTCCATTTTATTTCTACCATAGACATTCTTTAGATTGATGTTAAAGCAAGTGAATGATGTTGGATTGTTTTTTATGGCTCCAAAGTGGGTTCATCTTTTTTATTTCTTCTGCCATTTGCTCTCCTTATTTGTCCCCTTTCTCCATTCCCACCTTCTCTAAGGTTTGAACGGATATTTTAGATGCTCTGGATATATGCAAACAGACAGGTATGCTTGAGAAGGAGGTGATTTTTACCGTTCATCCCTTTTTCGGCTAAACTTAGATTTATATAGGTCGTCCTTGTGTCTGTTTTGGACTCTTCTTGATCCCATGTAAAAATTCTCAAACTTATCTACCATTGATATACACTCTTTGCTCCCAAAGACAGTGTTGTTGGAAGTCATACTAGGGCTGTAGATCGTGTTAGACCGGGAGAAATTATCATAGTAATATGAAGTCTGCCAGATGATCAAATGATCAACCCAAGTATCAATCAATCGATAATTCCATCAAACGATCAATAATCAAACAAAATTCCTATTTTGACAAGTTTAGGGTTTATGAATTTTTAGCTTAGACAAAAGACTAATAATGAACCATTTCACATATTTCAAGGTTAATGATTATCAAGAGGATTATCTGGAAGCTCTTTACGACCAAGGTGAGTAAAACCTATATGGATACTCGTTATTAAGATTCTTTTTAGCATGATTATTTTATGTATCAAAATGTGCATGCTTATTACTCACATGAAACACAAAATAGGTGAGCAAAAATGTAACGACCTAGGCAAAAGCATCATCCACATCTGCGTTATCACCCCAAAATGACTAGTCCATTTTGAAATTTTCCTAGAATCACTTATAAAGCCCAATTTCACCTAGTAACTAGGCAATGTAGGACTTAGCACTTATGACACTCTTAATAAACCACCCACTTTATGTGGGCTATATTCCTTATCTTCTTAATATGGGGTCACGGTGTCACAAACTGCCTCTCTTAAATTCCTGAGGTCCTCGTTAGGGCCACGTCATGTAGTGCTTTAGTACTACATGACTTGTCATTACTAGGTGGCTCTGATACCATTTGAATGACTCAAGGAAAGCACTAGCCACATCTGCACTATCACCCTAAAATGACTAGTCAATTTTAAAATTTCTCTAGAATCACTTATAAAGCTCAAATTCACTTAGTAACTAGGCAATGTAGGAATTAACACTCATGACTCTCTTTATAAACCACCCACTCTATGTGGGCTGTATTCCTCATCTTCTCAATATAAGACTGTGATGTGACAAAAAATGCTTAGTAAATCACGTTCCCAACCAAGTAAAACGGTTCGGTTAAAAATCTTTTTTTTGGTAGAAAAATAAGCTTTTGCTTTATAATTCTTTTTGTTTACCATAATTTTTTTTTTTTTTGTTTTATTTACTTAAACACACATTTTTGGACAAAATCACTTATATGCTTATTTTTGCTTATAAGATTCTAAACATTCTGTTTTAAAACTTCTAAAATTGTCATTTCCATGAGGATGTCCAGAAAGGTCCAGTTGGGTCTTTTCTAACTAGTTATCTAATGACATGAGCCAAAAACATTCTAAATGCAACAAACTCATGTAACACATTCTAACTAAATTGGGCCTAATTACTATAACGCTTTTAAGTCCAAAACTTAAATTAAATGGATATAACATCTCTCACTCCTTATAAAAACTGCTTATCCATACAAGCATGCTTACATATAACGCCAAACTCATTTCATCTGTCATAAAGCATACATAAGCCTCAGTTTACATTGTAACATACCTTATCACTCGAATAGGTGCGGATACTGAGTCCTCATGTCAGACTCGAGCTCCCATGAAGCTCCATGAGGTCATTGACATTGAATTCCAACTTGTGGCAGTGTTTATCGACATAACTTTTCTGTCTACTCTGTGCCATGAGCATTCACTTCCAAATTATAGCAACCTTTTCTTTCATATCTTGAATCATCTCCAGCCCAAGTATTTGACTTTCGCCAACATTATCCCAATGCAATGGCAATCTGCATTTCTTCCATATAAATCTTCATATGGCGCCATGCCCATCATAGCTTGATAGTTGTTGTTTTAGGTGAACTCAACTAAAGCTAAATATTGTATCCAAATACCTTTAAAGTCAAGCACGCACAATTGCAACATATCTTCTAAAGTGTGAATTGTTCTCTCAAATTGTTCATCGGTTTGTGGATGGTATGCCGTACTAAAACACATCTTGGTTCCCCTAGTATCTTATAGCCCTATCCAGAATTTCGACGTGAATTGAGCGTCACGGTTAGAACTATGAAAGCTGGTACTCCATGAAATTTGACAATTTCACATACATACATGCTCACAAGCTTTTCCATTGAATCTGTAATCTTGAGTTGCAGGAAATGAGCACTGTTCGTGAGCCTATCAATGATTACCTAGATTGCATCTTGACTACTAGGTGCCTTAGGCAAATCAACAACAAAATCTATTGCAACTTGATTCCATTTCCACATAAGTACATCCAATGGTTGAAGTTGCCTAGCAGAACATTGATGTTTAGCTTTCACAAGCTGGCACGAAGGATATCGTACCACATAGTCAGACATAGTGCGCTTCTTTCCACTCTACCAAAACTTCTTCAATTCTTGGTACATCTTAGTACTGCCCGGATGGATAGTATACTTTGTTTGATGTGTTTCATCAAGGATTTCATTTCTTAACTCAGTATCATTTGGTACAACAACTCTTCCATCTTTTGTCTTCAAAACCCCATCAGAGGTGACATCAAATCTTGATGTCTCATCACGTTTGACTTCATCTAAAATCTCTTGCATTCTAAATCATTCTTTTGAGCTAGCATGATCCTCAACTTTGATAATAGTTGAACAACCACAACTGCCATAATAGGTAATTTACAAGCCAACACATTATCAATCTGCACAATGGAAAACTACAGCGCCATCTTATCAATATCAGACATTGCTTCATTTTCAATACTACGAGATTTTCTACCTCAAAGCATCAAGCCACAACATTAGTTTTACCAGGGTGATAGAACATCTGGCTATAATAATCCTTCAACAGTTCCAACCATTTTCGTTGTCTCATATTCTAGTCTTTCTTCTTAAAAATATACTTAAGACTTTGATGGTTAGTTTGAATTTCACACTGTTCACCATAGAGATAATGCCTCCATTATAGACGAACTGTCTTGAGGTATAAGCAACTACTTTGCCGAGCGTGAAAAATGACTAATTTACCTTTGCTCATTTACATAATTACTTTTAGAAAATCCTCTAAGCACATTATGGATATAACATCCCCCATAGCATTTGGTGCGTGGAGATTTGTTTTTTGGTTTGGAGTACAACGTCACATTTGCTTTGGGGAGATAAGAGGGTGATTGGCCCCGCGGGGGGGGGGGGATGTCTACCATTACTCTTTTCTTCTGTATCTTTGAGGTATATTCCCAATAGTTTTTTTTTTCCCCCCAAGAGGTTCATGAACATGATATGGTATGTTTGTTAATGTGTTTTTTTTTTTTTCTAATTTGAGAATGTGTTTTGATGTGGCATAAATATGGAACTTATTTTTGTGTTTTGAAGAGTGTTTTGTGTTATGAGTTATTTGTTGATATATTTGTCTTCACAACTACAAAAGACAAAGCGGCAAACAAACATAGCCGGTACATCGATCATATAATAACCGGTACAGATTAAATTAATGATAGTCCAAGATAGTCAAAACAAACTAAATTGAACAACGATCATAGAACAAACAGTACATATTAAATCAATGATATCATCGTTTTCTGATCAAGCTACAATATGACATGACAAACTTTTCAGCATAAGATGAAATTTGTAATGATTTGGAGAAACTTTTAGTCTCCTTATTGTCGACAAATGACATAGTTTGATCAACAGAAACAATGACAATAGTGATTTGGAGGTGGCTTGCTGAGAACCTTGCAAGCTCCTCCTTTATTACAATTACCCTGCAGGCACATATCGTTGCATTGTTTATCATTCTGGCCTGGTACGCAACTGCCAATGTGGTTGTCATTGCAACATTTTATCTCGTCTTCACTCACCACTTGCTGCAAGTCTAAGAAAAGTATTATGGCGATGACGATAAAGAAAACCAGCTGAAATCTTGCTTTCGGCATCATTTCACTTTAAGAATGTGGTTGGGGAAATATTTTGTTGACACTATCCATTGATGGTATGCCATATAAATAATGTAAATTTTAGACCATCTTAAGAAAGAATTGCTTGATTTGGTAAAATTTTATTATTTTTAAATAGTAATGTTATATATGGTTGACACTGGATTTGCAAGAATTAAGGGGAGCGGCTCCTCCAGTTTGAAATGGTCCAATTTTCTTTGGTTTCTATACCTGAAAGAAAGTGTGTTTCATAGAAAGGAAAAATCCTATTAATACAACATTGAAAAGAATAAAATTGCAAAGCTAATCATGACACCATTATCTAAGGGCTCGCAAATATGTCTCCCATGACCAAGCTACCAATTGGTCGACAAAATTGGCAGCTTCACTAACCAACTCAACAAAAATATAGCAAACAGTTTACAACAAAAACATCTTCATAGCAAACAATCTACTTGATCCAATAATTCAACCCAAGTAATTAGTACCAACACACCCAAAGCCCAATTTTAGCAAACACCTTGTGTGAGTGGCATTACAATGAAAAAATGACTAAATGTTTGTGAATCTCATTAAATCCATCAAATTCAAATTTAAAATGTCCACGTTTACATAATAGCTATTCCATTTTATTTCTACCATAGACATTCTTTAGATTGATGTTAAAGCATGTGAATGATGTTGGATTGTTTTTTATGGCTCCAAAGTGGGTTCATCTTTTTTATTTCTTCTGCCATTTGCTCTCCTTATTTGTCCCCTTTCTCCATTCCCACCTTCTCTAAGGTTTGAACAGATATTTTAGATGCTCTGAATATATGCAAACAGACAGGTATGCTTGAGAAGGAGGTGATTTTTACCGTTCATCCCTTTTTCGGCTAAACTTAGATTTATATAGGTCGTCCTTGTGTCTGTTTTGGACTCTTCTTGATCCCATGTAAAAATTCTCAAACTTATCTACCATTGATATACACTCTTTGCTCCCAAAGACAGTGTTGTTGGAAGTCATACTAGGGCTGTAGATCGTGTTAGACCGGGAGAAATTATCATAGTAATATGAAGTCTGCCAGATGATCAAACGATCAACCCAAGTATCGATCAATCGATAATTCCATCAAACGATCAATAATCAAACAAAATTCCTATTTTGACAAGTTTAGGGTTTATGAATTTTTAGCTTAGATAAATGACTAATAATGAACCATTTCACATATTTCAAGGTTAATGATAATCAAGAGGATTATCTGGAAGCTCTTTATGACCAAGGTGAGTAAAACCTATATGGATACTCGTTATTAAGATTCTTTTTAGTATGATTATTTTATGTATCAAAACGTGCATGCTTATTACTCACATGAAACACAAAATAGGTGAGCAAAAATGCTTAGTAAATTACGTTCCCAACCAAGTAAAACAATTGGGTTAAAAATCTTCCTTTTTTTTTTTTGTCCAAAAAATAAGGTTTTGTTTTATAATTTTTTTTGTTTGCCAGAAATATATTTTGTTTCTGTTTTATTTATTTAAACACAAATTTTTGGACAAAATCACTTATATGCTTATTTTTGCTTATAAGATTCTAAACATTATAATTTAAACTTCTAAAATTGTCATTTCTTTGAGGGATGTCCAGAAAAATCCAATTGGGTCTTTTTCTTTTCTAACTAGTAATCTAATGACATGAGCCAAAAACATTCTAAATGCAGCAAACTCATATAACACATTCTTGCTAAAATTGGGCCTAATTACTAAAACGCTTTTAAGCCCAAAACTTAAATTAAATGGATCCAATGCATGTTCTATGCACATTTTCACAAAAGCTTTAGAACCTAAAATTCTCATCAAATGCCTTGAAGTTTATGCAAAAACTATAAAATTTTGAAACTAGTTTATTAGGATTTCGTGTAGTTAACATAATATGAAATTTTTTTTTATCATCAAGTAATATGATTTTTGTGAAAAACTAGGGCTTATATATTTCTTACCTAACCCAAATTTAGTATTTCTAATATGTTCTTAAAAAAATTTTCTCACAAAAATATGTTTCATATACCATAGGTAAGGATTATTTAGTAAATTTCGAAAACTATTATTGTATGAATATCCTATGATTCGGCTAGGTGTTCTCACCCATTGGCCTAGTTGCCCCCTATCGCAGTAGTCCTCAGGGCCTCTGGACAATTCTTCTACTTAATCTTCTCTACCGAAACTTTGATGTCTGAAGGTTTCCAATTTGTGAAACATTGTGGTTTATCAAAACTCCAAGAGAGAACTGTGCATGAAACAATGTTTTCTCTTTTAGCACACTAAACAAAAGGTGTTAGCCCTCTGCAAAGAATGGCCTTAGCACTTTGGAAGTCATGCATAGTAGTCCTTCTATAATCCCTAGGTCAAGTCGCATTGTTTCACGTTGAGTGAAACTCAAAATCATGTAGATATCGCATGCACTAATGTCAAGATGGGTAATGATCCCGTCATGATGAATTTAGGGTTTGACAGCTTCTCAACGGTGGCATCCTGACCTCTTTGCTGACAAACTTTTCAGGTGTGACTTCTAAATACCTTCATTAGGATGGCTTGCTGACGACTGGGAAGTCCATTTAGAGGTAGGTGTGATCTTATGGCCCTTAAGCTTGACATGGAGAAAGCCTTTGATCAGATGGAATGAGATTTTATACTAAAGTGCTCTCTGCTCTGGACTTCCATTCTAAATGGATCCATATGATTGAGCAATGCATCTCTACAGTCTCTTTCTCCATTCTCCTTGAAGGCTTCCTCTTTGGCAAGTTTTTTCCTAGCCGTGGTTTAAGGCAAAGGGATCCTCTTTCCCATTTCTCTTTACCTTGGGAACTAAAGTGCTCTCTCGGCTTCTCATCAAAGAAGAGCAAGCCGGCAACATCCATGGCATCAAAATTTCTAGAAATATTCCCTCTGTTTCCACTAGCCGTTTGCAAATGATCTGATGGTTTTTTCTAAGGGGAATGTAGTTGAAGCCTCTTGCATTATGTGTTGCCTTTCCAAGTTTTTAGTGTGGTCATGGCAACAACTTAACTTGGCCAAGTCCTCTTTCTGTCTCACCAAGAATTGCAGAGCTACTAACACGCCCGCCATCCAAGACATCCTCCATCTCCGCAGAATCCCACCCACGGCAAAGCATCTTGGTCTTCCCCTTTTCTTCCACAAAAACAAGAATCTTGCTTTTAAATACCTCAAGACCAAAATTCTCAACAGAATTTCTGGTTGGAAGACCAAGCTCCTCTCTCAACCAGCTCGCACTACTCTTATTAAGACTGTGGCCAACTCCTTGCCTATCTATTTGATGTCCTTATTCCTGTTTGCTAAAGCCTTTTGTTTGGACATTGACGCTTGCTTGAGGAAGTTTTGATGGGGTGTCCCCCTTGACCAAAAAACATAGCCTTAATTTGCTTGGTTGGCACAAGATTTGCTCCCCTAAGGTTGTTGGGGGTCCCGGCCTCAGGAACATGGAGCTTCATAATATCTCACTTTTTGCGAAGCTTGGTTGGAGTATGCTAAGCGATCATGATTCTCTTTAGGTGAGAGCCATGGCCTCTAATTGTCTTTATGGTTCCAATTTCCTCTCAACAGCTTCCTCCCCCACCACATCCTTGTCATGGAAACAAGCTGATTTACAAAGATGTTCAACCAAACCCTCAGACAGTCATCAAGCTTATTAGGAACTCCATTTGGCACCATCTCTTTGTTTGGTGTGATTCCCCTAAGTCAGCTAAATGGGTGCCCTATAGTTACAATGGCAGTGTATAGTTACAAACGCCAATAAACTATCGGCATGTTTATAAATCGCCGATAATTATGGAAGGATATGTCGAATCTTTATCGACATTTATTTGAAACGCTAGAAATTTGTTAGTGTTTTATAAAAACACTGGTAATTAGTTCACTAAAATGACGATACATTGTCAGCGTTTATCTAAAAACGCCGGAATATTATTGCAAAACAATGTCGATGTATCCCATTTCCCTAAAAATCTCGAACATTCTCACTTTCTCTCTCACCTTCTCATTTTCACAGTTGCTTTCATACAACTCCTCCTCACTCAACGTCACCTAAATCCATAATCACCTCAACTCAACTCACCACAACACTCTCACCTCAACTCCCCCTCCCTCATTGTTGTATTCCTCTTGGCTAGTGATTGGTGTTTAAACCTTTCTCCATCGTCCACCGTCTTTTCTCCGCAATTCTCACGCTCATGCGTCACTGCCATTCTCTCTCACCGCCTTTTCGTCGTTCTTTCGTTGTTACTAGAGTAATCTTTCCACTTTTCTCTCACTTTCACAACTTTTATCATCTACGGGTTTCAAAAAAATTTTTTTTTCAGTTCAATCTCTCATACCGGTTTCTGGTGACCTCTTTGGCTTGTTTGGTCAACTTCGCCTCTCAGTTTCAAGTGAGCATTCTAAAACTTCTTTGTGAATTTATATATATATATATTATATATATATAAATATATTATGAACGTAAGATGCAGAAAACCCTAACTATCATCTCTTTAAAGGTTTCTAGATGTTTGATTGATTTCATTTCTCTATTTGGTTGCTGAGAAAGGTGGAGGAAAGGAAAAGAGAGAACATAAAATCAAGTCAGCCAGAACCATTCTATTTAAAATTGGCTTGTAATTTTTCTGTCTTAGGTCTAATGCCCAAAATTATGGTTAAAGTGATCATCAAGTCATGGATAGAAGGATATTGATGATGACGAGTGACTTGTTAGTAAAATAGAGTTCTAATTTATATATACTTCAATATGGTGAGGCACTTATTGTCAAGTTTTATGGTATGAAGATCTGATTTTTGTATATGGTAGAACACCATAAATAGAGTAGTGTGGTCTTTAATAAGATTTCGTTTGATACGTAAAATGACTTTCATTAGGAATATTAATCTCTATTATCAGGAATAAAAGATGGTGAAATGAAATAGTTATTATTATGAGTAATGCTTCGTATCCAACTCTCTTGTCCAACTTATCTAATTGTGGCAAGTGAATTTTTATTTTTATTTTTTATTTACTTGCCACATTGGACAAGTTTGACAAAGTTGCGATAAGGAAGTGGACATGAAGCATTACTCTATTATTATTTTCTCAGTTTGGTGACAATACATATACTCTTACACGAATTGAACCAAAATCACTAAACTACCCATTTTTTTCAAAAAAAAAAAAAAAAAAAAAAAAAAAATTCTTTCTTATTTTGAAAAAACTCAAATAAAAAAAAAAAAAACAAAACAAAATGGTTGGCCACCCACAGAATTCCTACACTTCAGTTTTTTATTTTTTATTTTTATTTTTTTAAGTTTGAAGAAAATAAATTAATAATAATAATTTGGTTTTTTTTTTTTTTTTGAAAACCATATTCTATTCCTCTAGGAATAGCTCTTCAAGAAAGATAATAATAATAATAATAATAATAATAATAATAATAATAATAAGGGATAACTTAACTCAAAGCCCTGAAATGTCACGACTTTTGCAATGACTCCCCCAAAGTTCAAAATCTCTTAATTTAGTTTATCTAAATTTGAATTTTTTACAATCTCCCCCTTCCGTTAGGATTTTTCGTTAAATCCTATCGAATGGATGTTAAATTACTTAAATACCCTTGATTTTTTTTTTCAATTTTTAATTTATGCTTTCTAAAAATGTGACCAGTGGGTCACCTGTGACCCACGACGGGGTCTGGTCCTGACCCTGCCATGGGTCTGGTGACCCACAACAATGGGTCACCTTGTGACCCAATGACCCAAATGTGGGTCAAAACCCACGTTTGAGTCTTTTTTTTTTTTTCAATAATTTTTTTTTGAAATTAAAAGTAAATTTATAATTTTAAACAATTTTAGGAGCATAAAGGTCATTTCACTCCTTTTGCCATCTAATTTAATAGAGTTGTCTAACGAATGAAGGACATTGCAAAAAATTTAAACATGAATACACCAAATCGAGAGATTTTGAACTTTAGTAGTGACATTACAAAAGTTATGACATTTCAAGGAGTGTAAATAAAGTTATCTCAAAAAAATAATCATGTAGGTTTTTGTGTATTCCTCTTTGTATAAAGGAATAATTATTCTTATGGGAATAGCTATTCCAAGGAATAATATGCAACAAAACAAAAGAATAGTCATTTTATTATAAGGGTTTACGAACCAAACGACCCTAATAATTTAAACAACTTATGTTTTCAATATGCACTGTGTTAGGTATCAGGTGCTCAAATTCATTTGGCCAATATCATTAAATTATAAAAACTATACATATAAGGAACTAGTGAGAATGGGAATTAATTCGCTGATTCAATGGATTTTGAACCTTTGAGTTGACATTTTACAACAAAAAAACCAAAAAAAACCAAAAAACAAAAAAACCTCTGAGTTGACCCACTACCCCATAGTTATGAGTGTTTGGAAATGTCGGGCTTGTTTGTTAAACTCCTCAAATTTTTCCTTTTTTTTTCTCCCTCAAAATCAACACTACTTTTAATATCTCATCAATCACTTTTTAACATTTTTTTTTACTTTTAACATCACATCACTCTCTTTTTATTACTATTTAAATAAAAAAACTCACTAAAAACAAAAATTTTTCACTTTTCCATACAAAAAATTCACAACAGTCTTCCTACTTTATATCACATCAATCACTTCTTATTACTATTTCAAAACAAAAACATTTTCAACCATTTAACAAACACACCCGTCATTCGGCCCAAAGGTTTGACAATGACTGGGGTTTTTTTTTTATTATTCAATAAGGTGAAAAGTGAAAGGGGGAATACAACAAAAGTTACATTGGTTGATTTTTCTTACTATTAATGCGAACATCAAACAGAAAAGGACAAGTCATGAAAATGCTAACAAAATTCTATTGAAAACGTCCTATTTAGCAAGCTAATATGTTCTAAAGTTAATATTTCAAGAGATCTTCGAAGCGGTCTAAATGTGATTACATTGGAGTTGCTCTAAAATATCTCCAATGACTAGAACACAATTCCAATCAGAAAAAGAATCTACTTTGTTAATGGCCAAATATAATAGTGAGAAAATCTCCTTAAAGAAACAAAGAATTTAAACCAAAAGATAATGCGAGACCGACGGCTAGGGAGGTAGCATGTGCTTCACAAACATTTACATCCACCAAAGAATGCTTTTTTGACACTACTGCAATGATATTTTCATTAGAATCACTAAGAACCAAAGCCGCAACCGCCAAACCATTTCGAATAGCTACATCAAAGTTGGCCTTCAAAAAAACCCACCGGTGGGGAAGTCCAAACAGATTTGCTAGGAGAGGAGTCTTTCCAGGCCAGAATGTGGGATCTAGTAGTAGATGAAATGGAGGGCATTCCTTGCATACCAAATTTGTCCAAAAAAAAAAAGTTATTTTTGGCTTTGGCTCAGCCAGTGAGTAGAAAGTTGGTAAGAAAGTTAACCATTATTTTGGCATTATAATATGGATGGTTTTATTATGATGGGAGTTTTTATGTTATCTGTTAGAGCCATTATAATATTTGAACATTTGAAACTGTGATGCTTTGATTTGTTATTATGAATGTTGGGGTTGTCATATCTAATTATAAGTCGATATAAGTCTATTACGACTTTATGTTTATCGGCGTTTGTTAATGCAAGTAAGAAAACACTAAAGTTTATTTTTTCGGCCTTTTTATTTTTTATTTTTTAGTGAATATATCAGTGTTTAGTGGCTGCCGGCCTGTAAATGCAGCATTTTAGTTACATAACTCAAATGCATTTTTTAGAAAATCGGATAGATATATTGTTAAACTTTTAATTAACCATTTTTTATTTTAAGGTACAACTCTAAAATACACAAGCCACACTTTTAACCTAATTAATCAGGTGTTATCTTCCCCCTCCCTTCCCCCTTATTGCGTTAAAAAAAAAAAAAAAAATCAGGTGTTATCTTTTGGTGGAACGTGATCCATTCGTATGTAAGAAACATTATAAGAGCATCTTTTTTCCCGCTCACCAATCTAACTACTAAAGCAGACTTTTAGTGGGAATAATCCAATTATTAAAATATTGATTCTGATTTGACAAGAAAAAAAAAAAAGTGTTCGCGACAGTTCTTCCGACCAAGTACAAGTTTATTATATAAATTAATAATCATAGATATTGCTAAATAACAGTGATAATTATAACCTTTTATGTGAATCTCTCCTTTATAAAACCATTATTACTTATTTATTCTCTTAATAATTAATTATCATTATCAGTGGTTGAACAGCACAAAGCTAAATTCTGTCGCCTTTAATTCTTAAAGGAGGAGAATTAAAGTTGCAGCTGTTCTGAATCGTTAAACTTAATTGTTTATATATGTTTTGACATTCTTTACTCCGGCATGAGGAATTGAAACTATATGCACGATACCAAAAGTTAATTGAGCATTTACATTGGAAGAAGCAAGGGGCATCAAAACAACTAGTAATTAATTTGTGGATAATATTTTTTATTTCTATTTTTTCTATCCAAAAGGACAAGAGCGATCAATTATACCTACTTTATATGGATGTGATTTATATGGATGTGATTATAGTAGTATATATTTACTGAAAATTGTTTAAAAGATACTTAAACGGTGAGAATTGCAGGTGCTTTTTAAAGTAATTGAGTTATAGTCTAATCAATTCCCACCAAAATTACTGTGAGATCCAAGATAACTAATACTAATCAAATTTGTGTAAGAATTCTCATTTTAAGTTTTGAACTCACGTTTTAAGAGCATTAGAAGCAGTTTTTCTTAAACTTTTCTTTAATGTAGAGAACAAAATCATTTTTTAGTTCCATATTTAAATGCACTCCATAGCAGCTTCCCTTCATCTTTCTCTATATGAATTAAATACTATTTAAATTAAATGCTAGAAGAAAGAGAGATGAAAGATAAATTATTTAAATATTGTTTTAAACAAATGGTAGAGAAGAGAGAGAAAGAGAGGAGAGAGAAAGTTTTTATATTAAAATAATACTAAGAGAACAATTTTTTGTTCCCTAGATGAATGGAACTAAAAGTGGTTCCCTTGGTGTTTCTATAGTTTAGGGAACACTTAGGAAAGCTGCTGCAGGAATTTTTTTGTGTTTTTTTAACAGTTTTCCTTACACTAGAGAAGAAAATGGGGTTTAAGAGAAGTTGCTGCTAATGCTCTAATACATGTTTAATTTCTTAAAATTTTGAAAAAACTTCATAAAAGTCCCCTGAATTTCTACAGGATTTGAAAAATCTCCCCAATATTTGATTTTTCTCAATTTGACCCTTCGAATTTCTAATTTCTATCAGAAAACTTCATTCCGTTAGAATTTTCAATTAAATCCTAATGGAATTTAGCAAAAATTACCAAAATATCTCTTTTTATAATTTTATTTGTTTAAAATATAGGGGTATTTGAGAATTTCAAAAAATTTTGACAGTGAAAACAAACGAGTGGTGAAATGAGATAAATTAAAAGTTTGAGGAGTGAAAATGAAAGAAATCAAACATTAAAGAAGATTTTTCAAATCACATAAAAATTCAAAAGAATTTTATAAAATTTCTCCTAAAAGTTCTCTTAAAGTCACTGAACCAATGCCGTTAATAGTGGATAATATTTTTAGTTACTATCAAAATAAAGCTTCTACCAACTTATACTCGTTAATTCAAAAGAATTTTATAAAATTTCTCCTAAAAGTTCTCTTAAAGTCACTGAACCAATGCCGTTAATAGTGGATAATATTTTTAGTTACTATCAAAATAAAGCTTCTACCAACTTATACTCGTTAAGTCTTATCAGGAAAGGCATCTGTAAATACAACTCTAACTTCTCTTGAAATATGGAGACGAGGAATATATAACAAAAAAACATTACTTTTGGTAAATATAATAATATATGATGAATATATTGATTTTTGTAAGGAGAAGACTTCCCTGATTAAAAAGTGTAAAATGGCTCTTTTGTTAATATTTTGGAAAGGTTATTTTTTTTATTATTTATTATTAAAAAGTGTTATGAGGTGATAAAAATTATTTTTATATTTTAAAAGGGTTTTGTGTTTAGATTGATTATTTGTTTTTTCTTTTAAAAAATAAAATTGTTGCCAGTTTGGTAAGTGATTCTGATTTTACTGTTTGATGATTTTATTGTAGTTGAAGTGATTGTTAAGAGGGAATGTTATAAATTTATTATATGAAAAAATAAAATTTTTTGTTTTTTAGTGAATATTTTATTTGAATAGTAATAAAAAAATATTTGATATAATATAAAAAATAAAGAAAGTTGTTAAAAAATAATTTATGTGATATAAAAAGTACAAATATTTTTTTTTTAGAATCGAAGTAAAATTAGAATTAGAGTTGGAATCACTTGCCAGACAGCTCTTTGTATTTTATAATAGCATTATTATAAATGGGTCTAATCCTCAAATTTAAAAGCAAACAGAGAGGATATTATCCAAATTATAAAATAAGAGAGGGTTGCAAGTAATGAAGTTTGACTCAAGACTGCATTCAACCTACTTGGATTAGGGTAGGCTTTTGTCGAGATTCCTTGCCAATTACTATACATGACTATTCAGCTAACTACCTACATGAAATATGTATAATTGGGCATCTGTTGATTTGACTATTAAAAAAAGAGTCTTAATTGGCATAAGTTCAAATTTCAGCTTGAACAGGAATGAGGGTAAAAAAAAAAATTACTGTTTACGAGCTCATAAACAATAAAAATTACTGTTCATATGTCTGGGCTGAAATACTATTTATTTCAACCCAAGCTGTTTTCTATAATTACCGTTAAAAAAAATATTGATTTATTTTAGCCATTCAGAAGCAAAACGAATTCTTTGAATAATATTTGTAGGTTTTTCCCGGAGTTCAATGTCAAAACTGTTTGTGGGTCAACTATATGGAAAAAAGAAAAATGTGAGGTTTTAAAATCTTCATTAAATTATTTTATGAAAAATAATTTCTTTTATTTTAGTTACTTACTTTTAAAATACATTATATATTTCACTTTTTTTCTCTCTAGTTTATTTATTTTTTTATTGTATGAGAGGAGAGAGAATGAGAAGGAAAGAGAGTGAAAAATAAAAAGATTTTTTTTTATTTTTTTATTTTTTGCTTTTTTATTGGGCATTGCTACTCAACAAATTGAAGAGTATGTGAAGAGCTTTATAGTACTCTTTTTTTTTTACACAAAGCAGTTAAATTTGTTAAAAAGTTACTTTTGTTAAGTGGGATGCATGTGATAGTGAGCATCGAGCAATGCTATTTTTTTATGCCTAGTTATTTAACTTAATTATTCATCTTACATTAATTGACTAACGTAAAGTATTTTAAATAATTGACATGAAAAATACCTTTAGAATATGATATTTCAATAAAAATTTAAAATTTGTGTTGTCCCTGAATATTGTAAAAGATGAGGGAGGGAAAATAAGTACAGATACACATGTACAGTAAACTGACAAATCACAAATGGGTTGAAAGGCTGAATGCAATAAGAAAGACAATACAAGAAAAGGCAAGCAAAGTATCAAGTTCAGATAGTAGAGAGAAGAGGGAACAAAAGGACAGCCTCAATGAACTTATTCGGCAAAAAAAAAAATAAATAAATAAATAAATTAAAAAGAAACGCTGTAAAAGAGATGGATTTTAAGAATACAATAATAAAATAATGGGACAAAAGAAACAGCGTAAAAGCAGAAGTCATTTCATGGGACAACCCATTTGTCAAATGCATCGGTAATTGTCTCTGCTAATCCTGACGTATCTCTTGTCCGCTACCCTCTTTCATGTAATATCTTTCATTTCGCCCGTCTATGAAGGGAGCTCATCTTCCTTGCATATTTTCAATTCCACAAATACAAAATACAAAATAATATATATATATTAATAGGATTTATATATATATATATTATATATATATATATATATAACCTACAAATACCTGTGTTTCTGTGATATTCTTTTTTGTGTTTTAACTTTTCTTAACAAAAAAAGTAGGAGAGCGACCTCCTTTAATACAGATTTAAGGTAGAAGTTACTTTTAAAAATTAGCTTGTAAAAAGAGTATGTTCGTAGTAATATGGAACTTTTAATCGGTTTTTTTTTACGTGTGGAGAAAGGATATTTAAGCAAGATATTCAAATAAATATGTAAAAATAAATGACAGTGGACTACATAAATTAAAAATTTTATTCTGATACTATATTAGAATTAACACAATTTATAAAAAGTAAACTTAACTCAATTTTAAAAAACGTCTTGAAAAATAAAAAATTTCACTCTTATAAAAAACATATGAACTAATTTTCCTAACCATATAGGACTTCTAAAAGCTGTTTGTAAATAAGCTTATTTTTATTTTAGTAATTTAATTATAATTAGAATAAAGCTGTACCATATCAGTAGGATTTGGATTACATGCTGTAAAATTTTTTACAGCATGAATGCTGTAATAAAAGCAAAGGTCCAGATTCACTTTAAAATTTTCCTAACCATGTATGCTGTAATTTTCTACGGCATGTATACTAAACCATTACTTTTCTTACAGCATGTATGCTGTAGAAAATTTTACAGCATGTAAGCTTAATCCGTATTAGTAAAATCATCAATCCCTAATCACAGGTGAGTGATCATTGGTACAAGTAAGTCTTCTGATTTTCTAGATAATTGGTCAAGTAATTCTATACATCACTTTTTTTTTATTTTTAATGTTATTTTAATACTAAAATCTTACAAGTTGATGTGCAGTATTTTTAGTGAATTTTCTTTTATTTTTTATTTTTAAATAGATAACACGAAAAATTATTTAAAATATGTCATTTTAATCGGTATAAAATAAATGTGATAAATAAATATAAAGAAAAACATTATCCTTTTTTTTCTTTTTGATGAATACTCATATTTATTTCATTATTCTCTAATTTCGAGAGTATTTTTGCATAATGCTACCTTACTTAACAAATTAAATATTGTAGCATTCAATGAAAGAGAAAAAAAAAAAAATTATTCTCTTTCTTCTCAAATGAATTAAAAGTGGTTTTTGTAAATAAATGAAATAGAAAAAAAAAATTAGAGAGTGAAATGTGTGGTATTTTTAACTAAAATTTAAAGAGTGGAATATAAATGTTCTGACATATTAATTGTTCCATCGTTGGGCAATCTGTCTTCAAGAACCCCATTGAAACTTTTTTGGCCTATGTACTGATAAAGTAAAAGAATAAAATGATGAATACAATTGAATTTAAAATCAACGACAAGATAACATGATTAGATTTTTTCTTTGGCGTGTAGGGATAATCCAAACACAATATTACTGTTGAAATTTGAGATCATAGAAAGCAAAATAAAGAGAAGAAGGGAAAAAAAAAATTAAGAATAAAAAAAATAAAAAATAAAAAGAATTAAGAGAAGAGGTCTCACCGTCTCAATTCACTAGATACAAAACTCAAGTAGTCATATTCTTATTATTGATTTTGATAATAATAATATTATTTTGGAGGGTAATGCAATGAAGATAGTAAATGTGTTGGATATTGAAGGACAATTTTAGAGTTGGTACGGATAATTGGTTGAGGATGCAAAGATGGTATTCAGACATCTCCAATCATGGAATGTAAGGCACACCAAAAGGGAAACAAACATGGCAGCTCATAGGCTTTCAAAGGCGGTATTACAACAATCTATTAAAAAAATTTGAGAAGAAGATTACCCTACTTTTATCAATGATATTTTAAATGTTGAAACTGTTACGTCTTTATTTTTTAATGAAAGTCTGAAATTTTATCTAAAAAAAAGTGATAACTTCACTTATCATTATGATTTGTTACTCATTTTACATTGTTCTTTCAAAGTTCAAAATCTCTCAATTTAGTGTATCGAACTTTCAATTTTTTTTTTTAATTTTTGTCATTCGTTAGAATTTGACGAAAAATCCTAATGGCAAGTGTCAAAATTTTTAAAATACCCTTTATTTTTTTAAGAAAAAAAATTCAAAGGGTTTAGATGTTAATCAGGATTTAATAGAATTTACAAAAATAATCACACCTGAATCTTTGAATTATATATATATATAATTTATTTACAAAAAAAATATAGATATTTTGAAAATTTTGAATGAATTTAACGAAAAATCTTAATAGGGTAAAATTAAAAGTTCGATATACTAAATTAAAATATTTTGATTGAAAAATATTATAAAAAGAGTGACAATTCAAAAATAAGTAAAATTATGTCAAAAAATAATTACTCATTTTAATATGGTAAGAAAATCATATTTCAACCCTCTCGCTCAAGTTTAGCATGAAATCTTATAAAGAAATGAACAAATTATAGAATTTGAATTCAAAAACTCAAAATTGTCTTTCAAATTAATTTGCACTACATCTTTGTTGTGCAAAAACAAAGCGAATAAGTCCAAAACTTGATTTACTAACCAAATTGAAATAAATGTTATTAAAGAATTCTCAGCGGGCTGGTCAAAGGTTATTTGGGCTAGCCCGGTAGTAAAAATAGACAAAAAATAACCCCATTCAGCTAGTTATTTTAGCTAAAAAAAGAAATAGCTAATTATTACTGTGCTTAGAAAATTTGATGAGCAATATTGTATCTCAATAATGCATAAATAAATTAATAAAAAATAATATTTGATTCTTTCTCTTTTTTAAAATAGTAAAAGTAGATAAAAAAAAATATTTTAAATAAAATAATACTGAAAGTAGATAATTAAAATAAAGAGTGAAATATAAGTATTTAAAAAAAAAGTGAATAACTAAAATTTAAGGAAAAAACAAAAAGATGATTATTTAGCTAAAATTTACTTAAATGCTCTTAGAATGGAAACTCTTCAGTGCTTAATCGGCAGCAAATGCTCCCCTTTTTTTTTCTTTTTCTTTTTTTTTTTTCTAATTACAGCAAATGCTCCCTTGAAAATGTCACAGAAATATTATTGTAATGAGATCTTTTCTTGGCGTAAGATGTTAGGAGCAAAAAAATGCATAAAGAAGCTACATATATTTTCTATTGAAATTTAGAGTTAAATCATATGGTATAAAAGAGAAATGTCCTTTACTACCCATAATTATAATTGTAAAAAAAAAAAAACCGAAACTCACAACTAGCCAGACGCACGGAACTTTTAAAATATTTTTAACTAATAAACTTTTCTAACATACATGAAAGCATACAAGTTCAAGTGTTCCAAAATTTGTATTAAAAGCAGTTTTTAAAATAAGCATTTTAAATTTTCCTCGACGATTGATCAATTGATGGACATGGCAGCCATCGATTAACCAATGACCCACCTGGAATTTCTTTTTAGCGTTTTTCTAGCACTTGGTGCGTGGGAAGGTCTTATTTAAGGACGTAAGATAAACTCTACGTCTTATTTTCACCCATTTCAAAGGGATTTAACTTAGGTACTGTAAATTTTTTTACAGCATCTATGTTATAGTTATTTGAATAGTTGAATTTGATTTCAAATGTGTGCTGTAAAATTTACAGCACTTATGTTGTAGTTATTTGAATGATTTGAATTTGATTTTAAGTGTGTGCTGTAAAAAAATTTACAGCACCTAAGTTTAATTCATTTCAAAGACTCGTCCCTAGAGAGAAAGGAAGAGAGAGTGAGATGGTTATTTTGGAGGATTTGTTCCTCAAAGCTTGGAAAAGCTTCTACCTTGTGATAATGAGCTTAACCCAATTTCTAGCCTTCAGGTTTTTTTTTTTTAATGGTTTTTTTACTGTAATTTTCGTAACTAAAACATGCTCATAGCTCCTTTTTAAATCGCAAGAGTTAAAAGTTGGTATTTTTATAAAAGGAAAGTCGATTATTTGCATAAAAATTTATAAACCTTAAAGATAAATTTCCTTTTATGTGAAACAGTATTAATGCATCTATTTTTGTACTTTAAAATACTTTTCCATGGTTGATTGGCAATACATTTGTGGATCGTCGTGTATGAATAGCGGGTACATGGATATAAATGCTTGACCCTATGATTCATAGTTTATTTTTATATTGTTTAGTCTTGAATTCAATAGTATGATACGTGACGAATGCAACCATGTATTAATGGTGGTCACGTAGATGACATCGTTCATTAATTCCAGTTGGGCCAATAGCGATGATGGTATGCGTATTTTATTGGGCACCAATGTCATACTACAGGTCTCATGGGACAAAGCAAAACATATCAAGAAGGGATAAATGCTTAAATATACCATATAGAGTATGAGTAATTATGGATAATTTTTTAAAATATCCTATTAGCATGATTTTTGCATTAAAATAATATGTGAATTGTCTCTAAAATTATGTGAATCCCTACTTTAGAACAAAACCATTTTTGATACTAGCATACTAACAAAGGCAATACTTATCAATTTTTCAAAACCCATAACATTTCCACTTCCCAAGTCAAAATGATTATATTCTGTAAATTAAGGTCCACTACATGACAATTTCCAAGATAATTTACTTATTAAGTTGTAAAATTATGTAATTACTTTTTTACATGTGAAATATCTTGGCGTTTTGCAGTTTAGCAAGTTATGAGGAGAAAGATTAGAGCAATTTGCAAAGCTAAATATGCTAAGTGAAGAGTTTATGTAGGGAGGTTTGCATGCCATAATTTAGACAGTAATGTTTATTGTAAATTATATTCTCGTGGGAGCTCTGTATTTATGATTGATGATAAATGATAATATTGAGGTCACTTAAAATTTCAACTCATATAATTGTTTCTCCATTTTGCATATTTTATTATGATAATTAGTGTTTAAGATAGTAATTCTAGCTAATTATATGTTAATTAGTGTGGAGGTATTACGAGTAACATTCTGAGTTAATTATCTTAGTTAATTAATTTTGGGGGTATTACATTAGCAGACCCATAGATGGGCCTTGCTGCGGGTCTGCTATGAATCTAGTGACCCACAGCCGGCCTTTTTTTTTTTTTAAAGCGAGGATAGTTTAATGTCCTTTATTAAGATTTAATGAAAAATTCTAACAAAAAATGACATTGCAAAATTTTAAAACATGAAAATCTAATATTGTAACTTTTTTAACTTTAAGGTAGATCGCAAATGTGTCAAAAGATAAAAAACTATGTGAAGTTTTTCTTACTAGTTGATTTATAAAACGAAGATAAAAATCACCACAAGATGAAAATGGAGCAAGTAAAGAGATTCCAGCAGGTCCGATCGACCAACTGTAATACGATGTTAAAATTTGAGATAGAAAGCAAAATAAAGAAAAGATAGATAAAAAAAAATATATATACATACGAGTCATGCTAGGCGTCCGTCTGTGGACGGACGCCTAGCGTCCGTTATGGACGGAAAAAAATAAAAAAAATAAAAAAAAAAAAGAACTTTTTTCATTAAAAATACATGATTAAATTTATTTGATCCTTATTTTTTTTTTTATCCAAGGTTATTAAATGGGGTGAGATAAGCCTGAACCTGTTTTTTGTTAAAAAAATATTTTTTTGCTATTTTTTATCAAGATAAAAAATAGCAAAAATATTTTTTTTAACAAAAACAGGTTCAGGCTTATCTCACCCCCATTTCATAACCTTAGAGAAAAAAAAAATGGAAATTGAACAAGTTTAAACCTGTTTTTTTAATAAAAAAAAGTAATTTTTTTGATTTTTTATTTTTTTAAAAAGCAAAAACGGACGCTTGGCGTCCGTCTGTGACGGACGCCAAGCTCTACTCTATACATATATATAAACAATCTTTTTTATGTGAACTATAAAAAATAATATAAAGAATTAATATGGTTTGGTGTTTGAGGTTTATATTCACCATATATTAAGTATATTATTAATGTTATTATAAACTTGGATAATATTACAATACAATGAACCCATATTTATAATAAAATTTTCACAATGCGATATGTAAAATTGACTATTAATTTGATATCAGAATATCATAACAATCTAATTGATTATTATAATTCCATAATTTATTCCGATCTGATGAATGGATTGTACTTCAACAATTATTCTACAAGACATAAAACAATTTTTTTTATGCGAGTAAAATTAGAATATTATCTTTATTACATTATCATAGTATTCAATAAATTAGATTCATTGGTTAATAATTTTATTTTTTGTTTAAAAAATTTTTAATGTAGCATAAAAATAAAAATAATTTTAAATATTTTATAAACATTTTATAGTTTGTATTGTTTCGCCGCCGGCTTAGGCGTGTAAAACATGATTAATATATAAAATATATAATATCCAACGAAAATATCAAATAAATAATATAAATACATTGAAAAGAAGAAAAGTTGATGGATGGATGGACAGATGAGAGAAAAGTAGTGATTGGACAAATAGAAGTGGAAACAACAGAAATGAGAATGGTGAAGAGACGGGGGGTGGTGCTGCATTTCAGTACTTCATAGGCAGCCTTTTTGCATTGATAAGACGCTGATTTCAAACTGATTGAGAATAAGACGCTGATTTCTCATCGCCATGATAGTCCTATCCCCGCTGTCTGTCTGTTCCCTAGTGCCACCCTCCTTAATTATTAAGCTTTTTGCGTTTTATTAATATCCTTCGAAAAGACTAATTTCTAAAATTAAAATATATATTTCTGAATAAAAGTACGATATTAAATCAACCTCTCAGTTTTTAATTTTGGAAGTAGGGTCCCTCAATATTTACACTTTTTAAATTACTTATTCCATCAATCTGTTTTCAAAGAAATTGGGGCCGTTAATTACTTGGCCCAAAATGACGTTTTCGGTTTAAAATAATTTTCTTAATAATAATAATAATAATTTTTTTTTATTTTTTTTTAAAAAAAAAAAAAAGAAGGGGTGGCTCGACAACCACCCCTTTAGTTGGGGGTGGCCTGCAATCCACCTCAGAGGTGGCTGGGGTGGCCGTGTGCCACCTCTAGCCACCCCAGCGGTGAGGGTGGCTGCCGAGTCACCCCTAAGGCTCAGGATGGCTGGGGTAGCAGATTGCTTGAAGCAATTTTGCTTTTTTGGCCAACTTAAACCTGAGAGTTCGCTCAACTCTTTTAGTGTAAAACTTAAACCCGAGAGTTCACTCTACTCCTGCTCAAGCGAGTTTATGACATATTATTTTTTTCAAAGAACAAGTTTCCATATCAATTTCAGGTTTTATCCTTTCTTATTTAAGCCTTGCATTGCATGATTTTCTAAATGAAAGGAGGCAGCTGTTCATTGACCATGAAGAAAATTCTAAACTTTGTAAGCCTAAACTAAAACAAACCTCTCCATGTTACATTCAAGTAATAGAAAACCTTCACACATCTACTAGTTTAGTAGATTTCTACCAAAGTTTCAGGTTGTAGTGAGCGAGATCTTTTGTGGAGGAAATTCTATAAAAGAATGCCAGAGTTTTGGAGGTGCAGCGGTAGAAGATAAATGGGTCATTTGTTGGGTTTACAAGTTTGTGTAGGCTATAAAGGTTTTGTAAGTATAGACTAATTGTAACATTTAAATTCTTATATATTGAAAATTTCCTAGGGTTGGCTACATAAGTCTTTAGATGAACGGCTTTGGGTTTCAGCTGAAAATGGTTGGACCTAACCCACCATAAACATAGATATGTGATCTAAGGATGAATTGAATTCCTACAATTAGAATAGTAATGAGTAATATGTTGTTATCAAGCTTGTTTCAAAAGAAGAATTCAAGATCATATCAATTTGTGAAACTACCAAGAAAGCATGAGACATTTTAGAAGTAACACATGAAGATACCAAAACTATAAAAAAAAATTCTAAAATTCATATGTTGACTTATAGGTTTGAATAAATTGGAATGAATGAAGATGAAACCTTTTGTGAGTTCTATGATAAGTTGAATGAAATAGTGAACTCTAGTTAATTTCAACCTATGTGAGAGAATTCATGAAAAGAGAATTGAGGAAAATCATAAGGTCTCTGCTTAAAAGGTTCAGACCTAAGGTCACTATTATCAAAGAAAGCAAGGACCTTGACTCAATTAGGATTGAAGAGCTTGTTGGCTTACTCACCCTACCTCGAACCAAAAAGAATAAGTCAATAGCTTTAACAAGTGATGGAATAGGCTAGTGACTCCTCTTGTGAGGATTTCATAAATAATGAAAACTTAACATTGTTTGCAAAATAATTTAGGAAGTTCATTTAGACCTAGGAAGGGTAAAAATAGGAACAAACCTCCGAAATCTGTTTAAAGATCTAAGGGTGACTCCAATGAAAGTTTCTAAGATAGGAAAGACTTTAAGAGAAAGAAATATAAAAATACTTATAGCATTAAGTGTCATGAGTGTTCTGGATTTGTGTAGTCCAAAAGAAAAGCCATTAATAGCACTCTAAGTGATGAGTCAGATACTGATGACTTACATGACAAGAATTGAAATTTCATAGTATTTGTTGCTTCTGTAAGAAGTGGTAATGAAATCAGTGTGAGTGACACACTTGACTATTGTGAATCATCTCAAGATGACTCTGATAATGAGGCTAATCTTCAAATGGCATGCAATAAGTTGTTTAAGAAATGCACTAAATCGAAGTAAATCAATAAATTTTCCTTTAAAAAGCTTAATGAAATTGAACTTGAAAAAAAAAATTTATTTAATGGAACAAATTGATGAATCAAAAGCTTTAGTTGAAGAGTTTAAAATTGAGAATGTTTTGCTTAATGAGAAGATCAAGACTCTAGATGTGAAATTGACATTCTAAAACGTAGCTAAAAAAAAAATCCTCTAGTGAATAATTTGATAAACTGTTGAATTCTCATAGGCCTAATAGTGATAAATAAAAGTTAGGATTCATTGAGATGAGATCTCTCATCCCTTCTACTTCAAATTCTCATTCATTGACTTATTAAGCATATTACCCTCATTTAACTACTGAATTGTTAAGCATATCGCTTCCACTTAACCATTAGGTCTGTTAATCATATCGCCCTTGCTTAACCTTGGGTTTACTAGTCGTATTACTCCTTCTAACACTGGGTTGTTAAGCGTATTGCCCGCATTTAACCATTGAGTTTGTTAAGCTTGTTGCCTATGCTTATATTGAGTTTGTTGAGTGTATTCCCTCATTTGACCACTGGGTTATTGAATGTTTTACCCCCAATCAATGTCTTAGGGTCATGTCAAAACCTTTTCTCATAAGCTTTTTTTTTTTTTTTTTATCAATTTGCAAAATTTACTTTTACTTCCAAAATTTATTTTCATGCAAATCATGTTAATTTCAACGCACATATATCGACATATATAAAAATAATAAAATTCACAAGGCTCATTATCAAAATGAAACATGCTTATAATTCCATATGACATGTAAAACATTTGATAAGTGTCACTCACTAAGTTTGTACTTACAGTTCTTGTTTAATCTTTTATTAATGTGTTCAATGTTCGTAGCTCTTAATTGTTCTATATTATGTTATGAATATTCATTAGAATTTAAAATTTTTTCCCGTCTTAGAAAGGTCTCAATTAATAAAAAATCAGAACAACTCATCCGAATGGGGTTCGAATGAGACACTATACAAATGCATTTGCCTCTTTTATAAAAAAAATTCGTCCGGACAGGGTCTAAACGAGATACCAATGAATGCTATTGACTTTGTTTTATCTCACATCTCGTCTAGATAGACTTTGAAAAGCGTCCGAACGTGAATCGTGTATAAATTTTTTGTCTCACAAAAATCATGCCTTATACAACTTCTAACACTTCAAAAACTCCTCCTTAGCTTCATACAACACTTATACATTGAACAGACACGTAGAAATACCAACTTTTACAAAATGCTTCTCAATTTTTAGAGAAAACCATAATGTTCTCTTTTAACCATCACAATAACTACAACTTCGAAATTTTTCAGCACACCAAGCAACAACACTTTAATTTCAACAACTACATTACTTCTATCAAAATGCTAGCATATGTAATGTTAACTTTAAAATTGGGTTCAAGGAGTTTGTAAGAATTTACCCTTGTAGCCTACTCCTTGAAGAACCTCCCCTTAGATTTTCTTCTCTTTATACTAAAGATCAAGCGTATTCTCTCACAAACCGAGGTCTTTCAACTTTTAGACGTAATCTCAAACAAAAGGGTGGGGTTTTTTTTTTTTTTTCATCAGTTGGCCGTCTTATTTATAGCTATTATTTGTCCTCATTCGAATGGGTTATTTGGTTCATCTACACGACATGTCAAAGGCCACATCCTTTCATCACTTTTGTGATATGTGGAGATCCATTTTCGTTCGGACAGGCATTCCACCTTGTTCGGACAAACTTATGTTAGATTGCATTAAATGCCCATTGAATCCACATGTGACTCAATTTGGGCCATTGATCCGGTCCTCGTTTAGATAAAGTTTCCTCCTGGTCCGAACATGACTCAACATAAATGCGCTCCCCAAGTTTACCCTAGATTCGTTCGAACAAGACCCATTATTTCAAAATTCTTCCAAGTCCTAAAGTCAAAATTTTTACTCCTAATTGACCTAAGTCCATTTCTATTCTATTATTCTCGGTGACCTTCAAATGCTCAAATTTTATTTCTAAAATCCCGGGTGCTACACTCAGGCTAGGGAATTGTATTAATCTAATTTTAAAAGTCATTATCCTCTTATGGAACGAGAAATCAATTTTGCTTAGTTTCACAGTACTCAAATTCCCTACCTTTTTTAGTCTAGACATTGGTCCTTGTTGACCAAGGGTCTTCTTTAGCCATCCTTGGACTTAATTTGAGAGTTTTACTCGAACATTCGTGTCAACGTTGAGGATCACTCTTTCTCTATCTTCCTTTGTGGGGTCACCTTTACTGTCACCCGTGCCTTAATATCTTCCATTTTGGGCGTTGTGGTTGTTGACTGTCCTACCTATACATATTCTTTTGAATCTGTTCTATCTCGAGATGTTACATTTTAATGCTTTTCTAGGGGAAATATTACCTAGCCTCATCATGCTCCTCATGTTGACACCAAATTATTTATTGACGAGCATCGCATTTTGAGTAGAATAATTTTCTCAGACTTGATCTCTATTGTAATATTCCAGTCCTAACCCTAGTTAAGAGACAGAGTAATTTGGAACCGAGGGTTAGTTGAAATCAAAATGTTTTCCCCACATGATCGATCATAGGGGTTCAGAAACCATAAGGATTGATCTTTCCTTTTTTAGGATTGATCATCTCATGCAAAAATCATTTTTTACGGTTTTTTGAGCTTCCAGTGTGACTATGAAGTCTATAAATTCATCTTTAACTTATCTCTAGCCTATTTACACGATTTTCAAGGTTCCTAGAGGTTGCTGAAGTTTTGGGGTGATGAGAGAAGAGTTATTATGTCAATCCAAAGGTGTTTCGAGAGTTTCTAAGCCCTGCGAGGTGAGTGGAACGTGTTAGTATTGTTTGTTTTTTACGTTATAGGATTATTATCTTTAAGTCAGAACATTAGCACACGTGTTTCGTTTGTTTGATCATTATTTAATTGTTGTTAATGTTATTCGGGATGTTTAGAGACCATAACAGGATTGCATAGGCTTGATTTGTTGTTTTAGACTGTAAATGTTATTTATATTGAACCCTTGAAATTTCATAACCTTTAGGAGTATTTTGGGGTTTGGTTAGGTTGTTTTTGGGTTCAAGAGATTTTTGGATGAATCGGGAGACATTTCTGACAGTCCAAGATCTATCCTCTTTAGACTAGGATCGATCTTGACCAGCCCAAGATCAATCATCCCCTGTCAAGATTGATTCTCATCATGCAAAATCGATCATCTCTTTGCAGGATCAATCCCAGCCTTTTTCAGGATTGATCCTACCTTGTTCCAACAATCTGTTTTATTAGTTTTTAGGTCATGGGTCAAGGTTTTTATTATCCGAGAGAGTTGTTCAACACTAGGGTTTTTGCAGAGAATCATATTGATGAGTTCAAGGTCAGATTTTAAAATTTTTCTTACAACTCAAGTGAGTGAACCTCACATGGATACTATTATCTGTTTTGCATTCTTTGGCATATTATGTGGATACAAATAAAACATGCATGAGTTTTACTTGCATGAAAGATATTTTATGAATATGTGAACTATATTCTTATTCATATTCAATAATTATGACCAATCCCTCTCTCTGTATTTATGCTTGGCGGCTTGGACCAATCCTCTTTATATGGTTAGAAAGTATTTGTCCAATAGCAGAAAAAATAGGAGGAGGGAATATAGTTTGTATGGCTTCATTTACGGAGCAAGATGCTTTCTTTCCTTTCTTTTGTGATTTTTGTGTTATCTCCCCCTACCTATGTTGGGTTATCTCACTCTTTATAAGAGAGTGAAATGCTAAAGAAAAAGAGTGCTAGGATATCACATTTTTACTTTGGGTAGAGGGCAATCACGTGGGGTGAACATTTCAAGAGAAAACGAGGGAAAAAACACCTCATTTTTTACCTTGGATAATGAGGTTTTAAGTTCGAACCCTGACTCCATCAAATTCATGTGTCAAAACATGAAGTATTTGAATTATCATTTGTAGGTTTTGAGTTAGGGTTGACTCAGTTTAAAAGTCAATTCAAGGTATGAAGAATCCGAGACTTCATTTGATGCACGATCGACTCTTGCTCAAGCGAACTAGTGCACCAATGTAATACTCCAAAAAAAAAATTTGTGTTAAAACCAAAATTTTTAGATTTTTCTGGCTCACATAAACATTCGTGTAAGACTAGGAACGTTCGTGTACACAATACACACCAACGTTCGTGCATCTGTCGTGTAGTACTATTCATCTCTGCGCGCAGCAAGTGGCAAACCCTGCATGTGTGTCAGGGAGGCACACACGAACGTTCGTGACCAGTATACATACGTTCGTGTGAGCTTAGAACAAGATTTTAACCAGCAGTTTTTAACTAGATAAACCCTTCTATAAATACACCCCTGCCCCCTTTATCTTCAGCATGAATCTACCATGTTTAGATAAGTTTTATGAGTGTGTGAGTGTGTAGGGGAAAATCTTTGAATAAGAGGAGGAGCTTTTGAGTTTTCATTTTTCTAAGAAGGGTAATTTCTTAACCCTAATTTGTTATTCAAAAATGATGTTTACCTTATTGCATATCATGTTTCACTATCATATGTTTTACAAGGTTTTAAAGAAGTTTTATACTTACAAAGATTTTACACCTGTTTATTAGGTTTTCAAAAAAACTTAAGAGATTTAAATATATTATGCTGTTTTATTTCATAAAATACATTATTTTTATTTCCTGTAGTTAGTCTAAGGTTTATATTCGAATAGTAGTTAGTTTAAAGGTATTTTTCTCAGTTTTGGGCATTCTGAGCACACATAAACATTCTTGTGAAAGCACAAACGTTCGTGTCTCCCGATACAAAAACGTTCCTGTGAAAGCACTAACGTTCGTGTCTCCCCGATACAGAAATGTTCGTGTCTAAGCCACACACGTTCGTGTGCTGACCAAAATGTAAAAAAATTAGGGTTTTCATGGTAGATTTTGCATGGTTAGGATTTTATGCGTTAGAGTACCATTCTCAGTATATTTTGAGTATATTTCACGGTGATCACAAGATGTCCCAAGTATCGGATGAGCATTTGAGGTAAGTAAATAACTGAGTATGAACTATACTTGTTACAAAAGTGTGATATGTCAGTAGACTTAGCACATTCTCTTTTATGATGACATATTTGCAACTGCTTCAAGATTAATTACTTATATAACTCTTTTTTTTTAAAAAAAAAAAAAAACTGTATTATATGTCATGGTACATTGTCTTGCACGGAAAAAACGGTCATGGGCTTATCATTATTACAAGTTAATCCTATAATCAAAGTTATTTATTATTATGTGTGTCCGTGGATCTAATGGATATAGTTTTGTGACTAGTACACTATTCTTTGAGTGTGGTCACTGTTATGACTTTACTAGTCAGTGTAGGTCACCCGAGGTCGAACTCGGTCAGATTGCTAGTATAAGACGACATATTTGTGCAATGTCCCAGGCACTGAAATTGTACCAAATGTCCTTCAAGGACATGTAAACTATGCTAAGAGGGGGTAATGTTTTGAGTATACCATATCGTTAACCTATGACCTAATTCATATTATATGTACAACATATTTCTTGTATTAAAATATAAGTATTGGATTGCTGGGACTATGCCACTTCTCAAGAACAATTCTCATATTTTTCCATGGCATAGTAATGAGGTTGAATACAACATTTATGTAAAAATCATGCTAATTTATGGTTTCCTTGAGAACTTACTTGTAAAACACTTTCGTATCATTTAGTTACTAAGTCAGTTGACTTACTTAGTTATTATTTTGCCTATAAAACACTCCGGTGTTTTACTACTTACTAAGAATACAAGATGTTGCAAGGCAATTTGCTGGGATGAAGAGGCCAAGCGAATAGCCCATATTCTCAGGTTTGAATAAGATGTTTATGGTGATATTTGTTTGGGAGCTCTGTGTCTATTCTTTGATGATATATTAATTTATTAATTAGTAAACTTAGATAAATCATTCCCCTGTTTACTCTGATTAATAGTTACAAATAATGGATTCAGTTAGTTACTAGTTAGCTGATGTGAATATTTTATAGAAAATTACTTCGTGTTAGTCAAGTTAATTGACTTAATTCGAAAGATTTTGATGATTCTCAAGCCGATGTTTTACACATTCTCTTTTCAAGAGAATGCAGGTATCCCTGAGTTTTAATCCGAGCGGTTTAAAGCTAGGAGACAAATCACGAATTTAATTACAAGTTAATTAATTTCTTAGGGCGTTACAACCAATGTAGTCCTAAAAGTTCGCTCGAATGTCACTATATCGAACTTGTGCATTAATGTGACACAAAATTCCGAGAGTTTGATCCCTGATTGAGCGAACTAGTATGATACTTAAACCCAAGAGTTTGCTTAACCTTCACTCAACCCTTGCTTAAGCAAGTTTGCGGCATATTGTTTTTTTTAGAGCAAGGCTTTCCATATCAATCCTAGGTTTTACCCTCCCTATGTAAGCCTTGCATTGCATGATTATCTATGTTAAAGAGGCAATTTCTTCGACTATGGAGAATCCTAAACTTTCTAAGCCTAAAATAAAACAAAAAGTTTTTTCCTTTTACATTCAAACAATAGGAAACCTTTAGTCATCTACTAGCTTAGTAGATTACCATTGGAGTTTTGAGTTGCAACGATCAAATTAAAGTTCGTCAATGGAGGAAATTCTATAGAAGAAAACTAGAGTTATGAAACTGCTGTGACAGAAGACAAAGGAGTCATTTGTTAGGGTTACAAGTCTGTGTCTAGGCTTCAAATGTTTTGTAAGTATAGACTAATTGTAACATTTAAATTCTTTTATAGTGAAAATTTCCTCAAGTTGGTTGCTCCTGAAGTAGTTTTTTTTTTTTTTTAAAAAAAGTTCTTCAAAAGTTTTCACTTCGTTACAAAAATTTTGTGTTGGTTTTGATTTATGCTTTCATAGATTGTGATGATTATAATTGTGGAATCGGAATTTTGAATTGTTACTTTTTTTTTTTTCCTATTCAAATATGGGAAAAAGGGAAAATGGTGAAATTACAATGGAGGATTCTTGCTACTCCTAATTTGAATAGAACTAAGAAAAAGAAAATAGTTGAAAATGCTTCCAAGCACTAAGTGAGAAACGGCCCATATTTGAAAGACTTCAAGCTTTTCATATTGGGATGGAGAGCAGAAGATTGTGGATATTAGAATTCACTGGCGCTTAGGCCCAATTAGAGAAGAACAAGGAACCTTAATAGTAATAACAATTAGAATTAGAGAGTTACCTTCCATAATTAAAGAGGCAAAACCAAAAGAAGCAAGTAAGGCTACCAAAAAGGCTGCATGGGCTTCACCAAGACTATCATTCATGGATGACAATTTCTTAAAATGGACAACTAAAAAATTACCACCATGATCCGCGAGAATAGTGGCGGGAATTTTAAATTGTTATTGTCGTTTGCAAATACCTATTTCCCCTTTTAGGTGTTGTTTTGGGGTTAATTGCAATTTTCACTCGCGAACTTTCTCACTTCTGTAACATAACCATGACTGGCAGGTTACCTAATTTTATGCTCTCTCTCTCTCTTCTTTTTTTCCCCCTTAAATAATTCTGGAAAGTTAAATACTTCTATAAAATTCTCGCAAGCTTGGGTTTTAATGGCAAATATATGGCTCAAAAGTTCACCCCCCACCCCCCCAAACCCGCCAAAAAAAAAAAAAAAAAACTTAAGAAAGAAAAAGAAAAAGAAAAACTTCCATCTTGTAGGGAAGCTTTAAGTTGTCAGAGACGTACATAGTTTTTTTTTTTTTTTTTTTTTTTTTTATTCAAGAGTCGTACATAGTTTACATCAACTTGCCTGCCTACATGGGTAATGCGGAAAGTGGAACAAAGGAAATCGGAATTAGACATTACTATAGTGTGGGAACCTTTTTATGACATATTTCGGACCAAAAGCATCCCTAAATTAAGCAAGGATTTAAGATACATATGTTGTGCTTGATTGTGACATAAACTTATATATTGAGTCACTAATCATGCTACGCAGTTTATTTGCTTTATTGACTAAGTGTAGCAAAACTTTTACCCTCTTTAAAATATTCTTTACGGAAACTTGCATTGTGCTAGCTAGACTGCTAGGTATCATCACAATGTTAATTGCTAGGTGTACTCATTATTATTTCATCCCCAATTGACTTGTCCTTTTTTTTATCTGCAAAGGAAACTGCTCAGAGAAAAAAAAAAATTTCTGCCAAGGAAAAGATAAATTAATATATAAAAACTTAACTTGTGTTTTTAGATACGTATATATGATACAAAATCAACTAAAAGGTTGCCTTGAATATAAAAAAAAAAAAAAGAAATTGCCTTGA